>JANEYF010001537.1:0-194925 GCA_029963845.1 Rhamnusium bicolor
ACGTAAGGAGTTACAACACAAACCATTTAAGTGACAGTTCAAAAAACATTCAAAGCCAACTCGGTGTTAAATTATTTCAATTATTATCAGTATTTTTACTAAATATGAAGGTAAATATATATGTTGTTATATTTTTGGAAAGAGGATTTAAATCTTTTACTAAATTCGCAAAAATATTCCATTTAAAAAACATGGCCTTGTTTTTTCCCACTTTTATTTGACTTGCAATTGTTTTTTTTTTTAATTTTCAGTCCTTGGAAAAAATACTAAGTTACGTAAAACATTTTTAAATTATTTCCAGACACCAAAAAATTAGAGTCAGAACGTTATAGGAATCACCCAGTACAACTGTTAACAAGTTCTTGCTGCTCTGGATACCTGCCTTCAATTAAGTAGAAGAAGTAGGTCATATACCTATCTGAAGTTTAAAATTAAAAACATGTTTTTTTTAATATCCCTATTACCAGAATCTGATTGGACCTCGTTATGTTGATGAGTTAAACGAATCCAACAATAATTACCGGGCAATCCTCACGTCAAATTATCCGAAAGGCGTCATGTCTCACACGTCCTGCTTAACAACAGCCCATTTACGTTAAGGGATGCAAAAAACGAAAATAAACTGCCGTTTAGTATTCAAGTCGTCTTTCAATTTTTGTCTAGACGTGTTATTTAAGACGTATAAGTAGATACAAATAATATATGGTTGCACCTATTTTATAATATTCTTTTAAGGCGTTATTAAGCATAATGATATGGACATGTTAAACTATTGCGGAATATACATACGAGGAGTGAACAATATATCACCCAAATGTTCTAAGAATAAAACTACCAAATTATAACTTTCAGTGTGCCATTTTCTTGATGATAACTATTTCAGTGAGATTTGACCGTGTAGTGTTGTCACCAATTAGCACAGCCATAAACTGGTTGTTGTAGTGAAGGGCTCACTCTTTCACTAATTTTGATGTTCTGTGGTTTGATCAGTGGGATACTTTGCTTCCGAAACTACGCTCTCGGAAGGTTAGTAATAACTTTTTTTTTTTCTAATTCTGTTGTAAAATGGCAACTTTTTGAATGTCATTGAATTCATTTCATCGGCTTGGTGGAGTAATTGACTAGAGCACGCGTTGGCAATTGTGACTAGATAATCTCTCCAGCGTCTTGAGGGTTCGAATCCCGCCGTCAGCATGGGCAATGTTGATGGGAATGATTGTTTCCACATTTTTTCACCCCTCGCCCATGCAGATTCGGCTTTGGATTCGAGGGTTGTCTAATTTTTGTGGTTTATAGAAAAAAAGTTTGGAAATTCCTTTCATTTTTCTTTTCTTGGGGATTATAATTCTTGGTTATCTACAAAATACAATTAGTTACCCAGTTTGCTACTGGAAAGATAAGCTTCTGCGCTTGTGACTTTACGTCAAAAGATCAGCGGTTTTTGACAACTAAAATATGAGACAAAAAAATAATGTATTTCCCTAACGTTTCGGAAACGAATCTGCTTCCTTTTTTCAAAGTCATTTATCTTTTTTTCAGACAATATTTATAACTAGTTATCAAATGAATGTCACTTTTTATCACTTGTGATGATGTAACTCACCCAAGTAACAACTCTAGGATACTTTTGATTTATTTAGGTTTTAAAAGTGCTTTAACATGTTCAATAAAATGATAGTGGTTTTAAAATTACCTTAAGATAAACTAAAAGTTCTTAAAGACCACTGATTCTTATGCAAAGGATTTAATGCACTCTTTAAATTAAAATAAAAAAACTGTTTGCTCCTAATGCCCTATTGACCTTATACTAGTTTTATAATACTCTTAACATTGGCTATTTTAAAACTAATTTGCCTTTTTAAAGAATTAAATAGCAAGTTGGTTTTAAAACAATCCATTTTGGAACAAATGGTTTTAATGTAGTTTTATGGAGTATCCTTGATGTAGTCATTAAAACCCATTAAGAAAACTATTTTATCTTAAGCCTATATGCTCAATGAAATTCCACATTAAATCCTAAAACATAGTTTTTACTTTTTAAAGAGTAAATTAAGAATATTTTAAAGTCAAAGGTTTTAATTTAGTCAATTTGATTAATGCCTGTTGGATTTTTTGATGACTTTATTAAAACTAATTCTACCCCCTCCATAATCGGAGAAAACACGCCATCTACTCAATAAACTGATTGCTGATTTAGTGAACCAGTACAGTCCGTGTACCTACTTTATGCATGAATGAAAACTAGAAGACATATTTAAAATGGAATATATTAGTGACAAGTATTTTAAATTAAAAACGAAATCACTAAATCCAGCAATCACAAAACCGGCACAATTTTAAGGTTAGGATTTCATACGCGCGCCAGATCCCTTTAAATCAATAAGGCCACGAGTTTGAACATATTAAAGCAACTCAGTTTTAAAAGGAAGAGTAAATAAATGTCTGGGAGAGTAATTGTACTTAAAGTGGTAAATAAAACGCTATTTTAAGTCTTGTAAGATTTAAAATGTTCTATTAACTTGCAATCAGTTTTTATCTAGACCACGCCATTTTTTATATAAGATACAGACCCGCCATGATGAATATTTTCAATAGCCAAAGAAAAAAATATTATTGAAATATATGCGCGTTACATCCTCTTAAATAACTGAAGGACGGTGTGTCCAAACATGCAATTTAATAAAAAAAAATGCATTTGGATGTTTAGATACAAAATAAAAATTGACGATATTTTTAAAAAATTTTTTAGATAATAAAAAAAAAACATTATATTGGTGGCTCTCGAGTTATGTAGAAGTATTTTATTATATTTTGTCAGAAAAGTGCCATCCGTTGGTAATTTTTACCAGAATAGTTTGCGTTTGAATATTATTTTTGATCAGCTTTATATGCGTTACGTTTAAAATATTATCACTCTGCCCCATTAGAGACTTGCTGTTGTTTTAACTATTTCACGCATAAAGTTGTCCGACTTTAAAACAAAATAAAACCCTTTTAGGATTAATTATAATGATTCTCAAGGCAATTTAGTCTGCTGCAATTTTATTTTAAATGCAAAACGTTTTAATACATAAATTTAAGGTTGCCTTGAAGAACTCTTTAAGAATATGAAATTAAAACTGAATGGTTTTAAAACTTAGTCTTCAAGACCCTTTTAGGATGGGCCCTTTTTGGCTAGAAGCTGCTTTATGGTGATCCTAAGCTTGTCTTGAAGATCATTTGGTTTTATTCGAAGTTTTATTGTATAATTTTAAAGCGACCTTGGATATCTTAATAAGAGCATTAGTGTTACCTGGGCACTGTGCAGTAAGTTAAGAATAGTAAACAATTTTATTTATTTTAAATATTTACAACACAATGTTTTAATTTCACAGGTTGACAACTGATTTTTTAACCTTTGCTTTGTTGACGAAATAAGCGAGAACAGCTTTCATGACTGTTTTGAGACTGTTTTCAGAATCACACCATGTTTTACAACGTTCTAAATTCGTACACTTTTTTAGATTTTCCTGAAAATAAAGTTGAAATAGCTGTATTGGCATAGTTTTCAACGTCAGAGTTTTCAGTCACTCACCACTTTCCTGAAAACACACTTAAAAGTCGACCAGAAACAACTACCAGAAACCAATTGTTATTTATACAAATTGTTTTTAGATTCGTGTAAATTATAATTAATAAATGGTAAAGATGTCATTTAAATTAAACGTAAAAATTTTTATTTTGGCTATATTTTGCAAGAGGATCTTGTATGAAACACGACTAATGGCCAATTGCACCGTAGTGTTAACTAGGCTTATATTTAGGTAGCGTTTGGACTGTCACCATTTGATTATCGTTAGAAACGTCACAATCTAAGTAAATATAAGCCGAGTTTAACGTTACGGTCGGTACAATGGGCCATAGGCGTACAGACGAACTGCAAGAGTTACACTTAAGCTTGGGCCACACTGATTCGGACGGATCGGCTTTGGGATGTTACGTTCACACAGTCGCAGAATTTCCGGATGCCGATAGTTGAACGCGCATAGAAAAAATAATAGATTAGTGTTCCACTCAGTCGATTTCGTTTATATGTAGACTAATTTGCACTCCATCGGAAATATTCCGATAGAATGCTCCTAGAGGATTCCGAAACGGCTATTCGCCTGTCGTCCAGTGCTAGTCGATTCAGTGTGGGTTTACCCATTTAAATCTATTTTTTTTATTCCATGGGTAATTTTCTTTTCCGTCCTAGCCGATTTCGGCGGGATCAGTGTGGCCCAAGCTTTAGAAGTTACCGGGTGGCAGCACGCTTGTTTGTGGCGGGTAGCGAAAGGACTGGTCGCATTGTTTTGAGGGATCTGGAATTTGTGTCAACTTCCCGCTTTGACAGTCTACAAGACGACTGATAATGACAAGATATCACTCTCAAAATTAAGTAAATTATTATTATTGGAAAATACAGCACTTAAGTTTGAGGATGTGTATTCTACTTGTATTGGATATATGAAGAACGACTGGTGATAACAAACCCCTTCTTCTGTTAACTTCTATTATTAAATTTTCCGTATGTTGTTGTAAATGCAACTATATACACGTGTATGTAAGCACACATCAAAAACGATAATGAAATATTTTAGTTTACAAGCGATTTTAACCCATGCCTGTGCGGGATGCAGATCGCATAGGGAGCCGCTTAGTGGTAACCAGCTAAGCATTTTCTAAAGGTTTGGTAAATATGCCGCGTTTTGACGCGCTTCATGAGGTGGCGCAATGAGGGCTACCGTTTTAGGCTCACCAGTTGACGCCACTGGCGAGTAAGGTCGCTGTCAAAAGTTATTGTTAGGCGCGGAACAAGTTTATAGGGTTTTATTATAATTATTTCGTACACCAATAAATAAAAAAAACTTGTTAGTTATGCCTCAGTGTTGTGCAGTTCCATTTTGTTAGGAAATAAAATGCGGACTTATGCTTCCGAGACACAAAACTCGCCTAAAACAGTGGTTGGTATCGATTCGCAGGGATAACTTTACTCCTTCGAAATATTCCTGTATTTGTAAGGAACATTTTAATCCTGACGATTATGCGTTACCAAATGAGTCTACTACAGAAAATCGTAAGTAATAATCATGCACATTCGTTGTTTTCATCATGCTCATTCTTGATATAACCTAAATTTAATGACATAAGACATCTCTGATAGGTACACTAATTTTATGGTTTTTAAAATTTGTATTTTTAGGGTTACAGGTAAAGCTGGATATACACATTGAACTAATGAATCACTTTTGCAAAATTACACTTCAGCGAATCTCGAATCGGAAACTTTAGTGGGAAGTGACTACTATAAATAATATTTATATTATGTATTATAAATATGTTGTTACTGTGAGTTAAAACAATTATTTTTTTGTATTTATAATTTTTCAAAACACAAAACCGATATTTAAAAAGGCAAATACAATTTCTGCCCTAACAAAATTATGTTTGCCTTTTAAATACTAGTTTTGTTCAAACTAAAAATATGAATTTAATTTAGAAGTACGATTCAAAGGGCCCGCCAATTTTACTATGCAATAAGATGGCGCCTCGAATATTGAAACATCACAGCCACTTCCTTCTCTTTTTTGGGAAATAACTATTCTAAGGGTGGCCACGCACCGGCCGCAACTTTTTTGTAGCGCAACGTTTCGCAACATTGCGCAACGTTGCACGCTCCAAATTTGCTTTGGAATCAGATGGAACGGGTGCGCACCGCGTGCAACGGTGCCATGCAACGTTTCGCATCGTCTCGCAACAAGAGGGCGATGTTGCGCTGCCGAAGAGGAGTCGTCAGTTTCTTCGCAACATTCGTGGGGCAAAGTACATTTTTAAAAACAAGTGTTATTATAAATGGAGAAAAAGAACTCATTCGGTAATAGTTGTAAAATTTTTCGAGATCTTTTCTTAACTCACGAATGAAATCAGGGATATTCCTTTTTTGGTTAATCGGGTGAACCCAAAATCTATTTTTCTTTTGTTCATCCAATAGCTCTAAAAATTGCCACAATAAAATAGTCGTCTCTGTTTGCCTATCCATTTTGTCTGTTCAAAATCTGTGATGAGTTTGGGGGAGCGTCAAAATCTGACCAAAAAACACTTGTCACTGGACGATGCTTATGAATAAACTGAATTTATTACCTGTTGCGACCCAAATGTTGCATGTAGAAAATAGATCGACTTTATTGCATTATTTCGTTGCGCAACAAAAAAGTTGCGAAACGTTGCGCTACAAAAAGTTGCTGCCGGTGCGTATACAACCTAATAGTTGTTCTGTGTATTACACGTTATTGGTTCATATAGAGATGCTCTTGGCATCCAGGGGAACGATTGCAGTGCGTCCGTACACAGTGTGTTTTTATCTCACGGCGCGGCTTCTTGTATTACCATTTATTAAAATAACATTTTAAATAACATACCCAATCTATTTAACTAAATAAAATAAAAATATTTTATAAAACTTTTTAGATCAATAGGAAAAGAACATTCTTGTTAATTAATTATATTAGAATATTAATGGAAATTATTCAAAACAAACAAATTACAGTACAAGAGAGCATAGGACACGCGATGTGAATACACGACTACTACCAACTGTCCAACTCTCGGGTCAACTGACTGAGAAATCTCAGGTCCAAACGTAAATGGCGCCGCACTAGATGTCGAATCCAGCGCTGGCTACGGATTTCAAAATACACTTGCTCCTCTGTTTATATTTCTTCCCTCAACGTGTATAGCCACTGTGAACGTATACTTAAAATTTTATCTGGGCTCTTCATTTCACAGCACTTTAAGAAAATGATGCACCTAAAAAACCGTTGTGGACAGAGTTGGGTAACTATTTGAGAACAAATTATTTCCTACTTACATCTACATTCTACATCTGATAGAAACTATTCGGTCGGAATACTGTCAAAAATCACGTAGAATCACAGAAAAATACTTACTGATTGACTGACTTTTAATTTGACAAATAAAACAGATTTGTCAGACATGCCAAATTTCATTAATATATTTCATAACAGTCGAGATAACTATTAAACAATTGATGCAAAATATTAGTGATGGTTCTTCCTCGGCATCAGTTTTGGGAAGAAATAGGTTTTATTTTGCAAAAATTGTAATGGGGCAGTGCATTGCTTTTTGTTTAAACTACAAGAAAAAATTAACAAATCCTGCTAAGCAGCAGCCGAGACAGCAGCCTAAGGCACAAAGGTAGGGCCGGATAGATGAGTATTCTTGTTAAATTTAAATAGCGTTCAATACTTATCCCATATTTCAAAGTGTAGATCTATTATACGAGAATCATGACTGATACCGACAGCAGTTTGTAATTAAAATAGAATATTTTTGTCCAACAACGGGAAACTCTACCTTTAGTAAAGAGTTAGGACTACAAAAAAGAGAATGGACTTTAAGTACTTTATAATATGTAAAATTTGCAAAAAGAAAACTCTTGGAATGTAGTAAAATTCTGTTGTAGATAACCACGTAAACTATTCTACTGAACCAACCCTAGCTGTAAGGCAAAACAGCTTTGGCTCTGTATGTGAAACGATGAGTTTCCATCACGTTGCCATGTTTTAAAATGCATGTATACATTACTTGTGTTTCATTCACAAAATTTTGGTTGGTAGATATGTATACTCAAGAATCAATCGCAATAATGTCTAAATTTCGACACTAAGAAAAAAACGTGTGTAAATACTGCTCATATGATGAATATTCCCGTACAATAATTTCTTACAACATATTTCACGATATAATGAACTAAAGTTAACAATTAAACTATTTATACATCACCAAACAACAATGGTTAATTATTTGAAAGTAAGTAAATACCGAGGTAAACACACTCAATTCCTTGGCAACTGCAAACCTACTTATTTTAATTCTACTAGTATATGATTTAAAAATAAAAAATTGGGTTGTGATTATAATATCAACACATTAAAACCGTTGGAATATATTTCAGTAATGATATCCGTTATTTAGAATACAAGGCAAATTATAATTCGGATACATATTTTAGTTATAGGTTGCTAGATACAATCGCGGCTGGAAAATTTTGCACAATCTTTGGTCAAGTTCTAGGTTTGCTCCAAATGTGCTTAGTGCATATCTGATTTCTTGTCATAGTTGGCATTTCGATAGCAGTCAATGATACCATAGCTCTGAAGGGCCACAACAAATAACAAAAATAGAAATTTCTACTTTAAAGTAGAAATTTCTATGTTAAACCTAAAAATGTCTACTTTTGAAACTAGAAATTTCTAGTTTTAAAGTAAAAATTTCTAGTTTTCAATTGTTTACCTTAAGAGGCGCGGCGCGCCCAAAACGGGTTTTGTCTGAAACATTTTTTTGCAAGTCGAATAAACACAGAGTTTCAAAGTGGAGTGATCAATGAATACTCCAATTCATTGCCAGTCTCTTCATGAACAGATTCGAGACGGAAGCAAAAGAATTCGAGTATTTCCCCAGGGTTTGGCTTAGATATGTGGATGATATTTTCGCAGTGTTCGATACAAAAGTCGTTGATATTGATAACTTTGTATCTAAATTAAACAGTCGTTTCGCGTCAGTTAAATTCACATATGAAATTGAGAACTCTGGACAACTACCATTTTTAGATGTATTAATAATTAGAAATAGTGAAAATAAGTTAGAATTTGACATATACAAAAAAGATACCAGTACTCTAAGATATATCCCTAAGGACTCTCATCATTGTGCTCAACACAAAATGGCGAGTTTTAATGTTCTAGTCCATCGTCTATTAAGCTTCCCCCTCAATAAGGAGAGGTTTGAAAAAGAAAAGGCATTGATTAAGGACATAGCTGTGAGTAATGGATATTCTGTAAGTTTAATTGATAAAATAATTAGGAAACGCAAATTTAAGTCGCTTCGAAATTCCTCGACCTCTCAAATTGAAAGAGAAAATCCGAAATTTGTAACGATTCCATTCGATCTTCGATTCACCCGTGATATTGGTAAGATTTTTTAAGATGTAGGTATGACAGTGGTTCATTCTTCGGGAAACAAACTACAACAACTTTTAGGCAATCTAAAAGACAAAATTGAAACAAACGAAAAGTCGAGATTTACGAAATAAGCTGTAAGGACTGTAATCAAAAATATGTTGGACAGACTAGACGATCAATTTAAACTAGATTCAAAGAGCATATGGCGGTCTCAAAGTGTAAAAATAGTATGAATAGTGACAGAGGGCCTATCCCAAATAGCCCGATTTATTGGTTAGTGCGTCACGGTTCACCGAACGGTCACGGTGAACCGTGACAATAGTTTAGGTATAAATAAGGTAGATTGTTAGCATAAGTTTAGCTTTAATCATCTCCAGATGATGTCAACTGGTTGGCGAAACGCGCGTCGAGTGCAATATATAGTGTTTTGGTGTTTCGTGGAAAACTACGTCAGTGTTAGTTTAAAAGTTGAAATTTCTACTTTAAAAGTAGAAATTTCTAGTTTTAAAGTAGAAATTTCTAGTTTTAAAGTAAAAATTTCTAGGAAAACAATCCAGGCGAAATTTTTCGGACGCGACAGTACGTACTTGGCGATTAGATAGGGCCTATGTTACACACGTTCTTCATTTAAAAAATTTGATTTTCTACTGCGATAAATGTGATTTTGAAATGATCAAAAAAATTAATAGCCTCACCTAAGAATACAGAATATAGAAGAAGAAATATAGAGCCAATTTAGGTACAGATTGTTATAATCAATGTTTCGCGAGAAATGTTCATGTATATATGCTAAATTTTCATTAATAACTGGATTCCTATAAACATCTGATGAGCATGTAAAATGGCAACTGACTCATTTGGATTCAACTGCTGTATTACTAATTTAACGGCGTAAAAATTACAACAATAATACATGGCTTCCAGCCATGTCAACCACCGTGTTAAAACATACTCTGGAGGTAGTGGTGTATTTAGAAGCATTTAGAAAAACTTTCTTTAGACTGGATATCAGTTTAACATTGGAGTAAAATCTCTAATCGTTTCAGCAAATCTATGCAGTTCGTGAGTTAAACAAACCATATGAATTATGTTCTGATTCTTTCAAGAGTTTTCCAGCGCCTTTCATATAATTAACCGCGTCGGTAATAAACAACAAAAATCTATCTTTGGTAATATTTATCGCCCCTGTTTGCAATCTTGATTACACTAAATCAGCTACAATTGTTGAATTAGTAGCGTCTAGTACTTTAGATTGCAATTAAGTGTCATCGCATTGAACAATTCTCCTCCATTCCACCTACTATCACATTATTTGCTACATTTGTGCCACAAGCATTAGTGTTTCATCAATACAAAGCCAAATGTAATTTTTATTTACCTCAGTAAATATTTTTCTTTAATACAGTCACAAGTCGGAGCCAAATAATTTATTCCCAATGTTGAATCTGTTAGGACTTTTATGTTTTTGTATTGACCATTAATACACTTTTGCGGACTGTTTAAAAGGAGGGCTGTCTAGTTTCGTCCACGGTATATTACACCCTACCACTCTACCAAATTTAAATTGAAATTTCGTTAACTCACTATCACGTACACACTTTTTATGATTTTCAGATGGAATATGTTTTCTAGCGCCCGAAATACGTTTCCACGAAAGCGTTTTTTCACAGCTTCTGCAGAAAAGTTGTCCGTCGTTAAACTGTAATTCTGGAAAATCTTTAATCCACGAGAACACCGTTTCGAAGGAGCGGGTCGCGATATTTTTAACGATTAACGATACACATGCATGTCTTTTAAAATGGTAAAAAATACTATCGCAGGGAATAGTTGTTGTGTGTGGATCTGTCCTGGTTTAGAGGTGGAACAGCAATGGGCTAAACTCCGCCAGGACGTTATCATTAAACGATAACAAAAAAATAATACGTAACTTTCAGACTCATATGACAATAACAATTTCTTGTTCTACAATTAAATACTTACATACTTGCAGGGGATGAGGTATGGACATCCGTTAATTTCCGATATTCGATCAGTGAAGTTAAGCAGCACTGATCGAGTCCGGCAATTGGATGGATAAACGATAGCTCGTCTAACAGTCGGTAGGCTGTCAACAGACAATCCCGCGACGGCCGCTAGCCTGATGCAGGAGGAGAGGCGAGCCCGGGTGGAGGGTCGAAGAGACCTACCCAGGGGGTTTGCCACTCTGCTAGCGGTGCAGGCGGGCAGGCCCAGGCCGTGGGTTAGTTGACAGTCGAAGACCGTGGTTCGGAGTCCACGCTAAACTGTAGGTCCCTAGGTAAAAAGGACCCATTGTGGCCTACTTGCCTAGTAAAATAAGTAGCTACTACTACTACTACTACTACTACTACATACTTGCAAGTAAAAAAATATCACGTTCTTTAAATAAATTCATTTTATTTTACATACTGAAAAAAAGTCCGTCTCTGGAATGACCACTTGAGATCGGGGATCTGAAAATTAATTGTATTGTATTTAAATTTATTCAGTGTTAAACTTTTTTTGGACTACTGATAATTTGCATATTATGCTTACAAATGGTCCACGCTCACATATCCTTAGATATTTTGTGACGTATTGTTTATTTATATATTTATATGTGATGCTATACTTTTTCTGTGACTATTGTATGGAGACATACTATTAAATAAACATTATTTATTATTATTAAAGCATTAGAGCAACAAACTGCATCTATACCTATAATGTTGGTTGTTTCTCATTTTTATATTTTAATTTTTTATTTTTATTGATGTTAATTAAAATCAAAATAAATATATCTTTATTTATTAATCTATTAAACGATAAACACATATTTAAGTTATCAAAAGGTTTCTCCTTTTTGGCAACCCTTGTAATTATAAAACAGTGCAAAATTGTGTTTCAAATAAAATTTCTTTTTATCATTTTAATATTAACATAAACGTCCTGATAAACAGAAGAATGTGACTTTTATTTATGCACTGTGTAACTTCTTTATTTATAAACAATGCACAATAAAACTGTCTGTAGAGATATGTAAAACAAGTAGAATTAAAAAGCGTTGTTGACATAGCAGTTACGAATTAGTTTTTTTTTTGCGAAAAACTAAGTTATGTAGGTATTTATTACGTTCCTACGTCTCAATATTATTCCAATTAGACTCGGGAAATTTTAGACTTAGTAATGTAATTACCGCTAAGGAAATTTGATGTCGTATACCCTTAAAGCCGGGTACTCATATATGCGCTCCGTATCTGTATTTGTATCATGTATTGTAACGGATACTGTAACAAAATTTTGAATATGTACGTCTTGCGTTCCATGTTCGCGAACTTACTAAGAACATGAAGAGCGATCCGAGCGAATGTCGGTAAACGCCTCGAACACAAAGAGGAACGGTCCAGTGTTGTGATAGGGAATTTCTATGCAGAAATCGTTATGCAGACGGTAATTCAACCTCTTCGAAACGATATAGACGAAAATTTAATTTTTATGGAAGTTAATGCCAGACCCCATCGCTCAAGAAGAGTTGAGCGGATACAAGAGGATAATATTGAAAGATTTGATTGTCCAGCGAACTCACCCGACATGAAACCCATCGAATACATGTGGTATTATATCTCTAAGGCTGTCACAAATTTTTTAATATAATCTGGATTTCTGATACAATACAAATACCATGTCCACTACATGGCTGCCATTGTGTGGGCAATTTATATTGGCTACATATTGACCGATTACAGAAGGTTATGACACCGCAGAAATTTAAATCGCGTTAGTCTCTATTTCCGTGATTATTTATTTAATGTTCTTATTTTCCAATCATTTAGCAATATTTTTGATGAAGTGTTTAATTCTTTCCAATTATACAGTGCGTCCATAAAGTAACGCATAAATTCATTATTAGGTAAATGAACAATATTATTGAGAATTCCCGAAACACGTCAATTTTTGATTTTAATTTACTGTTTTTTTCAAATAATAATTTAATATACATCGAGTAAATGACGTCATCACCGGTTTTTTAAATAGAACATCCCACTTTTTTCCTAATTTCCGGATGTCCCTTGCTGAGCTGATTCCAAAAAATGTGTCACAAGTTGCTTCAATTGGTACAGGGTGGACAACAATACAAAAGGTGTTTATAAAAATTTAATTAGAAAGTTATACGTTACTATATTTTTACAAAAGACAATTTACAATAAATGTTCAAATTGTTCTCCATTGACCGCTAGACAATGACCTAACCGGGCAATACATTCGTCTCTGACATTTTGTAGCACAGCAGGTGTTATGTTCAACATTTCTTGCCTGATTCGGTCTTTTAGCTAACGGATATTGCCAGGTCTGTTGGTATAGAGTTTAGATTTTAAATAACCCCATAAAAAGAAGTCTAGTGGACTAAGATCAGGTGATCTAGAGGACCATTCCACTGTTCCCCTTCTTCCTATCCACCCATCTGGAAAGGTTCTGTGTAAAAACTCTCGCACAGCTACAGCGAAATGTGGCGGTGCGCCATCCTGTTGAAACCAGATTCTGCTGTTTCAAGTATTGGCTATTTGAATATCAGGAAAAAGCCGGGTCAAATCAGGAATTAATGTATTTTCTAAGAAATTCACATACAATGCTCCTGTCAAATTTTCATCAAAAAAAATATGGACCAACAATTGTATTTGTCACAATACCGGCCCACACATTGACCTTTTGTGGTCGTTGCGTATGGTATTCTTGCATCCAGTGTGGATTTTCCTGAGACCAATAACGGGTGTTTTGCCGATTAACATGCCCGTTCAAGTAAAACGTTGCCTCGTCGGAAAATAAAACGTTAGCAATGAAATTGTTATTTCGATTATTTTGGTCCATCATATACTCGCAGAATTCATTTCTTCGGTCAAAGTCGTCTTCAGCCAATTCATGGATGAGACGTACTTTATATAAAGTACTTTATAAGGATGGTATTTTACCGTTTTAAAAATGTTCGACACTGAAAACTTTCCAATATTCAAATCCCTAGATACTCCCCCGCACTGTACAATGTGAATTTTCAACTGCCGACAAAATTATTTACATCTTGTTGAATATTTTCATTAATTTTACGTCTACCTTGCTTTGGTGTATCCCTCACATGTCCTAATTCTCTGTATTTTCGCTCTATTCTGCTTACTGCAGATTGTGAAATAGGTTCACGATCTGGGTGCATTTCATGGAATAATCTGCATACCTCTTGTTGAGTCCGCATCCTATCGCCAACCAATCATCATTAAAATTTCAATCCTCTCCCTTTCAGTTAAAGGCATTTTTAAAAAACAGTTTTAATATGATAAATTAGATTTAGATTTCACGTAAACGTACCTACTTTGAAGCGTTAAAAATACAGAAGTGAACTTTTTATGACAGTTCTTAACGTCAATTAAGAAAAAACAAATGGCAAAAAATACCTACAAACAATAAAAATAGTACGGTATAGTCGACGGGCAAAGATCACTAATAAACGTGGTTGGGGTGTTTTTTAATAGTTTATCAAAGTAGTTGTATCACAATACGTTAATTTCATTTAATTTTTTTAGTACGTTTATTCATTTATAAATAACTTGTAATTTTGGTATTGTTGCCCACCCTGTACCAATTTGAAGCAACTTGTGATACATTTTTGGAATCAGCTCAGCAAGGGACATCCGGAAATTGGGAAAAAAGTGGGGTGTTCCATTTAAAAAACCGGTGATGACGTCATTACTTGAAGATAGGTCATTCTGTACATTAAATTATTATTTGAAAAAACTGTAAATTAAAATCAAAAATCGACGTGTTTCGGGAATTTTCAATAATATAGTTTTTTACCTAATAATGAATTTATGCGTTACTTATGGACGCACTGTATATGTTATTATTACAGTGAGAATAATCTAATTTATTACATTATCCTACTGAGAATATTTTATAGTATTTTGTTTTTGTACATTGACGTGTTTTCTGGTTTTGACATCTGTCATCAGTTTTGTCTTAAATTTAAAAAAATTAACCAAAAACGATTTAGTTCAACGTCAGGGAAGAAATTATCATACAAATTAAAGAAAATGCAAGTAAAAATACTCCGGTTAGTAATAATTCCATACGGAAACAATTCCCAATCATTTTGTGACGAACGGGGTTACAATCTAGAAGAAAATACACCAGTCACGGACGAAACATTTATAATAATTTACACGATCGAGTGAGTCCTCCAAATACCTTCTAGTATTACTATAAAAAAATGTAGAACGGAGATATGCAGCGAAACACTTGGCTCAATTTACAGATGACTATCGAAACTATCAAAAACTTGCAAGACGTTTTTTCAAAAGAAATTTGGAATAATTTAAAAACGGTTTATTTTTTTTTAATATCCATAGGCGTAGTAGTTTTAACGAATAAAGAGGTTCATGTCCCCTGTATCTACGCCAGTGGTCATATTTTTAGTTCAAATTTTTCATTACTTTAGATTCCATCTAACATAAATCACCGCCAAATTTTGATTAAACAGAGGTATCACATGACTTCAAATTCACCGTGCCCCTGTTGTTTAGAAAAAAAAAATTGCCTGCTGTGCAGTTGTGGTCAACAAAAAAATGGGACAACTCTTATCACAGATTTTTGTTCAAATTTAGTTATGCATTTGGGATTATTAATATTAATAGGCTATAATGTTGAGACGTCAAAATTGACACACAGTCACTTTTACACTACACAAGAATTTTTTATTGAAAACAACTGTACCTATACTACTTCACCCTACTTGCCAGATGTCAGCCTCCCCTCACCATTACCATACTGCTTCACCCTATTAATGTTTCTTCCCTGTTTGAGATCAGTTTAAGGCGAAATCAGAACACGTCTGGGGTCTCAAACTACCTTAATCCATCTCTGCAGTTTTAGCAATTGCAACTATTGAAAAGCACTATACCTACAAAAACTAGATACATCTGAATTTTATACAGAGGGTATCCAAAAGTTCTGTATGAAAAGCTACTATACAGGATGTCCCGAATTGCATAGGCCAAACTTCACCAATTGATAGAACTTTTCAAAATAAGAAAAAAATTTCCTATAAACGGGTCGGGAAGTTTTTAGTTTCCAAGATACAGGTTGCTCCAGTTAAAATCCTAAAAATGTTTTTTTTATGAATACGTTCGAAACAAATAATAATTTACAGAGGTAGGTAGTTAACTTCTATGGATTATAAGACAAAATAACAACTACGAATCAAAATCATTCAGGAGCGGACAAAACTAGGAGCCTAGATAAAATTTGGCCCCAAGTTTTAGTTTTTTTATGAATATTTCCGCAAAAAATATTAACAGGAAAACATAATTTGGTTACATTATTTTTATTGAACAATAAATTTGACTAAAATAATATAACTTAAAAAATACAAGAATGGTTTAAAGTACATTCCTCCAACTACTACACATTTTTAGCATCTTCGTACGAATGCATGGCTTTACGAATGAAATCAGGATTAGCCCACAATCTTCACATGCTTCTCGAATTCCTTCAATTAACTCTTCTCTGATGTTTACAGGGGTTGCGTGGACTTTATCATTTAAATAGCTCCAGACAAAAATAATCAACTGAAGGCAAATCCGGTGAAACAGAGTAGCCAGGCTCTTGGACCTAACCTACCTATCCACCGTTCAGGATAATTATTGTTTGGCCACGCACGGTTTACAACAGCACAATATGCCGGAGCTGCGTCTATTTAGGACCTGTATTCATTTCCAAACTAGGAGGAATATCCTCGAGATATTCGAAAAATTATTACATATTTAAAAAATCATAAAACAATGGTCCATTTAGACATGGAGGTAGGATGTGGAGACCACAGAGTCCCATTTTTAACATAAACATATAAACACCACAGAAACTAGACAACCCCCGAATCCAAAGCCGAGGCTACACGAGCGAGGGTTACACTTATGAAAGAAAACATCATTCATTCCCACCGACATGACATTGGCAGTGCCGGTGGGGGATTCGAACCCACAGGAGATGGAGAGATTATCTAGTCACACTTGTCATCGAGTGCTCTAGCCAACTACTCCACACTACACATATTAACATTGGACTCCTCTTGAAATTCCCTATGGCGAATTGTGTGAGGTTCTCATGAGCCCAGATTCTTAAATTATGAAAATTAATTGATTCACTATGAGTGAAGATAGCTTCGTCAGTCCAAATAATTTTGTTTACGAAGTCGGGATCTTTCACACACCATTGAACCGCCGCACGACATGCCAGCTTTACTTATAGTCTAAGAGCCAGTGACATTTTTCGGTGATGATTTAGTTAAGGCCTATTTTTTGAGAGGATGTTGAGAGGGGATAACTAAGTGTCCTTCGCGAGGATTAACCCGGATTCCAGTCATAAGGGGGTGGCAGAACACCCCCAACGTGTAAAAAAACTGCATCTTTTTATTATTTAGTTAAGGCTGAAATTTTCTCCAGTAGTCGTCTGATAGCTCACAATCATCGATATAATATTTGCAGAACGATTAGCCAGTCATAAGGGGGGTGGCAGATCACCCCCAACATGTGTCGTGTGAACGATGAACTTTTTATTATTTAGTTAAGCTTCATCTTTTAGTATGTTGTTGTGACAACTATTTCAAGTGTAAATGCCAATTTGCAGAACAAAATGGCGGCATTAACACCCTGGCAGAACGATTTGAATTTGTAAAAAATTTTTACTTTCAGCCGCATATATCTTTGGAACTATGCAACATACGAGAAAGTTGTATTATTGTTTTTTTGTGGAAAATTTAATTCTCTACAAAAAAGGTTTTTTGACATTTTCGTATATCTCCTTTAGTTTCTGAGATATATTGAAAATAAAAAAAATTTGCAAAAATTTTTTACGTTCAGACGCAAATATCTTTGGTACTATGCTAGATGCGAGAATACGACTCGAAACACTTTTTGTAGGAAATGTAATTCTCTACAAAAATAGTCGCTTGACATTTTCGCGTATCTCCTTTAGTTTCTGAGATAAACTGAAAATAAGGAATTTTCCTCATGAATAGAACATTCGTGAGGAAGGACATTCTGGTGCTCAAGATAGTTATTATCGCAGTTATTTCAAGTTTCAAGTGTAAATGCCAATTGACAGAACAAAATGGCGGTTTTAACACCCTGGCAGAACTATTTGATTACCCTGTATGCACGCCTTGATTTGGTTACTCCAGCCAATTATTTCGTGTATTTCCTTTTTTGGAACATTTTTGATATGATCAAAAAAACATATTAATGATTCAATATACATTTACAATGTTTTTTATTTATCGAGATCGTGGAACTTCAATAATTTCGATTTTTTTCCAAAAAATTTTCATAATTTTTTTCATGGCAATGGGGTTTTTTTAATTATTATAGTAATACAATTACAATAATATTCATCATATTTTGGGGTTCTCAATATGCTCTGATTATATTTTTCTGAAATCAGTATCATTATGAAAATCAGATAACACAATTGCAACGGAAAAAATTTTTTCGAGTTCGAGAACGCAACAATAGAAGCATCTGAAAAAAAATCATTGAACTTTCTTTCAATGGGTACAGAAATATATAAAAAATCGGATGATCAAAAGTAATCGGAAAGAATTTGGCTAAGGTGACTTGTCCTTAACATTTCATCGCATGACTGCGTTGAAAAATGTATAATGGTATAGGGCTCAATTTCACTATTGCTAAAAATGACATTTTTCGACGTTTCTGAACTTGTAGGAATAAAAAAACATGGTTTTAGGGAAATATTAATTAGTACGTCTCCAACGGTTTGTCGGCAATGGAAAGAAAATTCTTTATTTTCAGTATATCTCAGAAACTAAAGGAGATACACGAAAATGTCAAGAGACTATTTTTATAGAGAATTAAATTTCCTACAAAAAGTGTTTCAAGTCGTATTCTCGCATCTAGCATAGTTCCAAAGATATTTGCGTCTGAACGTAAAATATTTTTGCAAATTTTTTTAATTTTCAGTATATCTCAGAAACTAAAGGAGATACACGAAAATCTCAAAAGATCTTTTTTTTGTAGAGAATTAAATTTCCCACAAAAAATAATAAAACAACTTTCTCGTATGTTGCATATTTCCAAAGATATATGCGGTTGAAAGTAAAAAATTTTTACAAATTCAAATCGTTCTGCCAGGGTGTTAATGCCGCCATTTTGTTCTGCAAATTGGCATTTACACTTGAAATAGTTGTCACAACAACATACTAAAAGATGAAGCTTGACTAAATAATAAAAAGTTCATCGTTCACACGACACATGTTGGGGGTGTTCTGCTACCCCCTTATGACTGGCCAATCGTTCTGCAAATATTATATCGATGATTGTGGGCTATCAGAGGACTACTGGAGAAAATTTCAGCCTTAACTAAATAATAAAAAGATGCAGTTTTTTTACACGTTGGGGGCGTTCTGCCACCCCCCTTATGACTGGAATCCGGGTTAATCCTCGCGGATGACACTTAGTTATGCCCCTCTCAACATCCTCTCAAAGAATAGGCCTTAACTAAATCATCACCGAAAAAATGTCACTGGCTCTCCTACTATTATAATGTTATAACAAAGAATATTTACGTTTAAGAACGAACTTTAAACGTAAATATTCTTTGGTTATAATGCATAAAAAAGTTATTTACCTGTGTAAATTATCATTGATTTATGTTAAAAGTCGTTTTGAACATAATCATAAAAAACCATTTTCAGGATTTTAACTTGAGCAACCTGCATCTTGGACACTAAGCACTTCCTCACCCATATTTATAAGTATAGGAACTTTTTTCTTACTTTGAAAAATTCTTTCACTTGGTGAAATTTGGCCTATGCAATTCGGGACACCCCGTATAATCATATTTCCAATTCTATTTGTCTCGTTAAATTTTATTGTCCACCAAAGTTTAGACAATAAAAAATAAATAAACAAATACTAAGTAATTTGACACTCGCAGTCTTTTTGATCCAATGTGTATGTTATTAGTATTTATGAACTAATCCCGCAACTTACTTAACAAAAAATAAGTAAAAATATTGAGAATCATATTAGAACAAGTCATAAATGCCGTTGAGGACGATTGACAAGTGACCCAATGACAGAACTCATGTTCGGATTCTTTCTAATTGAAATTTGCATGGATGAGGAATTACCATATTAGAAATTCCCAATAAAACTGCTTAAAAAAATTGTTGATGTGTCATAAACAACTTTCCAACAAATTAATTTTGCACTGGTACACAAACCCAATTTATCATTTAGCGGCGGATGCGATGAGGGCTAGGCACATAAAATATTAAAATTATTTAGCTTTTATTTGATAAAACCACAGACCACGTGGATAAAACAATCGATGTATTATGATGTCTGTCCAGTAGTCCAGTGGTGTGTTTGTTGTTAGCTATCAATTTTAACATTTATTTTCTCAAAGATGAAAGAGTAGCATATATGTATGTACCTATTTGCTTTATAATTAAAGTTTAGGTACTATAAATAAACATTTTCAGTGTTTATTTACTTGCCGTTTTAGGGGCTACGAAATGGCAAAGATTGCCTAAACAAATGAAACAATAACCAGTACTTGGCTATTGTTAACCAAAATTACAAAATTAAAATTAACCTCAAATAACAACTCGTCTAAATTTATCACATAGATATTATTTTAAAACATTTAATTCTCTAAGTGATAGATGATCATCTCCAAAAAAAAATATATCGTAGGATGTACTTATTGCAAAATTTTTATATTTATGAAATAACGTCGGTCTATGCATTTCGATGATTTTCATTTCTAATTTTGATTATTTACTCAGATTTTACGAAATAAATAGGTATATATTACCAATAATGCCAAGTATCTAGGTAAATTTAGAAATTTTGGAACGTCTCCCAAGTATTTTAAGGTGATTTTTAAGTTGACAAATCACAAATCATACTTTATACATTACATTTTTTGTTGGATTATTACATGTACTTGCTCATTTCACCTTTTCATGACTAAAAAAATTAATTAGATTTAACATAAATAGAAAAAACCGGTCTCTGGTACAATCAACTTAAGTAGTAATGTTCGGAACACAGAACTAGGTAGGTATTCAAATCATCAAAACTCGTCTGTGGCATATCTAAGTAAATCACTCTGTACATGCACCAAATAAGGATAAACTGTAAATAACGAATAAAAGTTCTGCTCCACATATAAAATCAACAAGATATTATACAGATTTTATACATAAATTAAAAGTTAGGTGCACTATATGTTTACTCTGGATTTAGACATTGTTTACACAATTATTTACATATATTAAACTTATTTTCAAGGAACAATCATTTTACATTATCATTTTTCACTTGAAGCTTTGATAAATCTATTTTCTTGCAATATAAACTTACATCTGTAATAATATAAAATCCATTTTCATTAACCCACCCTTTGCACCACGAAACAAAAGAATACAAACCGACAAAATACATGGTTTTCTCTAATTATGCACGTTTAATTTTCGAAAAATTTGGTAAATTGCTGTTTTTTTATGAATAATGAGTATTTTCACTTACCTTTTCCTATATATTTTTTCGATTTATTAAAATTTGCCACTGCACTAATAACACGAGCGACGACTACACCCCTACAAACAAACGATGAGACTGAAAAATTTTCACAGAAATTTGATACTGAAACGGACTATTAATAAATCGCTCATGCGCACTAGTTACGATTTTATTTAAAATTTTGCTAAAGATTAATTGATTAAGTCATAATGGTGACAATTAATTATTTATGATTTTTTACCGAAAATCGTATTTCAATAAACATCACTGTTAAAAATATCGACAAGTAATTTTATTACTTTTATATTGTAAATAAGACTTTTGCTCACGGTACGCATGCGCATTTCTCGTAGAAAATTGTGCTTGTAGATACGGCTGTGTAACATAATTATATTTTTGTGATAAATTAATAAACAATTATTTAATGGTTTTAAAACATACGCATCTTAAAAATATTTGTTTATAATAGTAACTTTTAAATGACGTAAAGCAGAAACTTTTTAAAATCGTTTAAATATTGTGCGAACGTGCTTGTAGACACTACAGGTATAATGACAATAGTTTGACATTTTTGCTCTACAATGGCAGATAATCTACAAAAGAGGCCTGCAAAAGGCATTTTAAAAATTCCAGCAGCTTTGACAAACAGGAGTCACAGCCAAACGCAAAGTGAGAATATTTTTGCAGGTTTTTTAATGCTCTCTTGACCCTACCCACTTTTTTGGTTAGAAATTTAATTTTATGACTAATTCCTGCTTGCAATGCAATGACCACTGTTTTTAGGATTTATGCCTACTTACTACAATTATTTTGTATTTTAGAAAGGCGAAAGAAACAAAATGGGATGAAATGAATATTATTGCTACTCTACATCCACCTGGGAAGGATTATGGTCACATGAAAAATAGCGGAGCCCAAAACACCATATAATTATGTAGATATGGACAATATTGATGGTTTAGATGCAAATGAATTAGCAGAAAAGTATGTTCCAGATTAAATAAATTCTAATGTATATAACCTAATTTATTGTAGAATACGAATAGGAGCAGAAAAACCACCCAAGGCAATGTTAGTAGACTCCGATGATTCAGATGAGGAAGAATTGACAAAGGAGGAAATGCAGAAAAAAAAAAGAATTTGAATTAAAGAGAAAAAAACATTATAATGAATTCCACGCTTTACAACTTGCAAAGAAATTATTAGAAGAAGAAGAGGATGATGATGACGATGGCGCTAATAGTAGTAAAAATTGATCGATTTGTCTGCCAAAATAAATATCTTATTTTAGTAGATTTTCCATATGTTGTGATGAACG
This sequence comes from Rhamnusium bicolor, assembly GCA_029963845.1. Taxonomy (NCBI): domain Eukaryota; kingdom Metazoa; phylum Arthropoda; class Insecta; order Coleoptera; family Cerambycidae; genus Rhamnusium; species Rhamnusium bicolor. Next base: position 22,902 of record JANEYF010001537.1, read on the forward strand.
ATACTACTAATACAGAGCATTTACTCTGTAAGTTATATGTATTTATTTTTTTTTATAATTTTATTTTATTTATTCAAACTATATTTAAGGATTGCCTAGTTTTTGAATGTAGGTAGTATTTAAGTTTGTAATTGCTTTATGATTTTTTTCACAAATTTTGTGCTTCCAAGAAAATAATGTAAATCAAATTGAAAATGTGCCATGCCAAATTTACTATTACCTGTTTATTTTTATTTTTAATCAGTATCTCGTATACAGTGTCTATTAACTATTTTATTTAGAAGAATATAGTTATATTGTACAAATTTCTTTTCAATTTTCTCGATTTACCTATTTTTGTTTCGTAGCTGGCAATCCTTGCGTCATCTGTAAATTTTTAAAATTGCATTGGCTGTGTAAAAATATTTAATTTATATAAAGGGAAGAAAATCCTTTTTGTCTTATACTAATAAATTATATAAAAGACAATTTATATAATCGCCTACATTTATAAAATACATAAGTATAATATTTTTGTGGTAAAAATGAATACATGGTAATTATAGTTTACTATAAAAGAATATAAATTTTTTTTTTTAATGTAAAGAATATATTTTACCTCTTTATATAAAATAACAGCAACTTTTATTGTACAATCCTAAAATCCTATTTTTGTTCTAGATAAAAATTGTGTATAAAAAATATAAATGTATCTAATTGTGTAAAAAACTGACAGATATAACCAAATACATAATCAAAATGAATCGTTTTTATTTTTTTAATTATTTCTAACTTCAGTGGTATTTGAAGTTTACCCGCCACATGAGCTAGTTGGATAGTGTCTTCATAGATGGTAGTGGTCTGTCCCTTATAATTTAGTGAGAAAAAGAAAATCCCTACATAAACAAGGGAACAGTAAAAAACGCCATTTTCTGTTTGTCAAATATTGTACGCAGTAAATTATTTGTGATTTGAACGGAAAATTTTCTATTAGAACAACGTAACTTACATTAAATGTAAGTAAAAGTGATAGTTTACCTAAAGAACATCTAACAGTGAATCTTGGCTTAACGACTTTTATTCTTGATATTCTTTTGTGAAAGAAATCAGCTGACATTGTATTATTATTATCATCATTGACAATACGTTTATTTATGAGTCATTTATACGGGTGCAGTGGCAGTGTTTTTTTATTAAATAATTACGCCCCCCGAAATCTAATAGATTTATCTACGATTAATTCACTTTAGCTGGTCATGTTCGATTGAAGCTACTTGTGGACTAGCAGATTTTTTTCTTCTCTGATGAGACTGATGTAACAACCTACTAATAGCTTATTTCGTAAATTGAAGTTAACGTTCCTGTGTATCCTTAAAATTTCGGCTTACTTAATTCAATTTTTGATTTATAGATAAAAAATGGCTAGTCGAAAGAAGGTTTTATTAAAAGTTATAATTCTGGGTGACTCTAGCGTAGGAAAAACCTCCCCTAATGAATCAATATGTGAATCGAAAATTTTCTAACCAGTACAAGGCTACCATTGGAGCTGACTTTTTTAACAAAGGAAGTTACAGTCGATGATAGAAGTGTTACAATGCAGATATGGGATACTGCCGGCCAGGAGAGGTTCCAATCACTTGGTGTGGCTTTTTACAGGGGTGCTGATTGTTGTGTATTAGGTAAGTGGTGATTTTAAATGTTTGTTGTGGCTTGTAAAGAAATTAATTTATTTAAAAAGTGGCATGAACTATGATATGTATATTTATTAATAGTAAATATTGCAACGTAAATATTTATTTTAGCATTTTATACACATTTAAGGAATACTATCTAAACTAGATAATCTAAATCTCTAAAAAAAAGTACATAATGTAACATTTGCTTATGCATAGTATTTATTCTTTCCGCAAACTTTAAATGTTTATATATCTGTCGCAATACACGCACTTGGCGAAGTTGTTGCTTAAAGTAAGCAAATCCATTTTGTCTGAAGCATCTGATGAGCAATGAAACTGGGACTTTCAAACTTGAGGATGGCATATAAGTTGACAAAAGCTCCAACAAGTAACAAGTTTAAAATACCAATTCATGGCAAAAGATGAAGAGTAAAGCAGGCGGACAGACTGCCTCAAAAGACAATCCACCCATGAGGTAACTCCTTAGAAGAAGAATAAAGAGAACTCAGAAACCTTAGCAAGAAGAAGTATAAGTAGAGATCCGGAGGTAGCGATTAATAACATCAGTTTCAGGGTTCACGGTACTCACCATTAAATATATTCATGCATATAATATCTTACCGTGTGGTTATTTTGGTGAGTTCGGTAACATCGGAAGGTAATATGAAGGGGGCTAAGAGTATTGGTGAATGTAACACTATATGTTTTTTAACTAGCGATCACAAGAGTAAAATATATTATTAATATTAATGCACCTACTAAAACATTTGCCACCTTCCAGCCGCAAGCATTGGTAATTTCATCCACGCTAATCCAAACATATTTGTCATTCAGTTCAGAATACATTTTTGTTTAATACTCTGATAAATATTTTTTAGTGTCATTTCCGATGGCACCCAAACAGTGCTATATTGCCCACTAATACACTTTTGCAAAAATTGTCTAAATAGTGGATTAACTAGATTCATCCAAGCATCATGTCCATTAAATCTAAGTTAAAATTTGTTTGCATGTTACTATCAGTAATACTACCGCTACTCACACTTTTTATGACTGAGGAAATGTGTCTCTTAATGTTAGCTTTGATGTTGCACGAGAGCACTTTTTTACAGCTTGTGTAGTATAATTATGTGCCGTTAAATTGCAACTCCTGGAAATCACTAATCCACAGGTTGTCTTTATCCTCTGAACGAATTGAACAAGACATTTTAAGAAAGTTAACCCCCCATTGTCTTTAATTTTGCACTATTTATGTATCTGTTTGTTATTTACATAAACATTTTATAAATACGTAGTATTTATATTTATAGTGTGTATTCATTTTCAACATGAGGCAGTGGATGTAAACGTGATAGCCAAGCTGCGCGATTCCTCTTTATGCATTGCTATTGGACACTTGACAATAACGAGCATTTCCCCATACATCACTGGTCAATAAGTAATTGTTTTTAATAGCTGGAAACCGTCCAATTACCTGATAAAAACCTTTAATTTTTTTCCCATTTATTGCATGGTACACAAGAATATTTTTATCATTTCATATTGTTTGGGAATGTTTTATTAGATGTTTACAATATAATATATCTACATAAAAGTTGTCTCTGGAATTTATCGCTACTTCCCGATCTCTAGATATAAGAAACATACCCTAAACAATGATCAAATACACCTCCCTTAAGAAGAATCATTGAAATAATAAAAAATCTGAAAGAAAAAAAGGCACAGGGCTGGATGAAATCACAGGGAAAATGGAAACAAATTTACCAAAAAAGCCATAATAGCAATAACTCCTCCAAGTGCAGTTTCAGTGTTTAGGGGTGAATAATAATAAAACATCTTTATTGAATTAACAAGAAAGAAAGACAGTATCTACATTACAGGTTGTTTAAATTTTACTTTAGTTTTGTTCTTTATTGCTCAAAATTGGACATGAATATACAAGTAGTCCTTTAAATATTGTTTTCTACTTAAATTACTTACTGTAATGATAACATGACTCATACCATGTCCCATTTACTTTATTTAAACAACAAATATTTGCTTGTGAATCACCTATCTGAACTATGTTAAGTAGATACTGTTATCGTTGATATTATTTTATAGTTAATCCCACTTAATTTTTTTTTTGCTTTACCTTTGATACGACACATACTGTATTTTTGTTTTTTAGTTTTTGATGTAACGGCTCCAAATACATTCAAGTCCCTTGATAGCTGGCGTGATGAATTTTTGATACAAGCTTCCCCCGTGAGCCAGAGAACTTCCCATTCGTCCTTCTAGGAAATAAGGTTGACCTTGAACCTAGGGCGATATCTTCGAAAAGAGCACAGCAATGGTGCCAATCAAAGAACAACATCCCCTATTTCGAAACATCTGCAAAAGAAGGTCTGAATGTTGAACAGGCATTTTTGGCAATCGTAAAAAATGCTCTCGCCCAGCAAAATTCCACTGTGGATCTATATAACGAGTTTCCAGATCAGATAAAGCTAACTAATACTCAGAAACCTAACAGTAATGGTGATAGTTGTGCTTGCTAAACTCAAAATTCTTCCTCCTTTGATTCGGGGAGTGCAGCCAAACATTTTTTTATATTTGGTTGTGTTGCTTAACATAATTTAAAACGAAATTGAACTAATGATTTTTAGCAGTTCTAATTTATTTTCTTTCTTTTTTTTTGAATTAAATGTTTTATATCTAAGAATAAACTTCATTATTTCTTCTCAGATGTGTTCCTTAAATTTTACTTTCTTTACCATTTTCTTTAATTGTGATATGTTTTTTCTATTTTATATAGAGAAAAAACTGAAATAGGTCTATTTCAAAAGGCATTTTGCTAACGTTGCAAAAAATTTTAAAATTAGGGATTATAATCGATCCTGAAGTACATTTCTGATTCTTGCTTTTTTTTATTAAATTTAATCACTGCAATATTTTAAAATGTAAATAGATTATAAAAAGTTATTTATATATAGTTGCCTTAAAGTTATCTCTTATAATTTTAATTATATTCACATATATATAAAATTTAAATGTTTAATAAAGATTGTAGGATACAATTTTATTTTATTATTTTTAACTTAAGTAGTTATTATTAGTGCCTCATATCATAAATAGGTGTTTTTCAAACTGAGATTTCAGCTAATCTAAGTTGTTTTATGGTTACACTGCATAAATAAAAGCATAATTTCATTTGATGTAGCCTTCGTAACCATAAAACCACTTAGATTGGAAAAAACACGCCTAATATTTTTAAAAGTTGTGTGGATAAGTGTAAAAGTAATACGGTGGAATTTTATTTTTTTCTTAACTTTGTAAAACTGTTCGACCTAATATGAATGAAAATCACTTCAAAATTGTGTTTACTTTTATACAGGATTATAGGTAACGTTATTTGTTCGTTTGTTAAAATTACTAAAACAATAGTAACGGAATTAAAACACGTTTGTATAATATTTGCCCCTAAATATTTTATCAGTAATTTTTAGAACAAGGAATGAGTTATTGTAGATTACAAATTTGTATATTATCGATATTAATAATATAATAAAAAAATACATACTTGCATACTTCCTTTTACTTGTCATATACCTCTTTGGGAAAGATCAATTTTGCACTTAGTCCAATAGTTGATTAAATCTGGTTCACAAGTTGATACAAGTCGAATTAGGAAAATGTGTTGAATAATTATGCAATTTCTACTTGGCTGCCATGGTGAACCATTTATCTTTCTGGAAATTTAAACCTCCACGAGGCTAAAAATCTCAGTATTGAAACGAGTAATCTTTTTTGTTTACATTCGTTTGATCCATTAATCATTTGTGTAGTTTATAGGAATTTCATTACCGGTTTTTTTTTTTTATCTTTTCAACATTTATTCTACGACAATATACTGAAGAAAACAATACATAATACAAACTGTCTTTCAAGGAATAATGTAGGCAGTACAATCCATTTTCACTATTTTTCCCAAGAAAAATCCAGGATTTGTTTATTACCACCAACAGCTGTAGTCTCGTGGAACACATAGATAGGAGAAAGCATCCGTGTTCATTTCAAGTCAGAGGATTATAATAAAGGAGTATGTATGTAGTCGTAATAGTAAGAAATTTTAGGTTAGATAATCCCACATGCACAAATTAGCAAAACAATGAGGAAAATAGTTTAAAATCATTGAATTTGCTTACCAACATTTGATTAATGTATTTTTTTTTTACCTAAGAAAGAACCCACAAAAACATTTAAAACGAATGTAAGCAAACCAAGGATCAGCAATTACTCGTCTGATCGCAGCGCCATATGCACCTTGATAATTTTGGTTCCCAATAAATGAGCGAGCCCCACAGAATTTAATTCTGTAGCAAACCCACATCCCTTTGGGCGAGCCCTAAAATGGCGCCTCTAGTTTTGGCACTACGAACTTGTAAACGTCAGTAGGTTGTCAAAACTGAAAGATTTGCGGCAGCACTTCATGTCTATGCGCTTCGATCGTGTTTATGATCGAAGTCTATGCGCGGCAGCTACTTGTTGTCTGTCTAATGCAGTAATGTGGTATATAATAATGACGAGATAACCGCACAGTGCTGACATTCTATTTTCTCTTTTACACTGCTTGGAAACTAGTTTATCGAAAGCAAACTGCCGACTCAACTATGCTATTTAATAAACTAGTTATAAGCTGTGTAAAAAAGAAAATAGAATAATGTAGAAATTATAAGATTACCAGAGAACATAAAGACGTGAAAATCGTTGTGTGAATAGGTACACTATTTAGTGGTTATAGCGTTCGAGTTCATTTTCTATTCTAAAATTTGATCTAATTCGGAGGTCAATTTGAAGATGTAGGTATAGTGTATAGATAGATGTCTTGTTAAATCTGATTGACTTTCTGTCATAAACATTTATACTTAAAAAAATACAGAGAAAATAGGCTCGTTCGTAGAGACGATTTGTGATAGTTGATAAGATGACTATAGAGATGTGATTATTACGTGAGCTCTGAGCACTGCATTATCAAACGTTCTGATTTAACAACCACATTTCTACAACAATGTGTGCATGCTTTCGACAGCTTCAAACGGTTGGAAACTGCCCTACAAACAAACCTAATTTCAGTAGCATTGGCATTTTTATGAATTTGATGTATTTACCTATTAATTTGAAAACACTAACGACAGTCATGACATGATTCATGTTAAAATAGTTCATTCGTCTAGTAGATTATATCACTTTTAGTCAGAATGAGTGGGAAAACAAAAAACCCCTTGCAAACGTTAATTTTAGGATGTCATAATTTTGTTAAGTTGTCTGCCCTGTATTTACTTTTACTTCGTAATCGTAAATGTCAGTGGAAATTGTTGGAATATTTACAAACACAACAGATAAATAAGAATATGTCAGATCCTGAAAATTGGGGAGAGGACGACGATAATGATCCAGATTACGTTCCTCCTGGAGAAATGGAAAACGGACACATAACGCAGTCTTCTAATTCAAATACAGAGGAGTCAGATTCATCAGGTGAAGACATTTTTTATTTACTCGTTTTGTAATGTAAACAATATTTTTAGGTGCGCGTTTGATATTATTAACGACAATGAACTAATTTGCTGTTTTAGATGATGAAAATCCGGCCAGTTCAAATAATGGACAATTTGACACGGATTTGCCTACGGCACATAGGGTAAATTTTTTATATTTTTTAAATGGTCATTTCAACTGGATGTTGTTTTTTAGTATTTGGGGAAGTTAAATAATGTTAGTGGTTACACCCTTTATGATGATGGCGAGATTATCGATATTTTGGCGATATATACAACTACAATGGTCTTTCCTGGATTTACGCTTCCATTGCTGATGAATAATTATGTTGAAACCACTATAATGCAAAATTTTATTGAGAAAAATAAGGTTTTCGTGCTTCTTTGTGCAAAGTAAGTTTTTACTAAATTGCAAAATTAGAGATATAATATTATTTTTAGCACAACATTCAATGGAATCTATAACTTTGGAGTGACAATGGAAATTTTTGAGACTCAGATGAGAAATAATGTTCTTAATATTAAGGCCAGGGGTCGACAAAGGTGTAAGTTAGTACCAGGTTGTGAAATTAAAAACTGGGCAGGCAGGTTGAAACAAGTGACGATTAAAATTATAGCCGATCCTGAAATTACCACTCCCCCTTTGTGATACGCAAATGCTTTCTTTAAAAAGGAAGAGACTGTTTAGTTCCCCAGAATTTTGTGATATTTTAAAAAATTACAAGTATAGGAGGTATGAAATGTGGGTGATCTTTATAGTTTTACTCGTTTTATATTTATTTTTAAGGTACCACTTAGCTCAGTATCCGATACCCTCATGGGTATATGATAAGTATGAAATAAGTTATTGTGTAAAATTGTTATTAGATGGGCTGTCACATTATGTAGGAGGTAAGTCTATAGTTATAAATGACTGGCTCACTTTAGAATGAGGTGGTTGTTGTTAGTTGTGAAGGCAAATTGATTTCAAGGTCATTACATCAAAAAAATTATGAAATGACAACGAAAATATAAGGAAACTAAAATGCTACAAAAATAAATAATTACATTGCCTTGTCTCCAATATTGGCGATTTTACTGCGGCAGATCATAATACAACAATTGAACAGTATTAGGACATTTTGATTATTCTACGATGTTTAATCAATTGAACTATAAGTTAATATTCCTCCATGGTAAATTATGTTTGCATAGAATGTTGATTTGTTAAAAACTAAACGATGAAATCAAAATTGTTAAACCCAGAATCTCTTGAAATTAAATGAGGTGTCTCACAGGGTTCCATTCTCGGACCACAGTTACTGCTGTACATGTAATATCCAAAACGTTCTCATTCAGTGAAATTGATATACTCCTCTACTTAATTATATCAAGCATTTGATTGGCCATAAATTGTTCCACCATAACAAATTCCACGGCCTTGCTTATCCATATGCATCATCTATTAATCAACGTAAATTTTATCGTCCAATGCTAAAGTTATCTTTTAACACGTTGAGCCCCGGGTGGGTAAATTTTGTCCCACACCAAAAGTTCCACTGGACCGCAAGGTACATGCGTTGCCCACGTGAACGGTATCTATTCAGACTTCGATTTAAAATTAAGTACCCACGTTTAGAAGCTAAATGTATGCGAACTGTACAAAGCCGGTCCGGGAAGATAGGCGAATATTAGCGGGCTATGAAAATCTTTACATATAGGAACACAGTTTGAGTTTAAAAATTATTGACTAATTCTCAGATTTTTTTTATTTTTAACATTTAAAATCTAAAAACAGTGTATATGAACTTACTGTAAGTAATAAATCAAACTATTTTTTTACAGATTTATGGGATATAAAAAAACGAGTTACACAATAATGTATTTTGCAGACAGAACACATATACTTGGTTCTTGGGCATCTGTTTTGGGCTGTTTTTCTACTGTTATCCTGTTTCATCTGCTTATAGCTTTGCGCACACCTCTTCTTGGAGTTCTCCGCTTCAACCAATTCGTGTTCAGTATAATTCTCGTCTTTATCATCCTCGGACATTGGCTCATTTACTTGTAGCAATCTCTGAGCTAGTTGCTCTTTATATGCAGTTATTTGAATGTTGCATTGTGTAACTTCTTTGAATACTAGAAAAGCATTCACCAGTGCTGACCCCAAAAGCAGCTACATGGCTAGCTTCCGATACCATTTATTACTACGCCTAAGACAATGGGAGTACGCTTTTAGCTGATCCGACAAATCAATGTACCCTTTTGAGTCATTATAATCAACTATAGCCTGAGGCTTAGAGATTTCTTTCCGCGCTGACAAACTATTTTTACAGAATCCGTATGCTTTGTGGAAAGCATTAGGACATCTCTTTTGTCCTTCCACTTGAGCATAACTATGCCGTTGTTGCTTTCTTGTGCAAAAATCTCATATTTTTGAAGTTTTTTGGCAACTACGGCCTTTGAGTAAAATTTTCGGTTTGAACGAATAGTGCCAACCAAATGCGTTTTTCGTTCTAGCAATTCAGTAGCTAAAGCTATACTTGTATAGTAGTTATCTGTAAATAGGGTGCGACCACAATCTAGAAGGCCATTCATCATTTCAATTACAACTCTTTGAGAAGCACTACCAGTCTCTAAGGCATCTGTTCCACTATAAACTCTTATGTTATAAGTGTAACCTTTTTCTGTGCACAATTTATATAGCTTTATGCCAAACTTGTGGCGTTTTGTTTTTAATAAATTGTTTGAAAATCAAACGACCGCGGAATGGGACCATCGTTTCGTCGATACATATGTTGGTTCCTGGAGTCAGTACCTCTTCAAACTTTTGGTTTAGTTTTTTTATCAAAGGAAATATTTTACGAAGTCTATCATTTGCGTATGATTCATTATTGTTGTCATTGAAATGTCACATTTTTAGCAATTGTTCGAATCTATTTCTCGTCATTGTCTTACTGATGTTATTCTCATACAAGAAATGTTTACTCCAGTAATTTCTGAGTTTAGGAAGTTTGAACAGTCCCATCCAGAGCAATATACCTATAAACGTTTCCATCTCATAATGATTAGTGGGAACCCAAGATTTGGTTTTAGATCTTCATATTGGCCCGATTTGTTGGGCGTATAAGTTTGTTTGATCCACCATGTAATCGATTATTTCATCCGTGACAAATATTTTGTAAATATCGTATGGATCTTTATCATAAAAATCATGAAAATTTGGTTTTATTCCAGTATACCCCAAATTTTTGTCAAAGGTTTTTAGATTAGCTCCGTCTACCGGCCCCCAAACTATTTCATCGAAACCATCAGTATCTGATATGTTCGCAGCAACAACATCGTCAATCACTTGATCTATCTACAATAAATAAAAAACTTACATAAAACAAAAAAAGTTCAATAAGAAAAAACAAAATTTACCGTATTCCTAGAAAGAAGAGGAACAGATTCCTTCACAGCAAAAGCCTCCCTCGTTTTTTGACGTTCTTTGGGTTTATTGTAACTCAAAACACTTGTGCTTGAAGAACTTGATTTAGAGGTAGAAGGTACGGGTTCAAATTTGCTCCTCTTTACACTTGCTAGGGGCACATCGTCACTTGAACTATTTTCACTATCACTGGATTCATATTCGTCCGACGTATAAATATCTCCAAATTCACTTTCCTGATCCTCTCCATCAGATAAAATTTCCTGCCATAATCTTTCGAAATTCTCTTGTCCATGCTCGTATTCTCCCATTTTTTACAACCTCTCACACCTAAATGCTAGATACGACTAACAAAAACCACTACATGCTCATCGGATGCCAGACAGGAATGAACGTGCAGAAACAAATAACATGATTCATATGAGGTACACGTGAGTACCTCGCCGGTCCCACACTGCCCCAGCCAGCGAGGTACTTGCGTGTACCTCAATTTCAAATGTCAATAAAACATCAAAAATCAAAATAATTGCAATAAAACGGCACCAAGTGCATTTATTCGACCTTGTATAAGGCAATTTGTAACAAAAAAATGCGGGACCGGGAGAACCCTAAAATCGATTCTACACAGGGGCTCAACGTGTTAATATTAAACATTTTGTTAGATAAATGCAAATTGAAATATGTTCGTTATTTTATCACAATTAGAATTATTATTATTTATTGAAAACTATCTATTTTCAGAGTATATCCCAAAAGATCCAATTAAGTTAAGTTATTGGTTTGTTCAAAATTATCAATTAAGTCACGAAGAAAGATTACACATTTTAAAGTTGAATTCTGCATTAGAGAGGCTAAGACTAGAATATAAGTATTTGAAACTGGTAAGTAATAATTTTTATTTTTGTACCTAAAGACCGTTCGAGACATTTTTTACCCGATTTTGTGCCCTATGTAGAAATGCTATTTTATGGTGCATAATATCATACCAGCAATTTTCAACAACAAATACTAGTATGTAATTTTTCTGAATTTCTAAATTAAACTAATGGTTTTACAACCACAACCAAAAGAAAGCGAGTTGGTAGAAGTGGTGGTAGCAAAACTTTATGAGTTTCTACATTTATCGCTATCGAATTATTTTCACTTTGATTGAAGAAAATGGTATTATCCAAACATATGTATTTTTATTAGGTAGTGATTTGATAGTTTCTTGATATCAAATGCATATGGATTATAGGGATTCATAACTGTAATCATTGTAATGCAGTTGATATTAACTAATATCTAATTCCTATTGTAGTATTTGTTACTAAGTTATTGAAATTTTTAGGAGAGAAAAAATGTGTTGCGACAGTTGTGGCACAGAAATCACAGACCCTAGTAAAGTATTTGCAATGTCAAAAGATGGTATCCAAAGTAACTATGTCAATCCTGGTGAGATATGTAGATAAAACGAAGATTTATTCATCTCAAGTTTATTAGGTTTGATCGAGGAACATTCAGGAATGGTTTGAAACAGTGGCGGCTCGTGATATTGTCCACAGAGGAGGCTTGAAATTTAAAAGGCAACTTTTATTTCAATATGATTACAATTTGCGCGTTTCCTCACCACCCTTAAGGTAGTACAATGGCGCAATACATTTTTTTTGTCGTGGGTTGATTGCCAGAGTAGCCCTACTATCCTACTTATAAATAAATTATAACTTCTAATAAAAATCAAAATAGTTTTAGAAAAAAAAATGATAAATAAAAGTGTTTTTTCTACAAACAAAAAAATTGTATTCTTTATTACTGCCAGTGTAAAATTATTACTTTTAATAAAAATTAAGTCGTTTTGAAAAAGAAGTTACATAAAAAATATTTTCTAAAAAAATAAATAACGTAAATAAATATTTCTTCTAAAATAATAACTAACTATATTAATCTTTGGTGTGAAGTCTAAATATTTTTATAAGTCAGTGGTAACTGCAATTTTCAGAACTAGCTAAATGCTTGATTACTTCATAAAATGAAAATAAATCATTTTTCTTCAACTCTGATAAAAAACGTTTTCCTATTGAATAAGAGATATATTTGACAGGCAGTCTTAAGCTATTGTGTTTCTAATAAATGTTTTTATGTGTTTGAGTGCTGAAAGCGATTGTTCTAGAGAAGCTGAGGTTACCGGAATTGTTGACACTAAAGATAAAAGTTTGTACAGTTTGGAGAGACAGCTTTTTAAATTATTATTATATATAAAAGTAAGCATTTCTTGAGGCGATTTTAAATTTGCTAAAAGTTGACAGAATACAACACACATAGTTCGATTCTTAACGAAATACAATTAAAAAAGGGATACTAATCCAATAATTTGCCCATTAGACTATTAGGAAATGATTTAGAAACCATAAAATTATTAGGATTTACTAAATCGAAACATTGCAAAATATTTAAATCGGAAAATCTAATTTCAATTTGAACTATAATGGTGTCCAAAATTTCTGTAAAAATTTGTTTGTAATGTTGTCTGTCCTGTCAAAGTTATATGTTGTCTTTTTTTTAAACTGTGGGTCATCATCTAATTCTTCATTATTTTCTAAAAAACCATTATATAAAGTATTGAAATGTATTTCGTTATTGAGAAATTCTTTTAATTTAGATATAAGTGAATTAAGTCTATTTTTAGAATATGTTATATCAGTTAATTTATTCTGTAAAATTTGGAAAACATAAATTTGCTCAAAAATCATTTTAAAAACCTTTGGAAAAAATATGAAATTTTTATCCAGCAATAACGATTTTAATCCGTAATCTGCTCTTAAAGTCTGAACGTCATTTAAAAGTCTTCACTTTCCGAAATAAAATTAAAAACGTCAATAAGTTTTTTCTTGTATCGAGGCAACAGTGAAAACAACTCTAGATAAAAAATTCTATGTTCCATAATTATATTTAAAATATCAGATATATTACTAGATTTTGAAAAAAATGACGAAAAAACCAGTATTATTTCAAAAAAATATTCTAACTTCTTTAATTCCGTTACAGGCTTTACTCAAAACCAAATATAATTTGTGTGCGTAACTGCGAGTGCAGTAAGCTTGAGGAGCAATATCTTTTATTTTAGTTTGGAGTCCATTAAGATGTTTTGAGATAACCACTGTGCCGTCCATAGGTTTGTGCAACTAATTTATTTTTTCAAATCAAATTTATCAAATTCGTCGATTAATAATTTTAATAAACTGTCCATGTTTCTTCCACTACTCACATTAAAAAAACCAACAAACCTTTCAGCAATTTCACTGTGCATTACATATTATCTAAAAATTATGGAAAGTTGAGATTTACAAGTAGTGTCCATCGTTTCATCAATTTGCCACGAGAAAAATTCTCAATTAGTAGTTCTTTGATCATAACAAAGAGAACTAAATCCATTTAACAACAAATAATCCTCCACGTCTGGACAACAAAACATGTCGTTGGGAATATTTTCACCTAGAGCACTTATCTTTCAACCACCTGTTAAATATTTTATGTATGTTTATGTTCTCCCACGAAACCACAAATTGCCACTGTCCTTGTTCTATAAACTGTTGTGAGTGAGGGGATCAACGCTCAACTGAAGTGTATATGTGCTAGAAAGCGATGGGGTGCTAGAGGCTAGCTGCCCTAACTGACAGATTCAGAATGTTTGCTGAGATACCCGCTAAAATTCAAGGTCACAAACAATGTATTGAAATGGGGGTTGGCTAGCTGCTAGCCTCAGTTCATCCGGGCAAGCACGATGAGAGACCAGGAAATATGCATACATGGAGTCAATTATCCGGACTACAATGTTTGTGGAAACGAAATGCAAAATTTTTTATACTTGAAAATTAATTAATGCATTATAAACAACATTGAGAATTGAGATATACCTAAGTAGAAATTTCTACTTGTGAAAAATATTAGTTTGAAGATATTCTGCTTCTCCTAAAATTGTAGAGGAGGCTCAGCTTCCCCTGCCTCCCCTGAGCAGCCGCCACTGGTTTGAAATTACTATGCCCAGCATTTTTTACTGTTACAATTTCAATTGTCTTAGTATAACTTCAATCCACTTTGTTTTACTGCTCGAGCAAACCTATTAGAATAGAAATTAAGACAGTACTTTTTTTATGATTCCATTACAATCTTTTCGATTTTTCCACTTTTAGGAGGGCACGTCTATGAAACTGTAACTGTGATGACTGCACAAAATTTTGAGTTGATTGGAAACCCTTCGAAACAATTTTCCTGGTTCCCCGGGTATATAGTACAAGTAACTCTTAACCCTTTGTATAACTAACCAAGAAAATACATTTTAGATATGCCTGGACAATCATGCAGTGTAAAACTTGCAATAACCACTTAGGATGGAGGTTTACGAGTACAATGTTAAGACCTAGTTGTTTTTATGGCTTAGCTAAAAGTGGATTTAAAGTTGTTATACATAAAAGAACAACACCAGAATGTGAGTTTCCCGAATATTATGAATCGGGTACCACATATGCTGTCGAATATATACCCATATAAACAGAGTAAGTCAGAAGTTATGTTTCTATAATTTTTATAAGTTTTATGCTGTCCACTCAAATGTATTTTGTCATTTTATACCAAAAATAATTTCCTTATTTTTCAGATTATTTTTACCGTTTGATTTTGGTCAGACTAACAATTTTATAAAAGGTAAAAATATGTTTTAATTTATTCATAGAATTTATTATCGCTATTTTATCACTTTTAAATTAAATTAAAAAATTATGTTTCGTTATTTATTATCGAATAGGTAAATCATGTATGTATATATATGTATATTGTATAGAGCCATAATTGTTTAACAAGAGTATTGTGATTTTTTGTTATGAAAAATGATAATAAAAGAATTTAGAATTTTTTTTTATAATTATTACGATTATGTAAAAAAGGTAAATACTGCAACCCCTCATGCTAGAAAGCTAAGTTTCCCCTGGAGAAAATGAGTAATCTAAGAGCTTAATTATGGCAATTAAAAAAAAATGTCGCTTGTTATTGACAATGTTATAAAAAGAAATTTGTCACTAAATGTTTAACGATTTTAATGAAATATTTCTTAGTAGATAAAATCTATTGGAATGAGGCATTGTACCATAAATGTCTTGAAAATGTCTCTTCAACTGTTGTGGAGAAAAATGGTGCTAAAATTAATTTTGTATGCAATTAAATATTTTCATAAATACCGGGTGTAACAGAATCATGGTACACCCCCTTTCTCCTTTAGTTTAAACCTAATGAAATTTGGGATATCCTATATACATACTTTTTGACATACAAGTGATTTTATTTTTCACTTCCGTTTACCGGAAGTGACACTAACTTTTCGATTTTTAAATGTCGGTATATTATTGCATGTTTGAATTCTGCATAATTTTCTGAATCCAACTATATCAAATAAGGGACATTTCAAACGTTAATATTAAGTGTGCCATGACGGTTCCGATTTATTTTAAACGACCCGTGTATTGCTACAAAAATCGAATTCTGTCAAAAATACTAAATTACGTAATCTATGCGCAAATAAAGTTCATCAAAATGGTTTTTGGGGAAAACCCCAATTTTACAAATGGAACCATATTGGTATTGTGGTACCATTTATTAGTACCATTAATAAGGAATTTATTCATGTCGTATTAAAATGTGCGATAAATACAAACAAGATTTTTGTACTAATTACCTTGTTATACATAAGGTGGCTTTGGCATACAAAAAAATGAACACAAAACATTACAACAGTTATTCAAAATGCTGTCCATTAACGTCAATGCACTTCTGAACTCGCACAGCTGTTTCTCGTCTTACTCATAGCTCCAGGTCTTCACGGGTTGTAACGGCGGTTGCGTAGACAATATTTTTTAAATGACCCAAAACAAAGAAATCAAGGGGTGTTAAATCAGGTGACCTTGGAGGCAACTTTGCAGGGCCATTCGTCGAAATTACGATTTCTCCGAATCTCCGTTGAAGGTAATCAATTACTATCCTTGAATTATGGGGAGGAGCGCCATCTTGTTGGAAATACATTCCCTGTCGTAAATGGAAAGGTGCTAAACCATCCTCAATTTCGTTTTGCAGAAATCCCCAGTATCTGGCATCAGTCAGGGGTCTTTCAAATATTATTGGGCCAATGATTCCACTACTGATTATTCCAAGCCAAATATTGAAACCGAACCGCACTTGAGAGTTACCTCCCGTAATAAATTTTGATTTTCTTGTGACCAATATTTTGTATTTTGTCGGTTAAATAATCCCAGATTTGTAAACCTAGACTCGTCCAGAAATAAAATCATTCCCAAGAAATCATTGTTTGGCTGCACGTTATTCTGCAAAATCCAATTGCAATATTCCATCCTACGCTCGTAATCATTTTCTCGTACAAGTGCTGGTGCAATTGGTATTTAAAAGATTTATAGTGGTATTTGTGCAAAATTCGGCTTACTGTTTAGTGACTGATTTCCAATTCAAACCCAATTTGCTTTAAAGAAAGTCTTATCAACTTCTACTCGAAGCCAAAACATTAATTTCCGTTCCTTTGTCAAAAATGAAATTTTCTTCGGGATCATTGTTCGGAATTGATATTTAAGATGATTAAAATAATTTCTCGCTGGTCATTGTCTATCAGGATATCGTTCGGCATAAAAGAGTCTAGCCGCAACGACATTTTTTATAACCCATAAATAATTAATATGTCCACTTTTTCATCTCTTGTATAAATTTGTGGCATTTTGAACACAATTAACAAGAATTTTATACAATTTTTAAAGACAATAAAAACACCAGTAAACCAACAAATGTTTGACAAGCTAAACATTTCATTGTTTTCAAAGCCACCTTAGTTAGTTACTTCTTAACATTTAATTAGAACAAAATTGTATTTTCTTTTAGCTGTAATTTTGTTTGTATTTATCTCACATTTTAATACAACATATGAATAAATTCCTTATTAATAGTACTAATAAATGGTACTACAGTACTAATATGGTTCCATTTGAAAAAAATTGAGTTTTTCCCGAAAACCTGTTTTGATGAACTTTATTTGCTCATAAATCACGTAATTTAGTATTTTTGATGGGATTTCGATTTTTGTAGCATTACACGGTAATAGGATAAATCGGAACCGTCATGGCACACTTAAATGGATAACTAAAAATTATATTATAAAAAATATTGACGTTTGAAATGTCACTTAGTTGGTATCGATGGATTCAGAAAATGCAATAATATACAGGGTATTCTATTTAAAAAATCGAAAGTTACTGTCACTTCCGGCGAAACTGGAAGGGAAAAGAAATCACTCGTATGTCAAAAAGTGCCGCTTATTATATATATATATATATATATATATATATATATATATATATATATATATATATATATATATATATATATAGGATATCCCAAATTTCAATCATCTTCAACACTAAAGGAGAAAAGTGAAAGTGTACCATGATCCTATTACACCCAGTATAAGTATAACATTTTTAATAATAATTAAGCGATGAGCTGCCACCTGTTTTGTAACACAGATACTTTGCCCATAGTGTCTATCAATCTCCGAAAATATCTGATAGGCTTGGCATTTTGCTTTTTGCATTTTTAGACACAATTTCGAAACAAATTTGGTAGTGGGAAAAAGTTTTGTATCCGTTTCGATTTTTATTGAAAATACACATTTTCAAAATTTTTCAAAAATTGGTACCGATTTTTTAACCTTTTCACATGGCACAACAATATTATGGAACAGTTTAGTAACTGTTTCCACCTTTCGGTATAATTTTTTTGAACAAGTATTTGAAGACATTTTCGAAACATACTGCAACATCTGTTACCTCATTTCCAACTGTAAACTTGTGCTGATACATTATTGAAATCGTATGTTTCATCCATTCTTATGTATCCAAACTTTCCATTTTTTTTTCGTATGTTTTATAAACTTTTAACCTCATTTTTTACAAGCATGTTATTTTTTACTTACCATAGAAAATACCTGTCAGAGTTTAGAGATGCAAAATGGGAAAAACTACACAATTTAAACCTTCTTGGTATAGTATACAAGAGATGTGAAACCAACAACTGGCTTTAAAAGATGAATAACAAATTAACAAATCCTGCAACTGATGCACTTACAACGTTGTCAGATAATACGGCGAAAGTATAACAATATCCTATTTCAATAGAAAATATTGAGGAAGGTAAAAAGTTGTAATGAAAAATATTTGAGGTATATAGTGATGATAGAGATGCTTTCTTTTTCTCAGATCACTAACTTCTTAATGATTATATTAAGAAATTCTTGTTTCAGACAGTTCGAAACCTTTCTGAAACACAGAAGGTGTTGTTCCTGTTAGAAACTGTTTTATCATTTCTTAAAATAGTTTTGAAAAAAGTTTCTTTAAAAGACGATATGCTGCAGTAATCGGAACTGAATGGTTACATTAGACAAGTTTCTTTTCAAAAATATTATCTAAATTTTCGAAACATATGCGTTACTGTTTTTGTACCTAGCCATTTTAGTTGTGAGTGTTGCTATTTTAGTGGCCATTATATGGACAGTCTTTTTTAAAAGAAAACGTTGATTAGGTAAAGACTTAGTATTGATACAAATTACGAAAAAGAAATATAATTTGATGTTTGGATTACATTACTAATCATTATCAAAAAATAATTATGAACAAAATATTTTTAATGAAGTTTCAATTAAAAACTTTTATATTTATAAGGCGCACTTAAAATATCGAAGTATCTCCCCAAATTAATAGACAAAATTTTTGCAGCATACGTTTTTCTGGCCAGATCTGCCAAAAATTACATTGCAATTTTCACAATATTCCAAATATTATCTGACATCATAATAAATTGTTTCCATACACTGAACTGATTCTGCGGTTGGCTCCTTGTGAAACATCATTAAATATTTTAAATATATGAAGGAAATTTGCTTTTTTAATGTTTCAAAAATATTTTATTACAAACTCTACACGTGTTTCGGCTTTTTAGGCCTTTTGTCAAAAGTACAGAGAATACTGAACAGTAAAATTTGTGTCCATTGCTTATATAACTACATCTGGTACCTACTATAAAACTATTGTAAAATATGTTTTTTATAAGTTGAATATTACTTTATTTTTTAAATCTAAATTATTTTATTTAAAATATGGTGGCCGGTAAAAATTTGTTGTTCATTCGTTAAGTTTTTATTATTTTTAACAGCTTTACTTATTTCTAATTGTTCTAATAGATCAAGTTTCTTTCCTTTCTTTTTCGAATGGAGTAATTTGACATTATTTAAATCGATAAAATGACTGTTTTCTATACAATGTGTTGACATGCCCGTACTATATACATTGTTTACAATAGATTTCTGTGTTCATCGATTCGCTTTTTTACATTTCGTCCAGTTTGTCCAATGTATATAGCATCACAGTCACTACATTTTAACTCATATACTCCTGTTTTTTTGTAGCTTTTCAGTTTTATCTTTATTATTAATTAACATTTTACCTAAATTATTTTTATTTACTGAAATTGTTCTACATCCTAGTTTATTCAGTTTATTACTAACTCTATTGCTGATCTTAGGCCTATAATTAATGCATTTATATCTCTTATTGCATTCCCTGAGAAAGAAGCGGCATAAAACTCTTTACGTAATGTTTAAAAAACAAACAAAAAGAAAACATTACGTAAAGAGTTTTATGCACGCTTTTCTCAGGAATGCAATAAGAGATATAAAATGCATTAATTATAGGCCTAAGATCAGCAATAGAGTTAGTAATAAACTGAATAAACTAGGATGTAGAACAATTTCAGTAAATAAAAAATAATTTAGGTAAAATGTTAATTAATAATAAAGATAAAACTGAAAAGCTACAAAAAACAGGAGTATATGAGTTAAAATGTAGTGACTGTGATGCTATATACATTGGACAAACTGACGAAATGTAAAAAAGCGAATCGATGAACACAGGAAATCTATTGTAAACAATGTATATAGTACGGGCATGTCAACACATTGTATAGAAAACAGTCATTTTATCGATTTAAATAATGTCAAATTACTCCATTCGGAAAAGAAAGGAAAGAAACTTGATCTATTAGAACAATTAGAAATAAGTAAAGCTGTTAAAAATAATAAAACTTAACGAATGAACAACAAATTTTTACCGGCCACCATATTTTAAATAAAATAATTTAGATTTAAAAAATAAAGTAATATTCAACTTATAAAAACATATTTTACAATAGTTTTATAGTAGGTACCAGATGTAGTTATATAAGCAATGGACACAAATTTTACTGTTCAGTATTCTCTGTACTCTTGACAAAGGCCTAAAAAAGCCGAAACACGTGTAGAGTTTGTAATAAAATATTTTTGAAACATTAAAAAAGCAAATTTCCTTCATATATTTAAAAAAAAAAATTGTTTCCATATTGAAAGGTGTTAATAAAGATACTCACAATATTGAAACATTCTTATAAGCATAAAAGATAATAAAACTTTCCGAAACTGACTGCACACATTTCATGCCCAACATTGTTAGTTGCAAAAAAACATTAATCAATACAAAATATAATGAAGTATCGATACATTTGCGAAACTGTACATGAAGCAGCAAGCTACAAATTTGAAGCATGTTTCTCTTTATTTTCGAACCCAGCAAAGAAGCGCACAGTGCCACCACAATAGAAACACGTACTGTATAACCATATGAAATTATGTATGTATCGAAAATTTATCGCAGCATGACGGAACCAGCTCCCATTTTAGACATGGTAACAGGCACATTTTGTTTGGAACGTTTGCAAAATATTCCTTAAAATGCTACTTGGGAGTTGGATAATTTAAAATGTTCGGTCAAATTGGATGATCATCCTGAGTAATATATACAGGGTGATTCATCTGAACTAGGCCAAATGATAATGATAGGCTAGTCCTCCTGTAAAGGACTATCTGTAAAATATGAATGTGATCTGGGCTCATTAATTGGTATTTGTATCCTAACTGGTGCTGGGCATAATCGAATGATTTCAATAATCGAAGAACAGCTATTCGTATGCCTTTATCAATTAATCGAATGATCATTCGAATTGTGGTTAGAGTTCGAGAAGTGGAGGAGTCGACACTGATGACTTGGCTTGGCGACATTCGGGAATTCATAATCATAAATACTCGATTTGGCTGGCAGTTGGTTATTATTTCTATATAATTCACAATTATAAATTTTAATGTAACTCAATCCAGTTCTGCACTCAAGACAATCCAACTCCGAATGGCGTCAGCCAGCCATCTACATTCCGCAGATTGGCATGACCAAAACGTCGCCGACTACTCCAGGGGAAATAAGGTAAAAATAAAGGCCATCTGCGGAATGAGGCTGAACAAGCTGAATTTTTGCAGAGACCTTCGTTTTGATGTTCCAATGAAGCACAAAAAAATCTCATATGCCTACCCTTGTGCGTCTTGAGATATCGAAGGTCAAAGGTCATGAAAATCGGTTATTTGCAAAAATCTCGCTTCCAGTGCATCTGACGTCGTAAGAACCCATAACAAAACTTACGTAAAATAGTATTCTACAAAATTGTTCATATACATTTTTTTTGTACGACCAACCGTTTTCGAGATATAGCATGATAAAGCGGGAGCGCGCATTCGTAATAGGTAATACTGTATTATACTGCAGAGCTATAAATATAAAAGCACTTTTCTTAATCTGTTAGACTGGAAAATTAAATTCCCATTATTAAAACCGTTAAAAATTTGTTTATTTATAAAAAAAATATATAAATAATTAATAACAAAACAATGTATTATTTTCACACCAATGAAATGCAAAGCTTCTATATATTATAATGCAAATAAAAAACATTTCTTTATTCTAGACAAGAAAAGTATAATCATCCAGGTATACAGAAGTGGTCCCTAAACCCCTTGAATTGTAAAGCGCCTCTTCGCGTCGCGTCGTGTCGGTCTCGAATCCAAGCCAGTTTGTTAGTTAAAAGCTGTTTCACGACTGTGAAAGACGTTCTTGTCCACGCGGAATGGCTAGTCTGTGCTTTATATGCAATCAACCGGTTTCGGATGGTCGTGAATCAGTGAATGTTGTGCGAGGTTTACAAATTATAAAGCAAAACAAAACATCGAAGACTTCAGTGACCTTGAGCCTGAAGAGGTTTTGCCAACAGACATAGAGCCAACAGATATAGAGGAAGCGCCTGACGAAGATAATGTGTTGATCGAGGTGCTAGTGGAACCCACGAAGACGAGGAGGAAGGCAAGGAAACATAAGGCCTGGTGTGGAAAAGAATGTATTTTTTGTTATTAATTATTTATTATATATTTTTTTATAAATAAACAAATTTTTAACGGCTTTAATAATAGGGAATTTAATTTTCCAGTCTAACAGATTAAGAAATGTGCTTTTATATTTATAGCTCTGCAGTATAATACAGTATTACCTATTACGAATGCGCGCTCCCGTTTATCATGATATATCTTGAAAACGGTTGGTCGCATTTAAAAAAATTTTTATGAACAATTTTGTACAGAATACTATTTTACGTAAGTTTTGTTTAGGTTCTTACGACGTCAAATGCACTGGAAGCGAGATTTTCGCGAAAAACCAATTTTCATGACCTTTGACCTTCGATATCTCAAGACCTACAAGGGTAGGCATATGAAACTTTTTTGTGCTTCATTAGAACATCAAAACGAAGGTCTCTGCAAAAATTCAGCTTGTTCAGCCTCATTCCGCAGAGGAAGTTTTATTTCTCTGGAGTAGACGGTAAACAACTAAACTTTTACAATCTTAGCATGTGTTTATATGCACTAGTACTCGCATCGTAACTCATCGAATCGAATGACGATTATTCAGTCGGCAATCGGCGGCACCATTCTCCAAGAATTAAATCATCCAAATTCTCATGGCAAGAGTATGTAGCGTCTATAGAGTAATTATCCTGTCGTGCGGACGACAGCCGCAATAGCTGTGGGGTGAGTGCATATAGGTAACATGACTCAGTTCGTATTCAATGCCAATATGGTGATGTTTCGAGCCTTGTGGCTGATAATTGTCAAGCGATCGTATTGTAACAATCAAGTACGGTGCAGTGGACAAAAATGTACAGCTACTATTAATTTCATGACTTGCACATCATTATATCTTTATGGATGTGTAAACACATGTTTGGATCTAAATGGGGTACAGTCCAAAGACTATTCTTTGGATGTATACCGCAATGGTAAAATCCCTCTTAACATTCGCGGTCTTGATATGGTTGGCGCTCATTAGAATGCTCCACAATTAGTTCCTACTTGTGTCAAGTTCAAAGATTAACCTGTTTAGGGATAACAGGAGCAATGAAGACTACTCCCAACAGTTGCGATGAAAGCCATTCTAGGCCTTACACCATTTCACATTGAAGTAGAACTTGAAGCCATACAAGCAATTAACAGATTGTTGAAGAACGGAATGTGCAGACAGGTCAGGTGCTGGGGCATACAAAGCTCTACAGGTAAGAAACCAAGTTATCATCCAGTTGGAAGATGACCAGTGCCTTCTAATGTACCAATTTACTGTTCCATACATAGTTGTGTTCTCTAGTTGAGATGATTAGGCCACAACAGAACAAATTTACTGAGTCCTGGCGGTTGGAATGGTGTACAGACAGATCAAAAACCCAGGAGAGAACTGGTGCTGGCATACATGGATGCAAACCAAAGATTCGTATTTTGATGTATCTAGGCAAGTATCCAAGATGGGGTATATACCAAGCATATTTACACATGTAATGACAGTCAGACTGCTTTGAGGACTCTTGAATCAAATAAGGTGACCTTTAAGTTGATACTGAATTGTGTGAGCATAACTCGGTAAAACATATGGTACTTAGGCATAGTGGCATAAAAGGTAATGAAGAAGTGGATCGTTTGGTGGGAGGTGGTGCTAAAACACCTTTCCTGGCTAGAACATTACTGGGCTATGGCACAGTTCAACAACCACTCAAGGCTCCAAGTGGCCTTGAGCGTTCCTACCGTAAAGTGGATACTGAACCTCAATAGAGAACGGACGAGATGGATAGTAGGCCTGATAACAGGATGCTGTCCTCTAAATATGCATCTTCATACAATGAGGGTGAAAGAGGATCCTATTTGTTGGATGTGTAGATTGGAGGAAGAAACCTCCACTCATATTTTATGTAACTGTACACCATTGAGAGCATATCTCAGAAGGCAAATTTATAGAGCCGAATGAGTTATGAGATCTACCCTGGAAGAGACTACTCTATTTTGTAGAGAAAGCAGGTCTCTTTTAGGGAGCAAGCACGATGGGCCCATAGGCCTGAGTGCGGCAGATTCTAGGATCTGCATGTGTACTTATCAGATCTTTATTCCTCAAAAAAAAAAATTCACGACTTATTTTGGGCATAGTGCAGTGCATTTTTGGGATGGTAATCCTCATAAATGGCATATGGTTGGGAGTCTCTCACATACTAATTTTTGATTTTTTATCTTCTTTTTGCATGTTTTAACATCTCGGTGGGGATACATCACCATTTTATTCTGGTCTAATCCAGATAGGCCACCCCGTATATTTGACTAACGTTTTCAAATATATAAAAATAAATTATTATATTGGTAAATTGCAAATGGAATGGTTAGTGGTTAGGGTTAGGTTTGTTGTTAGTGGGTCTCAGTAGACCCTCCACTGCGGCCATCAGTAGGTCTATTGTGGCTCACGCCTCTTATATTTCACTCCAATAAATTCAGTCTCTTAATGAAACTGATAACTTTATTGGGTGAGAATGTGTCCAGGTCCTCTGGCAGCAGTTGCCCTTTGCCAAATATTGAGAATCGGATCCTTAGTGATGGGACTCGATTGTGAAAATACTCGAGTGACTCGAGTCAAAATCCGATTCGAGTGACTCGAGTCATATGGCTGTTCAATTCGAGTAAAGTTGTTACTGGAGTCGAGTTATTGCTACTCGAATCAAGTTTTAACTCGAGTCAAATTGCAATTCGAGTAAAGTTGTTACTCGACTCGGGTTATTCCTACTCAAACAAATTTTAACTCAAGTCGAGTTGCAATTCGAGTAAAGTTGTTACTCGAGTCGATTTATTGATATTCGAATCAGTGAGTTACTATGATTCAAGTTTTAAATCGAGTCGAGTTGCAATTCGAGTAAAGTTGTTACTGAGTCGAGTTATTGCTACTCGAATCAGTGAGTTAATATGATTTAAGTTTTAAATCGAGTCGAGTTTGACTAGAGTCTAGAGTCAGGGCAGAGTCGAAATCAAACTCGAGGCTTAACTATAGAGTAAGTAGTTGGAGATGATTCAGTGGTTTGCTAAACGGTAAGTTTTTAAAGTGTATTTAGGTTCTTTCTTTTGGTAATCTTTCAGCATTTAAAACACTACCATCTAATTCCAACATAAATTTGAAAAATCGAAAGGATAAACATAAATCATAATAATTGAAATACAAAATAATAAATGGACCCAGGTCAAATATTATTTTTCCGGTAAATCAACACATTTCAAATACAAAATTAAATATTTAATTAACATTGCATATAAAATGACATTTAAAGAAAACCAACATAATTTTTTTTTATATTAAATTAAACTCTTGTTTAGCACAAAATATTAAATAAATACAGTATTTAATATTTAATACACACCGATTACGGTTTTTTATTTATTTCGAACTAATTGAATCGAAAAACAAATCTTTATGAACATGAATGTGCCAGTTTGATTGCTGCAGTCGTGTGAGTCTTGATTTTAAAGAATTCTAAGTTCTAATTTTCTAATACGTTAATAACATCGTATGTAACAATTATAGGTTTGTACGTAGAGGCGATTTGTGATAGTTTTCTTGACTATAGAGATGCAAGTATTACGAGAGCTCTGCAATAACAAAGCGTTCTGATTGAACAAGCGCATCTCAACAACAATGTGCGCATGCTTCTGATAAGTTTCAAACGGTTGGAAACTGCTCTACTAACAAACCTTTTAATTAATAATTATACAATCTGACCTACAAACATGAAACAACAAACCTAGAGGGGAATTCCCGATCCCGATGATATAGTAATTGATTAGTGATTTCATTCATGGTTACATGTTTTCATCTTTATTACTTTTACAAGATTAGTGCCTTCAGTGCCTTCATGTAAATAATCTTTCATATTTATATTATATAAACAAATCACACTGGCACTAAAGAATATTTAAAAATATTAATAAAACCATAAACAATTAAATTGGCACACTGGCACTAAAGAATATTTAAAAATATTAATAAAACCATAAACAATTAAATTACAGAAACTTGACTCGAGTCAAAAAGCGACTCGAGTCTAAAGACGACTCGAGTCAAAAAGCGACTCGATTCAAAAATCGACTTGATTCAAAAAATCTACTCGAGTCAAAAAGCGACTCGTCAAAAGTCGAGTCGATTTTTTGAGTTTTACTCGACCTAACTGTTGACTCGAGTTTTATAACAATGAAACCGAGTTTCAATTCGAGTAAATTCGGAAACCTACCGAGTTATTCGCGTGAAAAAAGTCACTTTCGAGTCCCATCACTAATCCTCTCCACAGCGGGACAGGTGCATAAGATGTGGTCTGCCTTCTCATCATCCTCCAGGCATATACGGCAATCGGCGTTTTCCGCTAGGCCGAGTTTATGCAGATGATAGTTTAGTCGGCAGTGCCCGGTATATAGGCCTGTTAGAGTTTTCAGGTTTACCCTGTTTAACTCTAAAATTTTCTTAGCTCAGTACTTGAGGATATGCCAAGTATTGGTTCTGGTCCGATGAATCGTGATCCCGCTCCTTCTCTGTTTGCTAAGGAGTCTGCAATTTCGTTACCTTCCATACCAGAGTGGCCGGGTATCCAGACCAGTTACTTTGTTGTTTTTGTTCAAATGATTTAGAGCTTTCTGACAATTCCATACCGTTCTGGAGTTACGGTAGGAGCCAAAAGCTTTTATAGTTGCTTGGCTATCTGAGAAAATTTTTTATTGATCTGCGTGTAAGATGCATATATTCCAGCCTTCGTACACACAGTTCAATGGCATGAACCTCAGACTGAAAAACGGTTGCATAAGTACCTGGGCTTGAGAATATCCTCACCCTTGGTCTGTAGCTATGCTCCGGCTCCCTGTTCCCTCGGAAGTTTTGGAGCCGTCTGTAAACCAGCAACTGTCTGCCTTCAGTAGGTGGCTTTATTCCGATCTCACTCATCTCTTTCTGGAGAAAGGATGTTGAAGGGCAGCTCGTAGTTGGTCATGGTAGGCATAGTATCCGAGGGCATTCCCAGGATGCTGTGATTCTCTATGTCATCCAGCAAACTGTTCTGCTCCATGGATACTAGTCTGCGGCATATTAATGGCCGGTTGTTGCAGTCTATAGGTTGCCCACCTGGCCTCTCTCCAAATGGTTAGTGAGTAGACAAAACCTCAAATTTGTGTTTAGATGTACACATTCTCTGATTAAGGCGTAGAACACGATCGTGAACCAATGCGATCGCCTTATCTGTTCTCCCCTGAAAGCAATTTTTTTACTCCCATAATGAAACACTGCACACCCATAACTGGGGACCAAGTATTACTAAATTGCACAAGAAAAAGTTGAAACATTTTACATCTATATTTACCAATTCTTGGCGTCCAGTCATTTGTATGAGTACATTTTAGATGGATTTAAATTGTAACTATATTCGAATCCCATCTTAAATTTTTGATAGCTCCAAATTAATCAACATCGACATCCCTGATTACTGAAAAGGAAGAACTTGTATGGAGGGTATGGACATTGCTGGCATTGTATTTTTTTTGCCAATTCGAGAATACGATCTTACCTTGAAATCTTTATTTGAAAAAATAAATTCAAATTACACATTGAAGAATTTACTTTTAGCATATGCGATAAACGTACCACTGCCATCCTGTCCAAGACACACTGTCCTAATCGAATTTGTTGTGTATCTCACTGTTAATGTTGGTACTTCTCGCCTGCATGTCCAGAGGCTATGTCCAAAATTGTAATCTGTACCCTAGGAGAGTAGGGGAGGCAATATCGTAAAAAGAGTTCTTTATTTTTTTGTACACAATATACAATTACAATTTATCGGCTCAATGATTATAAACAAAATTATAAGTATATATCTAGAAAATATAACAAAAATAAATATTTGTCAATGGGAAGTGAGGCAATAATTAATAAAGCAAAAATTAAATAAATTACAATATTTACAATAACACGATCATTGACATATTCAGGAATGAATTATGCTTGCTTTAATTGAAATATACAGGGTGTAATAATAACTATATATCAATAGGATCAGCCAATAATTCATAAAGCCTCCAATATTAAACCGGATGAATAATGCATACAGGACAAGAAATCGTAAGATGGAGAGTATTCTTTACCATTGCATAGTGATGCTAATTCAAAAATTTTCCATTTTGACAAATTTTATCTTGATAATTTTCTAAAATGGAAAATTTTTCATTATTGGAATTTGGCGTCAATTTTACAAATCATATGATTTGAAACTTGTCACATATTGGAGTTAGGTTCCTGTTATTCAACGCTTAGTATTAACGTGAGTGAACGAATTAACAAGAGGTGCATCATGGGTCAAGATTTTTGTCAGTACTGTGTTTCTTTGTTAACAGCTTGAGGTTTGCCGCCAAATTTTAATGCTACACAGCCAATGTACACACATCTTCCCATTACACTCACAATGCCTTCAAGCTATTGACAACAAAATACAGTATCTATAAAATCTCGACCCATGATAGGTTGCATCTCTTCTTAATTTCTTCACTGAACAGTATTAATAATCATTGATTTCTGCGTAAAATAGTATTTTAATAATCCACTGAAATTTCAAAAATGAAGCTCGAAACTGAATTTGAGAAATCTGTTGTAAATATCTTATAATAATTTAACAAGTATGATAATAAATTTTAAAACTGATGTAAAGTTCATAGGAGCAGTAAAAAGGGCCGATTTATGTTTTTAAAAAAAATAAAAGTCTCTGTGAGAACAAGGAAATTGGTCTCTCATTTTTCTTTATTATGTACATTCCCAGTTGGCAAATAGAACCTCTTAAGGCCTTTCATGTTAAAAAAAAAAAGTATAAAATAAGATTAGAACCATGATATACTGTTGGGTAATTTGCCATATTTTTTTGGAAAATATACATCACTACTGTTCGCTAAAGACACTTGAACCTATATCAATATCTAATGCGTTATCAATCCCATGAGAATTTTTGTAAAAAAGGGCAAAAAAAGTTTTTAAATAAGAAATAATTGCTATCGTACATAAAAACTCTCATATTTAATACTGCCAAGGCTTAATTACTATCTAATCCCAAACGTCAGTCTTATTATGATAAAAATTAACCAAAACACAAACATTTATTTACAGCAATGAAATACAATTTTACAACACGTAAAAAAATAACCTCACCCTGCATATAAAAACGGTGAAAATTAAGCAGCTCATAAGTTGGCACAACTCGATTTTTATATTTACAAGAAAGAAACTTAATTCTCAAAACCTAACCTAAAAGTCATCGCCCTATGGCGGTGAATGTGTTCTATTTGATCGATTATTTCTATTCCTAAAATTCCTACTACCAGCATTATTTCTATTAAAATTATTTCTTCCCCGTCTTCTGTCTCTGTTAAACCCCCTATTGTCTCTATTGTTGCCTTGATTGTTGTGGAAGTTACCTCCATTATCTGGCGGGTAAAACTCCTCATTAAAATTATTGAAATTGCTTGGGCCGTCTTGTGGTGGAAATCCCCCAAAAGGCATAGGAGCTGCCCCTAACAAACCCCCATTTCTTGGGTCGAAATTGATGGGAAAATCTGGAGGCAAGTTCGGTATACCTGGAGCTGCCCCTAACAAACCGGGTTGTGCTATACTTTGTGCCATTTGATTCATTAAATTAGGATTTTGCCCTAAAATAGCTGGATTTACTGGTATATTGCTTTGCTGGGTTTGTGGTAGATTCAACTTTGAAACATTTGCTAATATAGACAAGGCAGAACCCAAAGTGGGATTGGACTGGAGATTTGTTCCGGGTATTATATTAAGGTTGGACAATAAACTGTTCAACACTGGATCGTGTGAGTTACTAGCGTCACTCCTCTGGCTTAATTCTTGGTTTAGTAAAACTTTCTGATTGCTCGTCAGACTTTGGTAGAAGGCTGAGCTTTGCAACATATTTAACTGTTGGTTAAAACTCATTGGACCCCCAGGTAATTCTATTTTACTCTCCTCCATTTTTCTCAGCCTTGGATCCACTCTGGCTGTTGTACTAGCTTTAGGACTTGCTTTGGGGCTTAGCGGGGGTATCCCTCTCTTCTATACTTAACCTAAATATTTTGCGTAATCGAGGATCGCCCGTTTTCTCGGCATCACTTATACTTAGTTTTAAACCCGTGTAGTCTGGATGAGGTATTTCGACTATGGACACTTTCCAAACCATTGGGAGGTGAGAGTTCATGCTTGCATCTATTTCAGTAGCGGGGTGTAATTCTGCATTCCTTTAAAGGGTAACTGCAGGTTGCGCAAATCAACGTCAGACCGCATGGAACCTATATGAGAGCAAAATATTATGTAAAAAATGGTATAATGCAATAAATGATGTTCATCTTAGGTTTTCCCCTTCACTTGTCTGTACTTTGTTTGAGCTAGTGGACAATGCAATTGAAATTAGGCACCTTAAAATTACGTTTTAATATTTCAATATGACTAACAAATTTGTGGGTGAGGTACGTATGTGTTAAGATGAACATCACCAATGCCTGACAAACAATAAAAAAATATACAAATTTCTTTTTCAAATAAACATTTTTTTTATGTGATGTTCAATGTTTAAATTTGTTAGGTATGTTCCTTTTAAATATTTTTAAACATAAAACGCTAAAAAGAGTCTCTACTTACTTCTAAAGTCACCGTCGATATCATCAGGTGCATTCCTGTCAATGCTACCCTGTTCATAAATGCTGACTTTTTCAGGTTTTACTTGGGTCTCGGTAGAACTTTGTCTTGACCTCTGCCTAGGATCTATTACGGTTAGCCTAGGGTCCGGCCTCGAAACTTCAGGCTTTTCGGCAACTACACCGTAGGTCCTAAGAACAATAAAAATTGCAGTAAATAACTGAATACTAGTAGTGAACGGTGGTCAACTGACCATCAATAATGTCAATTAACATTTATTAAAATTTTGGCAAAAACATGGTCATGAAATTTAAATTTGATGCTTTAACATTTTTTTAACTACTTTTGGTGAATGTTATAACTTTTGGTTCATACACCAATTGACAAGAAAACATGATTGACCATTGACTAAGTCAATCAATTATAGTGGTTAATTGGCAAAAAATTATTAACCAGTTATTTTATCATCACTACTGAATACCGGGTGTATGCAGAATTATTTGTATTTCTTCATAGTAAAAGTTGTTACATTGAAATATTATTCTTTCTATACCTGTTTAATTAATCTGGGGTCAATTGCAGGAATCGTGGAAGATAATAAAGGTAGAATTAATTCTGGGGTTTCTTTGATGACTGAAATTGATTCGGTGCCTGGCTCATAGACGTTAAAAAGTTTTGTCACTTCTGCTGAAATGTCAATTTTTGAAAGGTCGCCTAATTTTTCCACAACTTCTAAAGGTTTTATCTGCAGAGGTGTTATTAGTGGATCACTGAAATGAAACAAATTAAAAAATTATACTTCTCTTTTTATATAACAAATTTAACTCATAAATATTAACAATTTCAAACTAACCTGGTGTCCATTCCTTCTAGAGCTTCTTCCTTTTCTTTAACGTCTTCATTATCTACCTTGATAGTCAGTCTGTTGTCGTCCTCATCATCATCGTCTGAATACCAATTGATGTTATCGTCTATTTCAAATCCTTCCTTCGTGTCATTTTCAACCATAGTTTCCTTCTGTTGAGCCTGAATTCTCAAAAACAATTCACGCTGTATTTTAGGCAAGTCCAATGGCAAGCTAGAAGCCTCTTGTTTGTTACCATCATCACCGGTATCAATTTGAAGCATTGGTTCATCTTCGGTGTCAACATCTGAAGTTTTATTTGCAAGCTTATCATCAAAAATCGTGGAAATATGCCTTATATCAACGTCTTTAACTGCCAGGTGCGGCTGCTGCCGGATATCGACATCTTTAGATGTCGTATACGGCAGTAAGCTTGCTGTACGAATGTCGAGGTCTTGTTTTGGAGGACTGTTTAAAATCCCTGCTTCACGCTTATATTTTTCCAAGTCTAATTTACTGGGACTGGTTTCTGTTGAGAGGCTTGAAGTAACATTTGGTATAGGCAAAGTAGGCTGGGACATCGTTGCTATGGCAGGGGGTAGAGTTCGCATATCTATGTCTCCATTACTAAAGTAAAGATGAGAATTCTTATTTACATTTACCATTTACCTAGTGTTGTTAGTTCTGATATTGCCATACAACATTTTAATATGTCTGTAAGCTGTCAATAATTGTGAGGTTTATGTGTAATCAGATGTCTTTAGTCATTTTGGAAACACCGTTTATTTATTTTTTACGAGTGGTAAATATGAAGAGAGAAAAAGGCTGCAGCTTTTATTAAGCCTTATTATAAGCGGAAAAAATGACACAATGAAACAATATTTCCAATGTCAAATATACAGGGTGGGACAATAGTGCATCCGACTTGAAAACCCGAGTTCTATAACTAGAAATTTGATTAAAATAAAGAACATAAGTAAACTAGATAAAAAGTCTATAACCGGAAATTATTTTCGAATATACAGGGTGAACCAAAATGATTCTCCAGTCATATACATTTTTTTAATGAAATACCATGTATATGCAATGCGCTTTGATACCTGGTGTCAGCGTAATCAACTTATATTGAATGATAAAAAAACCGTCTCCATAAATTTTCATAATAGAAGAGGACTTACTCCAAATTTTCTAGTGGCCAACAATATTAATGTGGTGTCAAATATAAAATTCTTAGGAACTTGGCTCGATGCTAAACTCTCTTGGGACAATCACATAGATTTTGTTTGCAACAAATTAAGTTCTGCGTTTTTTGCCATTCTTCAAATGAAAACTGTACTTGATACTAATGGTTTGTTAAATATTTACTATGCCTTAGTCTACAGCCATTTGTCTATGAATATAGTTACATGGGGTGCAGGCGGAAATATAAACAGGGTATTAATTTCACAAAAAAACATTAGATAGCTGCAGAGGTGTTTTTAAGAAAAATAAAATATTAACTGTAATATGTATTTTTATTCTAAAATGTGTGTGTTATACATATAAAAATTTTACAATATTTAATAAACTGGGAGATACACACTTTTACAATACTCAAAATAATAACAAATTGACAATACCGCCTCACTCTACCACTTTTGTATAAACATTCGCCTAATTACAATGCCATCAGTCTGTTTAACAAACTTCCTGACCATCTAAAAACTATAACAGGCTTTAATAAATTTAAGACAGCTACAAAAAATTACTTAATAGAAATGTCTTTTTATAGTGTTTTAGAGTTTTTGGCACAATAATTAATTAATTAATTTTCATACATGTTACTGTTTTGTTCTCTACTTTTCTTTTACTGTTCGTTTTATTTTTACCGTTTGTTTTATTTTTACTGTTTGTTTTGTTTTATACACTGTACATAATTTATTTGACTTACCATATATACATGTTATGTATCACACAATGGTTAATAAAGGTATTATTATTATTATTATTATTATCAATCAGCACATTTTTTGAAACCTTTTTCTAGTCTGGTTCCATCCCTATTATTATTGACTATCTCCCAACCACTTGGAAGTAATGATTTTTTTTCGTTTAAATAATGCCATCTGCAGATGCATATTGAAAGTCACAATGCACAAAATATGATTTTGGCATTTTTGGAGTCTTTATTTAATACAAAAAAAAGTGTGTAAAGGATTTTTATTTTATTTTTTCTTTCACAAAAGTTATTCAACATTAAAATTTGAATTAGTCTGTTACGCGTGCAAACACTGCTGGTTGGGCAAGTCCATGCGGTGACCTCACAGGATCTGTAGTTCTAGTGCAGAAAGCAGGCATAGCATGTGAAATGTACAGGGTGGACAAATTTCGATGTTTGTATAGGGTAACTCGGTAACTGTAAGACATACAAAAAAATGGAACACATTCTCGACCACTTTTTTTGAGACAAATTCACTGACGAAAACAAAAATTTGCTATTGTCTTTTGTTTTCGAAATATAAAGCTGCAATTTCGAGTTGTGGCATAAAGTTTAAAAGAGAAAAAATTTCCTTTTTAACTAAACCATAGCCAATTGATTCCCATTTAAAAAATACAACTTTATGCCATAACTCAACATTGCACCTTTTTTAAATTTTCTCGAGGTCAGTTTTTTCATAACTTTACAAACAACCATGTCAAAATCAAACTTTTGTTTATAACTCGAAAACAAAAGACGATAGCAAATTTTGCTTTCGCCAGTGAATTTGTCTCAATAAAAGAGATCGAGAATGTGTCTTCCACTTTTTTATATCTCTTACAGTTACCGAGTTAACCTACACAAATATCAAAATTTGCCCACCTTGTCCACAAGTAGTGCTAATTGTGATTTGTGTTGTGAAATTTTACATGAAATAATTCAATTATCATCATATTACTGGTGCATCATATCAATATGTGAATATATTTCAATAAAAACGCCAGAAAAAACTTTTGTCCAAGTTGCAAGAAACGGAAAACGTAGAAAAGTTTAGTTAGAGATAATTAAACGGGATCCAAAGGAATTTTTGAAAACAAGTTGTGTTTTTGCATGCATGGATCATTCATTTTGATGTGAGTAATTAAAAAAATAATATTAAAAATAAATATGCAAAGCAATAAAGACATATGTAAAGTATATGGCACGGTACAACTGGGATTCTGCGTTTCGAACGATTTCTCTCATTTTTTTATATTATTTTGGGGCACTAACGAAGATATTTTCCATTGTGGATTTTGTGTGAGCTTACTGGGTGTTACTGAAAATCATCGGACACAGAGTTGTCAATTATCTCTTTTGCAGTGAGACCCAATTTTAGCACGTTATTTAAATAGATTTCAATCGCACTCACAATTTTTACTTGAAATTGATAAGGGGACGTCCAAAAATATTTTTTTCTAAAAGTACATACATAAAGTGTGTATATAAAATTCTTATATAGGAACCAGAACGGCATTTCTCCAGCCGTTCACGAGTTACAAGAAAAAATATAGTGTGACGTCACCCTCAAATTTGGTTAATGTAAAAAATGTAACTTCTTTATTTTTTGTCATACGTTTTCCGATAAAACTACTATACTATTCGAATGTATTGTGCTCTCACTTTAACCGCAAATATCTCAAAAAATGAGGAGTGAAAAAATACCACTAGAAAATTTTACATAAAACTAATAAGTGATTTCCGAAAAATGACCACTTAAGTTTAACGTGATCAGAGTATCATTAAAAATGGATACTTTTTTGGTATAAATTAGAGAATTTCCGTAACGTTTTAACCTCAGTTATTAAAACTCCAGTGAGCGGTTTACAATAGGCACATAATGAACACATAATTTTTAAAAAAAATTCCCCTTCTACATTTTTGAGATATTCGCGAGTAAAGTGAGGGCTCATTTGAATCATATAGTAGGTAGTTTACATATTAACATTTTAAAATTAAATAAAATCACTTTATCATGGTGTATAAATTTTCGGTTTTCTGTGTGGGGATGTTGCAAGGGGTGTTTACAATATTGTGTGCATGAATATCGGAGACCAGAAACTATCGCCAAATAATTTTAGAAAACAAGCATCCATACTTAATGCAAGAAGTAGGTACCGTACCGTTCACCACTCGTAGATATCATGGTTGGTGACATTGCGCCAATAGGACAGCACTTTCAGACACGCCTCTACCATCTGATATTCAATTAGTAATTTAGGCATTGTCCAGGTAAAATTTTTTTGTATGTACATGGCTTATAACCATGTTTGATTTATTGAGCAATAAATATAAAATTCTAGATTAAACTAAAAATTAGAGGTTTTTTTTCAAATAATTCAACAGAAAAATAGCACGAATTTTTTTATGGAGGTCTTTTTATGTTTGTGTCTCAATCTCGCCCAGTGCTTAATGCTCAAAAATAAAAAATGGTTACAAGTAGCCACAGGGATGTACATAAAAAAAACATGGTCACATGGCCGAAAAATATACAAGGTGTTCCATTTGAAAAAATTGAGAAAATTCAATTCAAATAGTTCTAAATTAAAAAATCATTTTTGCCTGTATACTTTTGGATGTGAAAATGATTCAGAAACATCACACAGATGTCCTATAACTGGTGTCAATATATATTTTTTTAAATCCATACTTGTGACTAGTGATTTTTTCAATATGCATCTGCAGACGACATTATTTTAACAAATAAATATAGTTTAAAAAAACTAAAAAAACACGCTTTTTAAAGCACATCAAACTAAAAAGTGAAAAATAATTATTAATATAAACTGAAAATAATAATGAAGCGAAAAATACTAGTATTATTGTGAAAAAAGCGTGGGGCGCTTTGTGCCATATTTTTCGTATATCGAGCAACCCACGCTTTTTTCACAATAATACTAGTATTTTTCGTTCATTATTGTTTTCAGTTTATATTAATAATTATTTTTCACTTTTTAGTTTGTGTTTTAAAAGTGTGTTTTTTAGTTTTTTTAAACTATATTTATTTTTCACTTTTTAGTTTGATGTGCTATGAAAGCGTGTTTTGTAGTTTTTTTAAACTATATTTATATTGCTTATTGATGCTGATATTATAACATATTACGATCCAACAGATATTTCTGAAAAAAAAATATTTTTTTATTTCAGCCGTGGGATTTGAACTCACGCCCGAGGAGTCCGTCGTTTCGCGTCGACTAAGACCTGCCCGCTCGGCCAACGACCGAACTGAGAATCACGGAATATACTTACAATATTAAGCCTCTTGCTCTCACGCAGAGGATACGTGAGGAAAGGACTGGCGATCCTGATCAGGATAATGATATAAACTTATCAAATTATTGTATTGTTACCGGTTCTTCGTAAGTGTACAAAGTTTCAATTAAATCTGTCCGTTTAAAGTGGGTCAAAATCGAGTCCAAAGAGTCGGTTACAAACAAACAAACATACAGGTGAAGCTAATAAAAGCGTGTTAAAAAAGTCATTACATCCAAGTGGTTGGGAGATATTCAGTAATAATAATGGGGTGGAAGGAGACTATAAAGAGGCTTCAAAAATGTACTGATACATGGTATTCCATTAAAAAAAAGTCACGACCCTGTATATGGTCTTGGCTCGCCTTGTATATTCGAAAATAATTTCCGGTAATAGACTTTTTTTATTTAGTTTACTTATGTTTTTTAATCAAATTTCTAGCCATTATAGAATTCGTGTTATCAAAGTCGAAGCACTATTACCCTACATTGTATATTACTAGGATCACCACAAATTTCTCTAGAAACAGTAGAAACTAAGTGGCCTAATACCCTTTTTTACCTTAATTAAGGTTGCACACTAATGTGCTTCGTAAATAGTTGGAAATGAGCGCCATAAGTTAGTAAATCTTGGGAGCTCACGATAATGTCGAAGAATAATCGGTACAAACAGAACAGTGGGCAACTTATTTGATTAGCATTTTGACTATCGGGAAGCAAAAAATAAGGTTTGGTGCGGATAATAATTATTTGGTACAATTTAAATTAGTATTTTAATTTTCACTGACCTATTTCTTATTCTCATATCTTGATCTTGGCCATAATTAAAGGGTTTTAAAGGGAAGGATACATCCTTCAATGGTGAGGGTTCGGGATCTTGCCACCTTGATGGTCGATTCCTACCAGACTTTTCATTTTTACCTTGACATTTTCCATCTGAAAATACACATATTTTAACTAGTCAGTAAAATTTATACAACTTTATTTACAGTAAAACATATTGTTGACAAGCTGTCAATATATTTATGAGGAATAAAAATCAACAAAAATTTAATAGTAGCCCCAGAAATTGTTTGAAAAAGAAAATACAGTTCCAGCGCTTTTAGCAAAATAGGGGAAATAATTACAAGACAGTTCATTTTTAAAAACAGTGTTTACTATCATTTTCCTATCAACATATTAAAGAATCCAACAAATGACCTTATAACTTATAACCTATCCATTGAACTGGTTTTATATTAACGAGAAACCAAAAATAATTTTTTCTTAGAAAATGTCACGAGATTCCTTTTTGGGGGATTGTTAAGTTATAATTGGAATAATAATAATTAGTGCTGGCTGTGCCAATCAAAAGTGATCAAAGTAACCACCATATTTTCTAACCTCAAAATATTTGTCTAGATAATACAGATTTATTGCTTTTTACCAAATTTTGTATTTGACCTATTCAGTTGATCGCGTTTCTAAAAATTTTTTGATAAAATGATCAAAATTTTTTAACTATTTTTTAAGTAAGCCAAGATTTGCATTTAAATACATCAAAACCTATGACATGATACATCTTTCAAAACCCTATAACCCACAGAAGAAAATTTTTGGATATGATAGTAAATAACGAGTTATTAAGGTGTTTCCCATCGTATCACACAGTATATCGGTATCAAATATCAACCCTATTGTAATTATTTCAGCCATATTCAAAATGTAGTCTGTTCATGAATTACCACGTTAACGAAATTTAAAAATAAACGTAAAAAACAAATAGCAAAAATGTTTACAAGTCCGTTAATTTGAAATATTTAAATAAAGTAAAAATAAAAAATAAACTAACCATCGCTTCCTTGCAATAACTCAGGGGGTACAGGTACATTAATATCAAATAATGATGGTATCCCACCTTTAGGTTCCTCTTTTATTTCTCCGCCATGCTGCTCCTGCAGCTTATTCTGCGTGATGTTGATCAAGTTCAATGCCTCCTCCCTGCTCATTCTGGGAAAACCGCCCAAAATGTCACGAGGAGCCGTTTCAATGTGCTTGAAGAGAATCTGTTTGAGACCTGGAAAAATGTTCCATCAAAAAATGAATATTAAACAATCCAAAGGATACTTATATTAATACTTTGTTTGAACTGCAAGGGTAGGAACCATAGGGGAGGTTGTTAGTAGTAGAGGGCGAATAATTTGCTTCTTTGCTTACCTTCAGAGAGCGGTTTGCCGTGTGCGAATTTGCAATTGTCTCCTTGTAAGCAATTTAAACCTGTATGGTAAAATTTACAAGGAAATTCAGAATGCATATATGAACATTTGTCACCTTTTGCGCAACAGTCCATCAGGTAGAACTTGCAGAGTTCTAATTTCATTGGTGGCACCGCTTCATGGGAATAGGGACAATCGTTCTGAAAAAAAAAAAAAGGATTATTACACACACTCAAATTTCATATAAATTATTTAACATTCACATACCTTTTGGCACTTTCCTTGTAAATAGAAGACACAGACTCCCTGAGAATCTTTCAGGGGTTGCTGCTCGTTTCTTCTGTCCCTATCTCTATTTTTGTTTCTGTCCCTACCATGCTCCTTGTTTCTCTTCTTCTTCCCATCTCGTTTTCTAACCCTCTCATCACTTCTACTACGATCCGATGAATATTCTGAATCGTAACTTTCCTCTGAATTCAAGGACGGAGTTCTTTCCATCTTCTCTTCATGTCTTTTTTCAGGGCTGCCACCTCGTATATTTAACATTTCATTTTCATCTATTTCGGACTTTGGAGACGACTCTATCCTTCTTTGTTTATTCTAAGGAAAATTTATTTTAAAAAACATGTTTTTGAATAATGATAATAATAATAATAAACATACCTTCGTGCGATCTTTATCATTCTTCCTCCTCTTCTTTCCTCTTTTATCATCTTCTTTTTCTTTATCCTCACTTCCGCTAACTGCTGCAGCTTCCTTTTCCTTTTTGTTCAAGATAGTGGCAAGTGTTTTCTCAATATTTTTTGCAAAATCATCATCTTTAAAAAATTATAATTATTGCAATAAAAAATTTACAATCAATTTACAAATGTCATGAAAAAAGTTTAATTACGTTTTTGTGCTTTTACTATATCTAAAAAATTTATTTATCTATGAGTACAAATATACAAAACGTAATACCTAATGGATCTGCTGTTGGATCTTTGTTCCTATTAAATTTCTCCCATTTCTTTCTTTGTATTTCTTCTCGCTTTCTCAAATGCAAAATACTTTTTTCTGCTTCAGTCATATGTTTTTTTCCTTTCTCTTCATGCCTGCTTCTCCTCTCCGATCTATCAGGTCTATCTCTATTTCGGTCTCTTTCGGGCTTATCATTTGAAATACTCTTTTCAATTTTAACTGGGGTTTGGATTATTATCTCCGGTTTTGGAAGTTCCTGTGGTGGCTGTGGCTCCACAGAGGTTGTTTCTTCATCATCATCTTCAATTTCACCATCTTCAAGATCCTCTTCGGTTCTTGGTGGTCCTTCTTCATTGGGCATATTGCTGTTAAAATAATTTTAATACATAAATTCCCCCTTAAAAAATGCAACTAATGCATACAGTCATATTTCCCATCTTATACAAAAAATACATTAAATATTTTATTATTATATTATAATAAATTTTAATT
Organism: Rhamnusium bicolor; assembly: GCA_029963845.1. Classification (NCBI taxonomy): domain Eukaryota; kingdom Metazoa; phylum Arthropoda; class Insecta; order Coleoptera; family Cerambycidae; genus Rhamnusium; species Rhamnusium bicolor. The sequence continues at coordinate 64,234 of JANEYF010001537.1, forward strand.
TTGCCGTGATGTGTGTCTGTCTGTCTAGCGTTAACTGCAAAAGCTGAATCTTGTCAACGGGATAATGATGGTTCATATGTTCTGGCATACACGTTTTTATGTATGAGGCTGTAGATAAAAAATCTGGTATAAAATCAAGCAAAAAATTTTCTTTTTCATATTTTCGAATTTCCTTGGTATCTATGTTTTTTCAACTTTCTAGCAAATATCACAAAAATTATGGGGTACTTAAGACGTAAAGAAAAAAATGCCAAAATTAATTTACTTATTAGATCACTTTTCCAAATATCCAGTAATTAAAAATTTAAAATATAATTTTTAATTACTTTATGATATAAAGTTGTGAAGATTCGTACTATTGATTAAATATTATCCAAAAATATGTAAAAGATACTGGCCACTCATGATTAAGTTAAGCTATTTTTTGTAGATTAGAAGGAATCTCACAGGATCTAATTTACAACACAATTAAATTTAGGCTATGTCATATATATTATAGTATTGGAGCATGGAACCCAAGCAATACTTTAACTATCAAGACTAAATGATGTTTTAGAAAAAAAAAATTACGATTGAAATTTGCAAAAAAAGAATAAAGAAATTGTGTGCTCCACCAAACGATTTATAAAATCTATGCAAAACATTTTATTTCAGAATCAGATGGAAAATATATTTAACGACAAAATTCAAGTCATAAAAAAAATATTGATTTTTTTACAGTTGCACCTTTTTGAAATTTGCACAGTGAAAAATAAATATAAAATAAATTTTTAAAACGGTGCAACTTTATAGAAAACCAATATTTTTTTTATGAAATTTGAAATGTCGATATATTTTCTACCTAATTCTGGAAAAAAATATTTTATAAATATTTTTCAAACTGTTTAAAAAACAACCTGGTGAGGCACACAATTTTTTCAACTTTTTCCGCAAATTTCAATCCAAATTTCCTTTCCGCAAAACTTATTCATTTAGTCTTGATAGTTATACCTTAAAGTATCGCTTGGATCCCATGCTCCAATACTAAGATATGAGAATCTAAATTTCACCAGCCACCATGGTAAATTAATAAAATTACAAACATTTATATTTTTACAAAATAACTTGTCATGATGAAAAAAAAGTTTTGTTTTGTCACGATGAGAAAAAACAATATTTTCATATTTAGGCAAATTAGATAATAGTTTCCCAAACACTGAAACTTAGGTGTCTCAACAGATGGGCACAACAAACAGGAAAATTCCACATTTATTTTTCAAAGATTCATTTGTTATAAAAAATTTAACTTATCTGATAACCAAATTATGTGACCAAAAACTCAAAAAACATACATATGGTCAAAAACTTGGAAAATGTGGAAATAATTCACAAAAGAACTATCCATATCTTTCATTTTGGAGGAAAATATAATAAATAAAATGGTATTGTACTTATAAAGTCAGTACTTGAAAAATTCAAGATTTTAAAATTTTTAAAAAATGAGGATTTTGGCGCAAAAATGCAAAATTTTTTGATTCAATGAAATTTAGTATGTAACCATTTTAAACTTTGTCTAAATATGTTTTGCTCTAAAGTGAGAAATAAACATAGTCCTTGCATAAGCTAGTTCGATATTTTCCAAGTTTTTGGCAATGCTGTTTTTCTTTTGGACTTGTGAACCCAGTATTTTTTTTTAAATCAAAATTATTTAAAAAATTTACATTGAAAAATTAAAAATAAACATTTTCATAAAGTGACCACACTAATTTTTTTCTTGTGCAATAAATAAATACTTATCTTGTTAGATTTATAAGACATAAGATTTGAATTTGAGTGTGAGTGATAAATCTTGGCTAATACAAATATGATTTTTCATATAAAAAAATATTTATATAGAAATCATACTAATTTTTCATGTTTGCAGAAAAAAGTCTGTAATTATTTTAGTAATAAAAATTCATCAATTAACGAATTAATTATTTAATTGCAAAATTGTATAATAAAAAATACCTGAATAGTTTTAATTCATTTTCCAATCAAATATGGTTTGTATCAATTAAACAGACCTCTTTTTAAATTTCAACTTTATCAAGTGAAAATAATTTTACTTCCTAAAAATGTTTTTTAAACTTTTTAAGTAATTCTAATTTATTAAATAATTATTTAAAACAAAAAATTGTACAATATAATAATATTTTGACAATTTACTGATGGAATAACATCTAGACATACAATATGCATTAATGCATATTGTATGTCCATATCCATATTTAAAAAACATATTATATTGTTTCATTAAACTAAACTTATCACATTTCATTACCATTGAAGATAAATGACATCACCGAATCATTATTAACATAGTCCTAATAATCCATCATATCTCAATGTGTATATTGCAGACATAATATATACAGGATGAATTCATAAAATGTCAGTTAGTGTTTAATATTATTGGAATTATTAGCATGAAAACATTTTAAATTTAAAACAGACAGCAGGTTTTTTATCATAACTTAATTTAATTTTTTATTGAAAGGTCTACTATAATCTTCCTAATATAGGCATATTTAATGTTGATAAAATGCCCAGAAAAAGATTTTTTTATATCTACCTATACATTTATAGATGATCTATATTTTATGTTACTATAGTGAGTGGTAATCAATGTTTAAATCAGTCAAACTTTCTTGTCATATACTTACAATTACTTTCTAGCAAAAAAAAATTTTTACAAAACATCTGAATTTATAAAAATATGTGTAATAGGTACGCTGCAAAAAAATCTATTTTTCTAGGTTTATTACAAGTTTGATTTTTCCGCCAAAGCAAGATATCGAAATAAATTCTAGGTGGCGCTCTGAATATTAATCAATAATTCCAAGGCCAACCAGATGTGCAATGCACCAGCCTTGTATTTTGTCCTATGACGTGCCTCTTTGGCTGTGTTCTAATTCTTTTGACTCGCCTAAATATCTGAGAAAGTTAAGAATTTGTTTATGCAAATGCTTAAAATTTTAATAATTAAACTTATGTTGAAGCGTTGAGCTACCAAAATAAAAATATATTTGAAACATATTTTTTTAGATTACATTAATTTATCGCGTTTTATCTCTACTACACAGTATTAACAAAATTATCGATACAATATTAATAAAATATGTTTCTTTTTTTAATGTATTAGATAAAAAAGCTAATACTATGTAAATATTTGAACTTATCCACATGAAAAAAAAAACAACCTACGTTGTGACGTCACGTATGACGTTACATTAAGAATTAATGTTGTTCTCTAGCTATTTTTATGCTATCCCAACACCAAATAACATTATGATTGCATAAAATTCATGCAAAAAATCAGAGAATATTAATTTCCAGTATTTGTCAAGGTCATTTGAAGGATAAATTTACAATATTTGATTTATATATGCTGTAGATAGAAAATTTAAATTTAATAGTTATTCCAACATGCTTCTATAAATATGTAATTACTAAAATGTTAGCATTTAGATAAGAAATTGTTTATACAAAATAAGGTCAAAAAAAGTATTGGACACAGCCAAAGCTATCGAATATGGAGGCCATTATCGTAATATTATACACAAATTTATCTTTACGTCTTTATGAAATATGCTAATATTAGGTTGGGAGCGATTATATTGTTAAATTTATTGCTGAAATTTCGTTAAAATAGTAATTATAATAATGATCGTTTTACCTTCCTTTAAAAATTTTGAGCGTAAAATTATACGCGTCATATTTGGCGTCTTTCTTGAAAAAATACTAAAATACGGCCCTATTCCGCAAATTCCAAAATAAATTTAATTTGGAAAATAGTTTTGCGTAATTTCGGGCTGTATCCAGCTTATTTGTGCCTGTTTCGTGGTAAATTGGCCCCAGGGCAAGTACCCACGCCCATGTGGTAATTGACGTCGGAATGCGTTCTAAAAAAGATTTTCACGAAAAAATCGATCTCAACGTAATTTTAACATATTTCTAGCCTCGGAAACGGTATTTCGTGTAATTCTGCCGTAAAAATTAATTGCAAACCTTTTAATATCACATACGAGCGCCATTACAACCTAAGTAAATATTCACTAGTCAGGAATATATTAATGAAATGGCATGAAAAGTCACTCATTCACTGTTTTATCTGTCCTGATCTATTAAAGGGACAGACATTGTTAGAAATTACGCATATTTTCATGTAAAACCGACTATTCTCTTTGGCGAGGAGACCACAAATGATTTTCTTTCGTAGGAATTTTGATATCGAGCTCGTAGCTTAGAAACCAGCCAATCACTATTCAGGATATGTCAGTTTCAGCCAATAGTAGAAAAGAGAATCGACCATCAGAAAGGTTTCTGACCTGTGGGACCCAGCCCAGATATTTCTACGCATTACAATTCCACTTCGGTTAATCATAAATTCAACCTTATTACTTCGTACATAAGGAAAATCACGTTTTTCCTAAAAATTACATACCAAACAAAACAACTTTTTTTGCAAATTATATGAACAGCACTTGAGAGGAAAAAACACCAGTTTATGAAGAAAGAACGTCACCCTTTCAATAATATTACGATGAACATTGTCATTCATTGCTTAAAACAGAGATCATCTATTATTCTTCCTTTCTTGTACTATTAAAAGTAACTGGAACATCGGACTGAATAAAAAACATCCTAATTCAATAAAATTCTAAGCAAATACATGATTTTTAAAAAAATATAAAGAAAATAAAAGGAACATCGATTGTTTCAATATATCTGCCGACATCTGTTGATCGGTAGCTGTATCTACCTTAGTCCAAGGTAGCAGAAATATGTAAAATGTAAAATGAATTCAAAAAAGTTTGACGTTATGTTTTACCCTTTGGCATGCAAAGGATAAAACATAACGTAGCTAGAATCCGTACTTTTAAAAATTAACTTTTAAGCAAGAAACTCTAAATTCGATCTACCCATGTAAATTTGAATTTTGACTATTTGTTTGCAGATGGCCTGTCGATGTGAATTTGCTTTAAATCTCCGCGGGATCCTCTAGGTCAAGAACGGCAAGCTGGAATTTCCTATTCTTTATTTGTAAACAGGTTTAAAAGAGTATGGTGTTATCTACAACCATAAGAAAATCGTTAATATACACTTTTTTTATTAACAAACTTGTCATATTCAAAACCTGTGTTAAAAGTGCGTGTTGGCCAAGATAATTATAATAAAGTTTAATTTAGTTTTTAAGGTAAGTTTCATTTACTTTAAACAATAGTATGCGGAATGTTTATGAGGAAAAATTCTAGCTAAACCGTTATATTTTATGTATAAATGTAAATGATTTCATTAATCATTATAATTGTAATTGCTGATAAAAAATGATTTGGTTGTTTATAGTAACTAGTTTTACATAACATTAAATTTACTGTTAAAACCTAATATAAATAAAGTGGCTTAAAATATGCAAATGCCTTTACCCTAGAGAGGTACCTACCTATTGGAAAATTTTGATTGAGCAAATAAATGTATAATAATGATGTTTAATTAGGTACAAGTATTTTTCTTGTAATTAAATAATCCTCAATTTTAAGAAAGCTGTATCAGTTGAAGGAAACAGAGGTCAAAATATTAGATAGAAGTATTTATCTAAATGACATCATTAGAAAATAATGGTTTATGAATTATATTCATATTCAATCCGTTTTTAATAACAAGTTTTTAAATTAATTCTAAAAATTCATTAGCTAATTATCAATCACTGTTAAAAAAAATCAGTAAACAAGATTGAGAATGCAAGTCTTTTTGGGTTTTAGAGGCATTCATTTACATTTAGTAGCTAGATAATCATAGGCGCCCGTTTTTGAAAATCAGGGGTTTGAGCAGTGATAATAATTAATCATTAGGAAAACACATATTTTACTTTGTTGGCTACAAAAAGACAGTGTCAACTGTTTGTCAGGTCACAGTTTTTCAAATTTAGGCAACCTTAAAATACTATACGTACTAGAAAATGTTTTAAATTAAATTTATTAGAACCAACAGAAATTTTTAAATCTAACATTAGTCCAGAAAATTATGTCAGTCTTGGCGTAAAAATATTAATATCAATAATCCCAAATACACAACTAAATTTGATAAGAGTTGTCCCATTTTTTATTAACTACAACTGTACATGAATCCCGCTGGGTTTTTGCTTTGACGCTTCGCTTTCCTATTACAAAAAAAAACAGACTGGGGTGTGATGTAATGGATCAGTTCACGACTGGCAACCCTCTTATTGCAGAAAGCCTTTATTAAACTTTAATAATAATTTAGGGCTATTTATTACTCGTTTTTGCTATACTCCCATAGTCTTGGCCAATCAAGTCAGTTTGGCTGGCCTAACAGTGGTGACGTCACACTGGAACACAAGCTTTGTTTATGGTGGTGTTGGTCATGTCCTGTGCATGTCAGCATCAAACACATTGGAAAGTGGGTTCAAGCGTTCAACATTTGGTATTTTGATCTGTTTAATTTTTACCTGATTAACTAAGTATGCATAGCATACATAGGACATTTGGCGAGGAGCTTCGCCCCCGTTCTGTTGAGCAGTACCCCGGTACCGGCGCCTATGACATAATTTTTGTATAACATATATATATTATACATATGCTAAATAATGTTTATTTTGTAGATTGAAAAAAAATGATTTTACACTTATTGATGTTGTTCGTCCTAACAAAAGTAGTTCTAAGTCAAAACACTTCACCTTGCCCAGAAGTTTTCACATACGAACCTAGAGGTAGCGAAACTGATAGATGGTATGGAGTCATATCCCTTAGGACTTCTGATGATTTGATTGGAATTTGGTTGATTATTAAGCTTGACAGACCAGCAGAATTATTAGGGGTATTTTATAAATAAGTAATAAAAATGATAAAGCTAATAAACATACATAAGTAATATTTTATTGATTGATATTTGTTGCTTTTAAAACTAAAAACATACAGAATTAAAAGTAATTATCCATATACATATACATATTCAATCTTAATTTGAAAATTTTGGAAATATTATTTAATCTGTTTATATCAGTGTTGAAGGGGCCTTTTATTGAATTATTTTACAATATTGGTACTTAATTTATTTTAAATATAATAATTACATGTGTAGACAAATATATATTGTTTATAAATAAAATTAAGAAACATATAAATAAGTCAATTATTTTAAAATAAATTAATACAATGCCACAACACATTCATACGGCTAATCCACATATCATTATAATCAGAATATTTACATTTTTATTTTATTTTAATTTAGTGTCAGGTGTAATATATCACAAAACTTAGATTTGAAATCAGTTAGGTCTAGCACTTTTTGTCTAACTATCCTTTTAAATACTATTATAAATAGCTTTGGAAAGTTTACACTGATTAGTGATTACAGATTATGCATACTCACGTTATCTTTTTCCTTTAGGTTTGAATATTAATAATATCTACTCATTTAAAATAAATATTTGGTAATCAAATACCAATATCCAATTATGAAATTTTAATACTGTAAATGCTTTGGATATATTTGGATATCCACAGACATTATGGTGATATTAAGAAATTTGTACTACATCCAGAAGTGACATTAAATTTTCAACTTTAAGTTTGATTAAAAATCCATAGGGGTCAGAATCGGAGTTGGGGTGGTTATTTAATAGCATTCAATTCCATTTTTTTCCTTTTTGGAAATCTTTATTTCAAATATTCTCTCCCATTATGTTCATAATGTACTGGTACTTCATATTGTTGCAGCTAGATATTGTCATTGTGAAATCGAAGTCATTTAAGAGGCCTAGTCGGAAAAAGCTTAGGATAGCTGTGTCACTCTCTAGAAAGTTTTTATACATGCGCTAGCTGAATAATTTTGCTCTTGACTATACCTTCACTGGACGTTTTATTCACCGACTTCATTGAGGTGCGATTCTTTGATAGAGGTAACACTTCCTTGCTCCATTTGTAGTGACAAAGATACTTATTTAGAAAATTCTTTTTAACCAAATAGTACGGAATAAAAGTTTGAAACTTGCTGAGCATAATTATGAAGATTCATTCTAGACGACATGTATGAATTTTACCTTGAATTTTACCGATTGATATCATAATTAAGGAGCTAATCACGTCCAAATTTCACTTATATTTACAGTATAAATTTTCCTACATAAAGTGAAAATTAATTAAAATAGATATACATGTACCCTCTAGTACACTTTCAACTACTGATCCTCCAAATTTGGTGTAATTTGACCAAACCGTATGGAAGAAATAAATTTTGAAAAATTACTTTACAAACACTGGTTCGATTAGCCCTCTTAAAAAGCTGGTGTGATCGGTCTATTAATAAATTAATTGAGAGCTAATAAGCAGTTTTCATTTTTTTCAATATCTTAGTGGAGTACATATGGTGCCACTAAACCCTACATTGCTGAATTTGTATTTAAAAATCTCCATCTAGACCCACCAAAATATACAGAATGATCCATTTAAAATAAAAAAGTCAATCTAACAAAAATTGACCAATGAAAATTCAAAAAAATAATTCTTTGTCCAATAACAAATAATTAATTTGACTATTTTCACTTGTGAGTACAATATCGAATACTACGTGTGATCCAAGTGAATATTTTACACAAACATTGCTTGTAGAAAGTGGCTTACCTCATCTTTGTGCAGTTTTGAAAAAAAAAATCTGTTATATTCTATTCTGGAGAGACATCATTGCTAACTTCTTCTTTAAAAAAGTGTTAGACAATGTGTTCCTTCTCCACCGCGCCAACCAAATTCCGAAGATTCTATAAAAATACCTTTTTCTGCAGACCTTCTGGGACATCTTTGTTGAAACTATGGACAATGTTGGCAAACTCTGCAAACGCTGCACTGTCAGTTCTTTTTCCGAACGTGCCTGTAATTTTCTTCTCATGGTATCTCTAGCCTCCTTGGAGTATCAGTTGGAAATGGTACAAAATTCTTATTTATACCAATATGTCCATAGATATAGAATACAGTTTATGCAGAGGATACAATACATTGAACTTCTCTAACTTGAACCTCATAAATCTGTTCCGCGTTAGAGAAAATTTGAGTTAACGAAAATACTTTTCAAACGAAATATAGATCAAGGGCACAGAAACATATTCAAATTGCAGAGAATTTCGAGACATAGAAGTTCGATTGTAATTTAAAAACCGTATACATATAGGCTCAGATCAAGATGTTACGAGTCTTAATACATTTTTGTGTCCATGAATTGGAACTTATATTAAATATCAAAATAAAACTGTAATTAAAAGCTTGTTTGTCTTGTACAGGATGTTTCATGTACATACGTTAACTGTGGATACGGAACACATAGGTGGTTCCAAATAACCCAATCTTCGTTACCAAAATGCAAGGTGTTTTATTGGTATTGCCTATTTTTTTAAGAGCATACAAGCCACTCTGTATAAAAATTTGATATTCAGTGGGTATATTTTCCTCAATTTACCGAATCGATTGACATATTAATCAAAATGGAGATACAGGTCCGATTTGATAAAAAAAATCAATTCCGCATATCTCAAAAAATAACACCCTATATAACAAAATTTTGAAAATCTGTTTAGATATTTGAAAAGAGCGGGAAAAGAATAAACCTATTAGTATACTTTCTACATTTCCGCATTTAATTCTACAGGTTTGATTTCTTAATACAAGTTCAATTTTATAGAAAATTCCATGAGGCACGATAAAAAAAAACTTTTTTTTACTATCAAATTAACAAGATTACTCAACTATATGAGCAATTAAAATAAAACTTCTTTATCATGTTGCTTTAGTGTTATAATAGTATTTAAAAAAGAAATTGCAGGTCCGAACTTAGACCGAAATATTATTTTTCTTAATTATCAACTCGAACACCCTGCATAACGTATTTTTAAATAGTATTAAATATTCGCTTAATAAATAGGAAATGAATCATACAATATGAATAAATAACTTTACGTTTACGTATTGGCTAACGCCATGGTTTTACTTATTTGATTAGAATAGAATATAATAGAATTTTATACCAGGGACAAAATTTGTATAGTACAAGTCATAACATTAAAAGTAATTTGACAATTCATAATAATATAAAAAATTAAGTATAAGACAATTAAAAATAAAACAAAGTGACAAACATTACAATTATGATGTTAAGGATTTTATATAAAAGTAGTCTTCTACATCCTCTACTTATTTTTGAATGGCTAGTCACTACGCACTGGATATCTAATTTTTTGTTTTTGCAGTTTTACTTTTTTTCTGATACACAGAATATATGGAATGATTAATATCAAGGTTTAATTTTAGTTTTTCATTAGCTTCCATACAATTGTAACATTTATATAATTCACAAATACAATCTTCCAGGACATTCGACAGCGCATTTCACACATCATTACTGCATTCATCAGCTTTGTGATTGAATCCCCCACATTTAAAACAACAAAATATGTTAAAATAATCATAAACTCTACATCTAGACAAGTTTACACAGTCTGTGTTCTTTCATCATTCTGGAAAATGTAACCGGTTCACATTCTATTAGGGCCATATGAGTAGTTTTCATTTTTTTAAATGCTAACACTTCCATGCATAACAGTTCAAGGTGTATAATGGTGCCTTTCTCTACCTATTTTTCTTCTTTATCAAGCACTTTTATACACGGATTTTTTTGTTTTGGTGCATTTATTTTATAATTCCTACTAATCTTTTTCTCTGCTACCGTTTTTATTCTTTCCATAACATCCTTGCTTTTACATTTGATTAATATGCCATCCTCTTTTAGATTTCTTATCTCAGTTGTCCCAACTCCTGTGCTTCTTTTGGTTTTATTACAACTTCACCTGCTACTTTTGTGTATGTCCTTGTGTTCTCAGTTGCATATTCTCCACATTAGTATTTTTCTTTAGAATATTTCTAAATTCAGTTGACTCATTACTGATCTCACTTCACAAAATTCATTTCATCCATACTGGAACATTTAATTGAAAATTTCAGATTAAACTTCTAGGGAAAAAAAATTCTGGCAACAATGTTCAAAATTTGGCATAACTGCTCACAATTTTGAAGATAATAAAATTATCAATGACTTCCTGAAGTCAATAATAGCTGAATATTCAAGCTTATATTGCACAAAGGTATTATAAAGCAATTTCAGCACATGCATATTATTAAAATCACGGGAATTTCTTATAATAAAACCTAACATTTTAAAGCTCTTTAATGTTATGCTATTAACATGATTTATGAAAGAGAGTTTGCTATCAAATATTATACCTAGGTCTCGAACGACAGTAGGACTTGCAATTACGGTATTATTAAGAGTATAGTCAAAATTTAGTGTTTGTCCTTTATTAGAAAATGTCATAACATTGCACTTCGATATGTTTAAAGGTAATTTATTGTTAATGCACCAAATATCAAGGATTTTCAAATCTTTCTGCAGGATAAAATAATTTTCAATATTTTTAATAATATAATAAATCTTTAAATCATCCGTATATAATAAGTATTTACAATTTAAATTAGATATAATGTCATTGATAAGGATATTAAAAAGTATGGGTCCTAAATTCGAGCCTTGAGGATCTCCAGAAATGGCATGTATTTCAACAGACTGAACTCCACCGCATTGCACAAATTATTTTCCAGTAAGATAAGTATGGTGTAATAAAGTTTAACATATTTTTCAAGAATCTATAACTGCAATTTTAATAATAAGATACTGTGATCCAGTCTGTCAAATGCTTTTGAGAAATCTGTATAAATGGCATCTGTCTGAAGTGCGGCATCTAAAGAATTTGCTACTGCGTGACACAAAACAGATTGGTAACAGTTGATCTCCCTTTCATAAATCCATGCTGATAGGGCATAATGCGATGTTTCATCCCTGGTGGAAATAGTTTCTGCCAATAATCTAATTTAGTCTTGCAGTGTTCTGAAAAACAATTCCAGAAGAATGAGTAAGTCTAAAAAATTCTGAAACATTCTGAAAAAGTATGAAAAGATCTATGTAAAACTTACTAATCATTTTAAAGACTGCATTTTTACAAGTTTTTGGACTCTTCTAGAATACTTTTTCAGAATTAATCAGATCTTTCATGAAAATTTAGCTAAAGTAAAAGTAAGACTTTTTCAGAGTTAATCAGTAAAATTTAAAACATTTCAGATTTTCAAAAAATTATTTACTGTAGGTTTTCTCATATTTATTACTTCTCGTAAGGAATATAGAAACTTGATAGAAGGAGGGTTATTAGTAAAAAAAATATTAATGTTTATATTCTATACATTTTTAAATTTTATTTACAGATTTTTTTTTGATAATTATTATTATTATAATATATATAATACAAAGAAATACTTACAAATAAATATATAATACAAAATATTTCAAAAACATTTAGGAAATACTTAATAAAATACATATAATTCAAATTATTTCAAAAACATTTAAGGAATACACTTAATAAAATGTTATATAATACAAGTGATTTTAAGAAATATTAACGAAATACTTTTAAGATAAATATAATATAAACTATTTCAAGAATATTTAATTAATACTAATAATAAATATATATACCTGGTACAAAATATTTCAAAAACATTTAAGAAATACACGTAATAAAACATACAATACAGTATTAGTACACAATTTATCCTAAAACCATAAGTCTATCGCGTCTAGCACAGACTACACAGAGACTCTCTGTGGCGTCTAGTCAGTCATAATCAGGGGTTCTGATTGGCCATCCTACATCGAATGATGCATTGTTGCGCATGCCATCACCCCACTTTCAATTTCACTTGTACGTTCCACGTATGATGTCAACTTTATCTATGATGACAACAGCTAATGTAGAAGAGGTGCCTTTTGTGTTCGTTTATAAAATAATAGTGTAGTGTTGATTGTTAGGATTATATCGATATAAACAAAAGCACGTATGTCCAATCGAAAATATTGTAAAAAGTACAGATATATCCGGAATTATGTGAACATTAATAATAATGCATGCCCACTTGTTTTACCAGCAACGGCTTTGGCGGTGCAAGATTTGGAATTTTTGGAAATGAAATGAATGCTGCTACTAATGATAGAAATCAAGAATGCTCTGTGCATCATGATCCAAACGATCCAACTTTATCTGAAATACTTTGTATTATATATATTATAATAATAATAATTATCGTCTTGTAATTATTTAATAAAAACAGTTTGTATATTTTAACCGTATATAATTAATTATCAAAAAAAAATCTGTAAATAAAATTTAAAAATGTATAGAATATAAACATTAATATTTTTTTACTAATAACCCTCCTCCTATCAAGTTTTTATATTCCTTACAGAAGTAATAAATATGATAAAACCTACAGTAAATAATTTTTCTGAAAATCTGAAATGTTTTAAATTTTACTGATTAACTCTGAAAAAGTCTTACTTTACTTTAGCTAAATTTTCATGAAAGATCTGATTAATTCTGAAAAAGTATTCTAGAAGAGTCCAAAAACTTGTAAGAATGCAGTCTTTAAAATGATTAGTAAGTTTTACATAGATCTTTTCATACTTTTTCAGAATGTTTCAGAATTTTTTAGACTTACTCATTCTTCTGGAATTGTTTTTCAGAACACTGCAAGACTAAATTAGATTATTGGCAGAAACTATTTCCACCAGGGATGTAAAAGAAAATAAATTCAGACACCAGAATTTCATAAATTTTATAGTAATAGGCCCGTAATTTTATATTATAACACGATCTACCTTTTTTGAAGACAGAGACAACTCTAGAGGTTTTCCAAGTTTCTGGAAAAACAGCAATTTTAACAGGTAAATTAGAGAGGATTGTTAGAGGATATGCAAATACACAGACATAGTCGCTAATAAATAAGGCAGGAATATTGTCTAATCCAGTGGTAAATTTCGGTTTTAATTTTTTAAAACTTGCATAGTTTCCGAAAAACCGCTTATATGAAAGTGATCAGAAGTTGAATCAGATTTAGTTTTAACTTTTTTTGTCGAGTTGTGTATAGGAATCCTGTAAGTGTGTAGAAAATTTATTAACAATATTCTCATAACCCAGTACATCTTCAGTCTTATCAATCATGGTGTCAGGTATGGTGAATGTATTTTTCTTATTAATTACGAAAATTTGTTTGAATTACTGTTAATATTGCTTTCGATATTGCTGCAATAATTTTTTATATATCAATGTTTTCTGTGATTAACATTCTAAAATTTTTAAATTCAGTCAGTGTATTTTCACCTTTATGCTTTTTATACCGTTTCCAAGCCTTATGCTTTAATTTAATATTATGTATTATTTCACTGGTAAACTACTTCTGTATAGTATTTATTTTTTGTTTATTGTTTTTCGAAAAATGGTCAGATTTAAAGATAACTACCAGTGCGGGATGATATAAATCTTCCGGAACTAAAATGTCGAATGGCTTTTCCACATGCATTTTTTATTAGACATAACCGCAGTTAATACGTTAATCAATTAGGAATAGTAAGTAAAACATACCTACTGAATATCTAATTTTTATACAGAGTGGTTCGTATGCTGAGGAAAAAAATAGGCAAAATCGATAAAACACCCTGTATCTTGGTAACGAAGGTTGTTAGACCCCTTAACCATGGGTTATTTGGAACCACCTAGGTGACCCACATCCACAGTTAACTTATGTACATCTTCCTATGAAACAACCTGTATAAGAAAATTCATTTTGCATTTTTTAGAACTGGTTTGGAGAAGCAACATCTTCAGACAACATGGAATTTGTTATTAAAAATTCAAAATATAAGCTTGAAGCCGGACCTCCTGTAACGGTACGGTTTTTTGTCAAATACAACGCAGCACAGACTGTCCCCAGCGTTAATTCAATAAGGCTTAATGGAAAGACCATTTGCACCGCTCAAAGTAATGAGTTGAAGCGCATGACACCTACTTTACATATCAGCCAAGTAAAACCAACATCCTCTAGTAATAATAACCAGAACAGTAGACCAAACACGTCACATAATGGGGACGATAGACCTCGAGTAATGAAAATTCCAATTCCAACAGGCCAAGTAATAAAGGTCAAGGTGGTACCACCAATAGACCCAGTAATAATGGCAGACCAGGAAATAGACCTTCTGATAGCAGGTAAGATATAATATCGTCATTGATATCGCAAAAAAATCATTTGTATAAGAAATTATATCTAGTTCATTATACAGTAGTGTGTGAATTAATGTGAATGCTTCCAATATTTTAATATTTTGTAGTTGGCAATATTATTACGTTATATTGTTATATATGTGATGGTCATTTATTGAAATGTCAAAACATAACCTCAAATCAAGCATTTGTATCAGCACATGTACAAGTGTATAATTAGTGGACTTTTTGGTTTTATTTTATATTTGTCTGTAATACAAAGTTAAAGTTAATATTTATTGTCGTTTTGTGACTGACGCCACCTGTAAAAGAGTACGGTGTAAGTCAGGGTGGCAGAAAATAAGATTTTAAAGCTGAAAAGGGAAATTGCATGAGTTGAAGTGAGCCACATAAGAAAAACGTGGGAGGAAGAGAAATACAACTGCGAGATGAGGCTTTTCTAATTAAAAACAGCAAAGTTAAACAAGTTTTGACTTGCAACAAGACCAGTGGCGACCGGTGACATTTAAGTTATTTCATATCTTAGTATTGGACCCAAGCAATACTTTAAGGCATAACTTTCAAAACCAAATGAAGAAGTTTTGCGGAAATAATAATGACATATTTGAGAAAAAAAGTTGCAATAATTTTGTGCTTCATCAGGTTATTTTTTCAACAATTTGTAAAATATTTCTAAAAAATTTTTCTGAATCAAGTGGAATATGCCGAACGATTTCAAATTTCATAAAAACTATTACTTTTTTAGAAAGTTGCAACTTCTTCAAATTTGCATGGTGAAAAATTAATCGATATTGCTTCTCTCCGCTCTGCCAAAATGCCTATCTATAATCGCTGAATTATACTTAAAAATAACTTTATCTTTCATATATCCTGTGAATGGATGAGAATTTGAATAACACTTGACTGACTATTTTTAAGAGCTACCCTATTGTTCGGGTTGCGATACTGTCACATGGAAAATATTACGTTTGAAGATATAGTTAAATTTATTTGCACATTTGCACATTATCGGGTGATTAGCAGAGTGTGGCATATCTAATGGTCATAGATGCAGGGACCGCTTTGGCGTTTTCGCCGCCCCAGACAAGAAACAAATTGCCGCCCCTTTTAAAGTTATTTTTTCTTAATAAAAGATGGTTTTAATTTGCAATAAAAAAAGTATATTTAAAAAGAAACAAGTATTAAAACTTAACATTTGGTACAAAACAGTATAAATTAAGATAAAATAGAGTTGCAGTACCTATAGATACCTGTTATATTTTAAAAATATTTACTTAGTTTTAAACATACAGGGTGCAATTTTACCGCTATTACGATTTAGATTTATTTCTCACATACCTAAAACCTAAATAGAAAACAAAAAGTTAGATACATAGAACCACAGTAATACATTGTTTGAGTTATAATCAGAAGAATTTTTTCTCTCTTCTGCAAATTTTTTATTACCTCTTTTAAGTTTATTTGATCATCAATTTTATGTTCAATTGCTAAAATGGCAAAGCCGTTTAGTCGATTTTGCGTAGTAGTTGAGCGTAAAAAACGTTTTGATTAATTTTAATTTGGAAAAACTTCTTTCTCCACTTGTTACTGATATTGGAATAGTCAGTAGTATTCTTAAGGTAATACCAAGATTTGGAGCAAAATTTAGCATTGTTATTATTTTAAGAACATCACTTGGACTTTCTTTTTTGCCCAAAAGAGCACAAACTGCAGAAATTTCCTCTACTAATTCTAGACCGTTATTGTCAGCTGATTCACCATCAGACCAAATATTTTCCAAATCTTTGCAAATCTTTATCCGTGTCTCTTTAGGCATGGTTTTCAAATCATATATATTATATAGAGATTGAAAATGGTTACTATGGTGATTCAGTTGTTCAAATCGACTATCTAATGCGTTTAATGCTTGATCAATAGTATAGAAGAAAAATTCTATTTTGTATTTTTCTTTGGGATCTTCGATTGGTTCGTCCCTTGCCTCATATGAAAAGTTGGTGCGGTGTCACGGCGTCGTTGATTCAAAATTGGCTTCAATGTTAATTTCATCAGCAAATTCTCTTGTGTCAACAATAATTTCATTGAAAGACTTATCTGATCAAAGATTTTTAAAGAAATTTTTGCAGTTCTCTAGAAGATCAAGTGCTTTTTTCAAATCAAAATCTTTTGTTTGCATAAGCTGGCTTATGGGATTAATACAGATTAAAATTAAATACCATATGACTATTGAACATAAACATTTTAATTGTTTAATGCAACTTAACAAACCCATAGCTTCGTGTCTTATTGTGATTTCGATGCCTTGGTTTTTATAAATGCTTAGCAATGCGTCGTATATTTCACCAAGTTGAAATCTTAATGGCATTAAAGCTTCTCTCCTGCTTTCCCATCGAGTGACACTCAAAGATTTTAATGTTAATCCTTGGACACATTTTAAAAATATTACCCATCGAAAAGTAGAAGAAATAAATATATTTTTTTGACCATATAAAAAAAATTTGCTGCTTCCAAGGATGCTTTTGCCATATCATTTACCACTAGATTGAGCGAGTGGCTACTACATAAAACGTAGAATGCTCGCGGATTTAAATTCCTAATCCTAGATTGCACTCCTGCATTGTTGCCCCTCATGTTAGCCCCACTATCATATCCCTGCCCTCTTATATCTTGCACATCAAGTCTCATTTCATGAAGCTCTTCAATTATAATTTCATATAGTTGTCTTCCTGTAGATCTTTCCACAGGTAAGAAACCTAAAAAGCTTTCGTAGATTTTTATTTCGACATCGTTTGAATCAGAATCAGACTTATTGATGGAAACATATCTAATTATCAGGGTCATTTGCTCCATCTTACTAACGTCAGGAGTGCAATCTAATATTATGGAATAATATTTCGCCTTTTTTTATTTTAGCAACAATATGCGATTTTCCACTTTCGTGAAGCAAGTCTATTATCTCGTTTTGAATGTTTTTTTCCAAAGTAGTAATCTTTGGTTTCCTCTTTTTAAGCACTCTACGCACGTGTTCCTCCATGACGGGGTCAAATTCAGATAGCAATTTAACTATTTTTAAAAAGTCGCCGTTATTATGCTCAAACAGCTTGTCGCTTGTACCTTGAAAAGTTAAACAACTTTTACCGATGACCTAAGAAGCACCTCGTACAGTGATTCGTTTCAGCGTTAATAACTCTTTGGGCATCTATAATTGTACAACACTTTAATCTTTGACCGAGTTCTAGACAGGATTTTGAGCCTGAATATGATTTTTAGAAATTTCGTGATCCTCTAAGTTTCAACGATGTGCTTCCAGCTTTTAAAACCTTCTTTTGAAACGGAACTTGAGACACGGCCGTAAATTTTGCAGCAAAAGCAATATATGCAGTTTTTTGAAGTGGAGTACACTAGCCAGTCTCTCATAACTTGCTCTCCATTTCTTAAAATTTGTGAATAGTAATTTGCGCTAAATTTTCTAACAGTGCCATCATAAGGAAATTGTAATTAAACAATGGTTTAGGTGGACCTTGTCGTACTAAAAATCTTCTTTCGGCATCTCCTAAAATTCTGGGCCACAATGCTGGAACTGTACCTAAATTTTGTACAGTGCATTCCGTAGGTGGTAGGGTGGGGTCAATTTGTAAAGGTAGAGTGTTACTAGTGCTAGCCAGGGTGCCTTTTGTAAGTGCCAAGGTGGTGTCAGTTGGTAGGCTGCTCTCATTTGGTGACAAAGTTGGTTTAGAAATATCGTGTATTGTTTGGTCTTGGTCACCAACAATCTCTGATGATTCTGCGTTTTCCTTTTTATCTGAATTTTTGAAGATATTTGTTTTGGTACTAATGGTACTACCGGACCTACCCTGTAAATACTGTGCAGAGCACTAGCTTGTTTTTGCTTTTGAGTTTCTTTCTCTAGCCTTCGCTTTTTGTACTTATGGCCGGATAATTTTTTTGGAGCGTCAGACATTCTAAAACAACAAATTAAACAATGCAAAATACGCTAGTTAAAATAAGCGGCATTGCTAAAAATGAAAATTAGAAAAATCTTCAAATCCAATTAGTCAGTGACTTGGTCTGTCTCACAGTTTTGAAAAATAAAATGCCTAGTTTTAATTACCTACTTAAACTATTTTTAAATATAAAAACGAATTTCTTAACGTTTTGGAAAATAGGTAATACTTTTAGTAATTAAAACTAGGCATTTCATTTTTGTAAACTGTGGGACAGACTAAGCCACCGTCACCGACTAATCGTATTTGAAGATTTTTCTTCTTTTATCTTTTTATGCAACGCATTGACTTATTACTACACAAAATTATAATTTATTAATTAGTAGGATTTTTTTCAAAGATATTTTTTAGGTGTGGTGGATCACAACAAAATGGGCAAATTGTGAACCACAACAAACATATAAAAAGTAAATATTTAAAATAGATACCTATCTAAAATGTTTGAATTTTTAAGATCGATTTTTTTGTTTCTCTTTTTTTCGCGGCGAAAACCCCAAATAAATTAATAAAAATCCGTTACAACAAACATACAGAAACTATTTAAAAAGGTATAAGTACGTATTGTGGAAAATATTTTTGAAAATAATTCTTTACCACTTAATATAGGTATTTGCAGAAGTTCTTACTTTTAGAAATTGACAAAACACACAAGTCACTATCCCGAACTAAACTGTTAAATATTTTTAATATTTATAAACTTAATTCAAGGATATGTTATCACCGGCACCGACGCAGTTGCAATAATAACACAATTGCGCTTAGACTCTTTATATAGTAAGGCGCGAAAACATGTCCATGCATGTTATGTTTTGCAGTTCCTATTTTAAAAACGTAACTATATACCTATATTTATGCAGGGTCATGCGCGTCTTTTAACTATACGTCTTGTTTTATTTCAAAAATAAATATGCTATTTTTAAAAAGGTATTTTAATATTTTTCTAGCTTTAAAACATAACAAACCACAATGATCAAATGCGAATTGCATAGTACTTAATTTTAGTCAGGAAAAAATCAACAAGAAGTGTAAAATTTATATTAATTGAGAATAGTTAATTTATAAATATTTGGTTCATATTCAGGGGGTGAAAATGCCGCCCTCAGGTTCGTCACCCCGGACAGAGGTCCGAGTTGTCCGCCTCTAAAGCGGGCCCAGCATAAATGTATGTACATAGGCAACACTATATGATTATCCCAGAAGTAATTTAGAAAGTTTTGTTTGCAAATAATACATACGTGTTTACCCCACAAAGGAGATCATTTTCAGCAGAAAACATAGAAACTGTGTAACTCATGCGAATGTTCATTGATGTGCAACCTCAAACATTGTCCTCATTTGTTAACACGTAAAAGGTAAATAATGTTACTTATTTCATCATCTGCCATAATTATCGGGAACGTATGTATCCACGTATGGGACGCTACTGAGAGCTGTCTCATTTACCATGTTTAGTAATTAACGTTTATATAGACATGTACGAATGATATATGTCACCACCTTAACAAAAATGGCCAGGGAGTCTTTGGCTACAATATATCTGTCCAGTCATAAAGTTGCAATTCAGGGTAAAATATATTACTTTTAAGTAATTAACTTAGTTCTTGACCACTATTTTTTTTTTTTAAGAGGGAATGGTATTTCATATCGCTTAGATAGCACTTAATTTAAAAATATAATTTTCTATTACATTTTCCTTTTTTAGGGTGTCCGACGAAGACTTTTTAATTACTGGATCTACTAGAAGGTACATGACTGAAACATAATTTTTATTTAGTAATTAATATCTGATATTGTAGACCAAGTTCAAATAGTAATACAGGTAGTGGTTTAGCAACTATCGATAGTGATTTGGATTTTTTCCCAGGAGATTTTGCAAATATTCAAAGACCGGCACCGAAGAGACCTACAAGACCATCCCAAGCTAGTAATGAGTCTCCAAGCTGTGGTCGTGTCGTTTCTAGGCCCAGCCCGTTAGTAGCTCACGGTCAAGAAACATTACCAGGTAGACAGCCATATACAATTGAGATAAGATGGTTCGGAATTTTTAAGTAATAAATATATACATTATATGTATATACATATAATTTAAAAACGCACAATATTTTATAATTTTTTTTTGTAATTTTTTTGTGTCTGGCTAGAAATTCAGTACCGTGAAAATTACGTATTAGAAGTAATTAAAAGCTTTTTTCAGTTCTTGTATTTTTCTTGGAAACGACAAGTTATTGAAATATCGAAACTTGGTTGGGAAAAATGTATCTTTATTGAGTATCCATCCACTTAAAGGATCGTCAAGGAATAAAACAAGGGAACATCTAAACTGTCATAATCCATCAATTATTTCGCTAACATTTCGACTTTATTTTTGTTACACACTTGCACACCATCCACGAGAAAGTTTTATGTTTCCCAAACTTTAAGTCTCTCAGTAATCTCAGTATTGTTAACCCTTTTGTTATGGTTGCCGTTTTTATCATGGCCAAAAAATGTGTGCCCATTAGATGGTTGAAGTGATTTTACAAAAGCAGTTTTCATGTGAAGCGGTTATCGTGTGTTCACGTTCAATTTATTTATTTTATTCCATACTGTATGGGGATGGACTAAAACGTTAAATGGTCCACCCACTTCGTTGCCTATAGCTTATGAGTCATGACAAGTCAAGGGAATAGTTGGTGTGTAATCTTGTTGATTTGTTGTGTTTCAAACTATCATTAATATTGAAAGTGGTAGGTTGTCTAATTTCACAAAGGTTCGGCGAAAATGAGAAATATTATACATATATTTATACCAACCAGACGGTTGACGTAATTGGATGGTGAGGTGGTGACATTAGAATGGTTGCTGTGCGATCAAATGCAATTACCAAAAATCACTCGTTCACAGGGCACTGGTAGCGCACGATATTACTCATAACGAAAGGGTTAAGAGAACAGTTTTCAAGGAAAATGCAAAAAACTGAAAAAATGTATGTAAACAGTGAATTTTCTCCCTTCGTCACGGCATTTAGACCAGTTAATCTCGAAGGGGTAGGTAGAAAAAATTTATAACAAACTGATCTCGGTAGGAATGTAGCCTTCTTAACCTGCTAAAAATCCCATTCGCTCCCAGTAGGGGAAGATAAAAAAGGCCGCCATTTTGAATTTTCTTGGTTGATTATGTCAGTCAATGTGCGGAATTACTATTTGATTTGAAACGTCAAAGTTTTCAGAATTTTTATCGCGATATTTTACCAAAAAAAATATTATTATTTAGTAGTCGTGAATAAAGTATAGTATTCTACTTGCATGTAATGGCTATTATTCACCAAGGTGGTAGACTTCACTCTCGTGAATATTATTACATGCTCGTTGAATAATACACTATTTTACATACATACGTTGACTTTTTGATTCGGTTAAGCAGCGTGTAATAAAGCTTGTCTAATCTAAAAAGTACATTATCAAAGACATGCAAATCTCTGCTAAAAAATATTTTCGGAATAAATAAAAATAATGTAAGTATTTTATTGGATAAATCAAATGGCTATCGACCGAAGCCCTTCAGCCAGTTTTACAGAGGAAGTTTTTGCACATTAACATTACTAGGTGATTACAGAGTAATTTGATATTCTTGTAAAAAAAAAAATCTACATATATATTATGCAGTAGTCTATGAATCTGATTGTATTAGTTATTTATAAATCTTGCTTCATAGCCCTCTTAGGGCTCTAATGTGTTCCCAGATTGTCTGTTCTGGGTATTTTCTGTGGTGATGATGTTCCTCGTTTCTTGTTTTACGCAATGTAATTCTATGTTGTGGTCGAAATGGGAGAATTTTGAGGATAATTTGGGTAATTCTTTGATGGATGGGTTCAACTTTGACGACTTTACGTTGACCTTGTGGTTAAAACTATTATAGTGATTTGGATGAATTTATTTGTGTTCGCCATTTGTTGCACCATTCCATAATTGCATTTAAGTGTTTGTTCCTCTATGGTTTTATTTAATTTTTAGTTGTGGCTTATTAATGCTGTGTCATCAGCGTATTGGAGAATACACAAATTTGGCCTAAAATTGTTTGCATTTTGAAACTGAGACAAGATGTCATGACAGTAAATATTATAGAGCATGGGTGAAATTAGAGAGCCCTGGGATACTCCTTGTTGAGATATAAAGCTTTGGGAGGTTTTATTTTTATTTGTAGTCTACACTGGTTTAAGTAGTCAATAAATAAGGTGTCTAGGACAGTTTAGACACATCAGTTTGTATAATAGTCCTGCACCATCAAATGCTATACTCATGTCGAGGACTATCGCTGCACTTTGTTTAGAGGTTTGGATATTAGAAGTTAATATTGTAATTGTATGGATCGTTGACATCTTTTCTTTAAAACCGAATTGATAGTTTGGTATGCATTGTTCAATAGATTCGTGTAATCGTTTATGAATTTATTCAAAAACTTTGACTAATACTGGACGTAATGTTATAGGGCGATAGTTTTCAACTTTGCTGTGGTTGGAATTGTAATGATTATACCTCTATTCCTGGGCAAAGTATTGTTAGTTTGGGCAGTATCATAGATTTTTGATGAATAAATGAATGTCATAATGCAGTTTCCTTACAATCTGTTTTATTATGTAATCATATCCTGGTGCTGTTTTTCTCTTGTTTGTTAAAGTACTTCTCTCTTTTTTTTATATGATTTTCAATTTGTGGAAAATTGTTAAAATAATTATAGTACCAGTTTTAACATCTTCTTAGTTGGCTTCATTGTATTCTATGTTCTGTTATTCGTTGTATGTTTTGTTGAAATAATTAGCAGAATTTGCCTGGTAAGACCTATCATTTTCTTCTAAAGTTGGTATATTGGTTGTCTGTTTATATTTGGTATTTTACAGATTTGCTGCCAGTAATTTCTACCTTGTTCTTTTTTTTTATTGTTTTTTTTTTGTCTATTTGTGGTTGTTGTATATCCCTAATATAGGCTTTTATAATATCATTTACGTTTTCCATGTTGCATTTGTTATAGTTGATCTTTTCTTCTTCCTCAGTGATTGTTGATTTCAGGTCTAGTGTTATTTCTATAGCCAGATGGTCTGTCTATAGAAATATCCCATGTCGGGATGTTTCGATTTCCTTAATATTGTTGGCGAGATTATTTGTGTATAGTACTAGATCTGGTATTGTCTCCATTATTTTTCATTAAGAAAGTTGGTGGAAAACTTGCCTTTTTGAAAGTGTTTTAATTCGGTATTTTTTGGTTCTATTTACATTAAATTCGCCTATTATTAAAGTATATTTATCCATTGCAGCTTTTGTAAAAATGGTTTTCTCGATCTGAGATGCTGGATGTATGTATACAAGAAATATGTGAAGCTTATCATTTAAAAATGGTATTGTGTAATGTGTGGCCATGTTTAATGGATTGTTTATTCTTGGCCCACTGGTTTTGGTCATTTTTAGATTAGGCTTAACTTATACTAAGCTGCCACCTCTCACATTAATGTTAACGATATTACCATTCCTTAGAATATTCCAATTTTGATATTGAATGCTATGTTCTGTCTTGGTTTTGGTTTCAACAAAAAGTGCATAGTTAATATTATTTTTATTAATAATACTTAATAAATGTCTTTTTGGTGTGTAGCTGTTAACATTTGCGTATAATATATTAAGTGTTGATGTGAATTTGAACATTATTTCCTTGTATGGATTCCGCAAAAGATATTGTTAGTGGTTGGTCCAAATGAAACACTAATAAATAGAGTTGGCTACCAGAAAAAGTGGCAACTGTATCTATGTTAAATTGGGTAACAAATATTTTCCTCAGTTTACTAATCAGTTCCTCTCTGTTGGAGTGCTTATCTTTATCAAGTTTGATTATGTAGGTGTTAATAATCGTATCATGGATCGTGTTTGGGGAGTGTATTTTTGATTTTTTGTGATTTTACTACCAATTTCGTATGTTCTCTTGTTTAGCGACTTAATTTGGGTGTTAGGTATACTTTCAATAGGCTTTGTGGGTCATTTGAAGCATTTTAGTGACCATGCAGAGTGGTCTTCTGCACCGCACCCTGTATATTTAGGAGGAAACTGGGATTCACACTTAGTATTATGGTGTTTATCATTGCATTTTGTGCATTTTATTGGGGTTGTACGTTCTTTTTGGTATGTGTAAACATCGAGCACATGATTGTGGCATAGGTGCTGGTGGTAGGCTAGGGTAGACAGAGTAATGCCTATGTTTGTAAAATATACCCTCATTTAACAGTCTTTCAAATGAGTTAAATCAGCCAGTTTATTATTTTTATGAGCAGTGATGGGGAATTTTTAAATTTGAATATTCGAGCAATATCGATGGTTAATATTTATTTTATTTAGAAAGTCACTTATTTCATTGTCTTGTATTTCATGTTCCACTGATCCAATAACTGCAGAGTAGGAATTAGAAGTTCTTGTTGTGTTGCTTTTTGTTATGGATTAAGACCTTGTTTCTGGAAAGATGGTTATAATTTTTTTTTGTGTAATTTGAGTAATAATTGTTTGTTTGTTTCTTGATTACTTTTTAAAAGAAAGCTTTTTTTTACATAATCTGAATTAGGTATTTCGCTTTCCAATATGTCTGCAATTGCTATCCTTGTTATGTTTTCATGGGCTGTTATGTAGAAAAGCTGTTTATAATTTTGGTTTATTATTTCATTCATTTTAGCAGAAAAGTCTTTATGTTTTCTTATTGTCCAAGTTTTCTTTATGTGAATGTAATGTGGTGGAATTGTTTTGGTCTGTATTGTTTCTTGGTGGAATTTCAGGATTCCCTGTGGTGTTTGTTTGAGGAATGTATTTTTATCTTTGTTAAGATTAGAGGTTGATGCTCTTTGTGAAGTTGTCCTGTCTGCTTTGGGTTTTTTAGTCAAATCCTCTGTTAAAGTCTTTAGGTTTAGTTTCCAAAATCTTTATTGAACATTTAAAATATTAAAACAAGACTTTATTATTATTGAAAATACATAGATCATAGATCTTGAATAATCACATCACGAGCATGACAACTGACACTTCTACAGAATGCTTGATATTATAACATCTCTTCTTTAAAACAAAATAAACTTGTATTTTGTAAATTCATAGTCTTTAAACTTGCTTGGTAATTTAATGTCTCGCTTAGGCGGCTTCTAACTTTTTGGGCCGGTCCAGGCTCTATAATTTTCCTTTTGTCATTACATGGCCCGAGTTAACAGGTTGTGTAATTTTGTTAAACGATTTTCTGGAGTTGAAGAAATAGGAGGAATATTATAAGCATTCTTATACAGAACAGTCTGGTCTACATTTTCAAGAGTTCCTTCTGGAGGCATTTGGCTTGAAGGAAGAATTGGACTTTGTTGACTGTATGACTGAACTATGTCACTTGTATTTGAGTTGTGCAGTTTAATATTAACATTTCTTCTATAGGACGAACCATTAACGTTGACTTTATGGGATCTAGCATTAACGTTTTTTTCCATTGTACCTTTGGTCCAACCATTCGAGATTTCCGGATTAAGCTGAACCATTACTGAGAAGCCTTCGTCTAGTTCAGGATACACTTTCGTCTTATGATCATAATAAAATTTATTTTTCCTTTCTATTGTCCTTTATCTTCTCAGATACATTATCAATGAGGTGAGGTTTTAGTTTTTCTATAGATGACAACCCACTATTTCTGGTTGATCTTGATAACAAATGCTCTGGTAGAGTTGTCAATTTTGTTAGGAATATTTCTCCAATGTAATAAAGAAAACCATATATCTTCTTTTTTCTTCTTCCGCTTTTTTATTAGATTCTTTGCAATTTTTACTGCTGCTTCAGCTTTACCATTTCCTTGTTGATGGTGTGGAGATGAAGAAACTTGAGTAAATTGCCAATATTTAGCATTTCTTTATTAATAAAATTTGTTCCATTATCCGTACATACTACTTGCGGTATTCCAAAGCGACTGAAGTTTCGTTTGCAGCAGCTGAAGATGATTACACGTCTTTTAGGATATCTAGCTCAAAATAAGTAATGATCTACTGTTATTAAAAATTCTGCCTTCCTTGGTGTATTGTAACAAATACATCCATCGACACAATTTGGAAGGGATACTCGGGGATTGAATGAGTTTGCATGGGAGGTTTTCTCTGTGATGAACTGTACTTAGCACATATTTAGTAAGCCTGATAATATAATACTGTGTAGTAACATGGCCATAAATGAATCTCTACAGATTTAACTATGGCCACATGGTGGCGATAACTGGAAATAAGTTCAAAAAATATCTCCATTTATGGCCATGAATATTAACACGTTTAGAGATGTTTTGTGAGGTTATATCATTATCTATGCCAAATATACGATGAATACTCTTATTTTCATTACATATTATTAATTTAAAAATGTGTTCGATGGGTAGGATTAAAAAAGATGAGATATTACTTGCTCTTATCAGATTTTTTAAGAATATCAATCACAATGGTTACATTGAACAAAATATTATTTTTTTCAAGTCGTAACTTGTGCCGGTAGCCACACCTAACCAAGCAATTGTAAATATATGGATTCACAGACTACTGTGATTAGAAAACTAGTCTCGGAAGCTTAATAATGAATTTAAATATCACTGGTGGCTATAAACGGTGTAGTGGCCATAACCGGTGCCTCTACCCTACTTGTTTTCTCTCAGTAGAGACAAGCAATATTTTTTGATTTATTGAACACAAAGGATGTGGTATCACACCGATATGGCATACAAAAACAAGATATGATCCTTTAGATGGTCCATATGTCAGATATTTTGGTTACTTTGTCACCTTTTGCCGCCTTGGCTACACGAGGCATACAAATATTTTTATATTTAGAATTTGTATTAATTTTATAAAAACCAGGATGTAAAAATAATGACCTATTACTTTTAAAAATATACCTAAGTAAACCGCAAAGTTTATCAGTAGAGGAAAATTACCAAATCTTTTAATTGTTAGTTATAGACAAAAAATGTTTAAATAAAAAACATTTGTTCTTTCATTCCTCAAAAAATGTCTCTTGTATTTTTTTTCATAAAATGCGTAGTTACTAAGATGTCAAAAAAAAATCCGTTGGGAGCAAATGGGAGTTTGGCAGGTTAAAAAGGAAGTGATTGTCTAAATATTCCCGCTGAGATCAAACTCAAAAATTTATTCAAAATATGGGTACATAAGGTATAGATTGACAATGTATTTTGTTATATTCTGTAATCTATTTTATACATTACCATCAAGTTGAAAACGAAAACACCTAAGCACAAAATGCTTGTTTTGTGAATTTAATAACATATATGCATCTTTTTTCATGTTTCATCAAAATTACAGAATTATATGAGAAAAATGTGAATTGATGAAGATGAAGGTTACTAATATTTTCTACCCCCTCCCCCCATAAAAGCAGCCAGATTTACTTTTCTAAAAATGCCCAGTGATTTCAGAATATCTGAGAAACCTTCACAACCCTAAAGCGTTGACTGACCAAAAGCTTTGGTCATTTTTAACACTATACGGCGTGTTAGGGGGAAAATGTAGACATTTAAATTGGTGATAAACGATGATGTAAACACAAAAGTATTAATAAAAATTTTTTTAATCTTGAAGTTTTTTCTTGTGTGGCAAACTAACTTTTCAATTAAAATAATACACGAACGCTTCTATAATTTGCAGAACAGTAAATGTTAAACAGCTATGTACATTGAATTGGTTTCTTTCATGTGTGTCAAGAAGCTTTTTACATAAAAAAAACCAAGTGAAGGATCGTTTGACAATAAGTTTGTAAGATGTACAATCGTCATCAGCTTAAAGGCACCACCTTCCCCGATGCTCTCTTTCTGGTACGCCTCACTACAAATAGTGCTAGAAATGGAGCATATCAGATAGTGGTGAATCAAACATAACACTGTTGATATCTTTTAAACCCATTTTCTATCATATTAGAATATCAAATAATATTTTAGCAACTACATTAGTATTTACTGACGTAAAATAATTATTAAATCTGCCAGTAGTTTTGCTGTTTGAAATTGAACTGATATCTTAATTTCCATAAATATAATTAAGTGTTTATCGGCATTAGATGAATTGTTCTGGAGAATGCCATCATTAAAAAAATATATATTTATATCATCTAAATCTTGCATGTGTTGTGATAGTCCAGGCTTTGTTTTATTTATAATGACAAGGTTTTGCGAAATAAGTATCAAAACTTAGGAGCATGTAGAGCAAGTCAAATGATGGCTAAAACCTTATTAGTTTTTTCTCTAAAGTGTTTAAGATCAAATAATGAGATTTTAAACAGCCACTAACCTTTTTATGTTCAACAATACAGAATCATAATCATCTCAAAATTTGATTCAGGGGTGTGTCAAACTGGGGGTAAATATGACCTCAACTTGGTTGTTTTTTTTTTCAATTTTTGACGAAATTATGAAATTTCAGTATTTTTTACGAAAAAAAGACTTGTGTTGAACCGTTTTTTGAGTAAAATCGTTTTGAAAACTTTATTACATTCTCTAATGCATTGCAGTGCAGTGAATTGATTTTTTCGTTTTATCGTCAAAAAATGTTTAAAGTAGAACCATATCGGACTAATTGTAAGATATTCAAAATTGGTTGTAAATAAGCAAAATACAGTATAACTTCTAAATTACCTTAAAAATGATTTGACGATATACAACATAAAAATCGCTACACTACAATGCATTTTAGATTTTATTCAAAAACAGTGGGTCTATCAAAGTTCACCAAGAGGACCTTTTACTCGTAAAAAACTCTGAAATTTTATAATTTCATGTCAAAAAACTAAAAAAATTGCGAACAATCAAGTTGGAGTCATATTTACCCCCCGAATCACTTGTTTGACACACCCCTGAATAAAATTTTCATTTAATTGTGATTCTGTATTGTTAAACATAAAAAGTTCGTAGCTGTACACAATTTCATTAGTTGATCTTAAACGGTTTCAAAGATATTTAATAAAAACCATTTTCAGGGGCTCATCGTTAAGGGGCTGTAGCTCCATTAGAAAACAATTTAGAGAAAAACTTTATTACAGTTTTCATCATTATTTGACTTTCTCTACACGCTACTAAGTTTTGAATGATCATTTCAGAAACACCGTATATAAATTTCGGTCTCGATTGAAATTTGAAAATTTTTTCTTTTTTATGGTGCTTGTAAAATGTCTAATAATACTGCCTCTCTATGTTTAGTTTCACTTCATTATATTTTTCTCCTCCTTTGACTCCTGAG
This sequence comes from Rhamnusium bicolor, assembly GCA_029963845.1. NCBI lineage: Eukaryota > Metazoa > Arthropoda > Insecta > Coleoptera > Cerambycidae > Rhamnusium > Rhamnusium bicolor. The sequence continues at coordinate 94,694 of JANEYF010001537.1, forward strand.
CAATCCAGTAATGAGATGAATGAGACTTTGAGATTTTAATTATTTTTATTGGTGTTTATTCAATACAGTGTATCAATCATGAATAAAATTTGATATGTACATTATTAATGTATTACGGCTTCTCAAACGAAGTTTCACATATTTTGAGAAATCTGTACAGGGTGGACCAGATTTTAATCGAGAAACTTAGAGGACTGATAGAATATGCCAAAATAATATGGATTTTTTCATAAAGCTTGTAGCTAAAAATACTTAGTTTCGAGATACAGGGTGCGTGTCTCCGGAAATAATACATGGAATTGTAGCATTACAGTGCTATAGAGCTGTGGCGCTTTACTCTCACTGAATAGACATTTTGAGAATCAGGTAACTTTAACTCTTTAATTTTTTGGTTGGCAACATTGATGTTTCTTAACCTATAATCAGTGACATTCTTCAAAGGGCTTATAGAAATTATAAAGAAGAAATGAAGATTATGTGGAGCAAACTATTCCCTTATATACCCTGGATGAATTTAAAACCATTTTAGAATGTTGACGATATCTCTAGAGGTATAAATTTGTTTATTTATTTCCACAATTCAAGTTTTTTAGGTTAACATACGACTTTTGTTGACAAGCTATATTGGTTGCATACAGGGAAACACAGCGCTCTGGAGTTTTATTGAAGCGGTGTACTGAATAGTTCGTGATTTACACGCAGCGCTTTAGTAAAGCGATAAAGCATATAATTCCTCCGCTTTGGTGCTGCATTAATAAATAAAACAATGTAGCTTGTCAACAAAAGTCATATGTTAACCTAACAAACTTGAATTGTGGAAATAAATTTACAAATTTATACCTCTAGAGATATCATCAACATTCTAAAATGGTATATAAGGGAATAGTTTGTTCAACATAATCTCCATTTCTTTATAATTTCTATAACCACGCTTGAAGAATGTCACTGATTAGGTTAAGAAATAACCAATGTTGCCAACCAAAAAATTAAAAAATTAAAGTTACCTGATTCGAAAATGTTCATTCAGTGAGAGTAAAGCGTCGTGCTATAAGCGCTGTAATGCTGATTCCCTGAATGCAGCCATTGTATTATTTACCAATGCAGTGCTAAAGCGGAGGCATTATATGCTTTATCGCTTTACTAAAGCGCTGCAGCGCTGCGTGTAAATCACGAACTATTCAGTACACCGCTTAATAAAGCGCCACAGCGCTACGTTTCCCTAAATGCGACCATTGTTATGAAACGCAGAGGGTGCAAGTTGCGTATGCTTCAAACCATAGTTTTCATCTCTACATTCAAAATTATATTAATGGAGAAATGCAAAACCATGTAATTTTTAACAATTCTCAAATAACTAATTGATAAGTAGAGGAGATATGATTTTGAAATAAGTTTAACTCAAAGAAGTTGCATTTTATCGAAAAACTATAAGAAAACTTTTTGCATTAGCGATGGTAAATGTTAAAAAGAAAGAAAAACTAGTTGTCAGCGGTGTTCCGGTTTTTTTTTTTGGGGAAAAATATCTTAGACACCCTGGTTGAATTGGAGATGAAAGCTATGGTGAGAACTGTACTGATGTACACAACGTTCACCTTCCGAATTTCATAACAATGTTTTAATTCCCGAGGATATATGGGAAAAACTGAAAATAAATTAAAATTTCAATGCCCTCTATCTCGAAAACTAAACATTTTTAGCTATAAGTTTATATGACAAATCCATATTATTCTGGTGTGTTCTATCAATTCTTTAAGTTTCTCGATTAAAATCTGGCCCACCCTGTATAATGAGGAATGTGAAGCCGCCAGTTGTGCTACTTTTGAATAACTGCTCTGCTAAAAAAAGGTTGCAGAAATCTTTGGGATTATCCAATCTTCAGCCGAGTAACAGACATATTCAGAGATTATCTTCAACAGATGTCCAAGCAAGGATCCAGAATTATTACTCCTGCACAAGAGCGCCTTGTTTACGCACTTAAAAAATATGATACAACGGATTTTTCAAAACTATGTTCATGACAAAAAAATTGCATAAGATGTTATTGACTGTTGGGCCCTCCTCTACCACCCATTCATTTAAATTTCCCCAACAGAGAAACTCAATTTCCATATTTACAAGATGAATCTAAACATATGCATCTCGCATTTCACTCGGATTGGATTTAACAGAATAATCTTTTTGTGTAATTTGACTAGCCTTATATATCAAAACTCCACAAGGAAATGATGTATTATTAAAACATTTACAGGACAGTGGCCTTGGCATGCAGCTTTGTACAGTTCCAAAGGTATTCAACTCATATACACATGTGGGGGTACCCTTATAACAGCACAGCATGTTGTTACTGCAGCTCACTGTGTCACTAGACCGCAAACCAAGATAGCCATCAATCCAGACAATCTTTTGGTATATCTAGGTAAGTTTGTCAAACAATAATAGAGAAATATTGCAATACTGACAGGCAGTCTTTTAACCTGTTATGCATTTTCTGCATTGTCAATATTTAGAATTTTTTTTTCTGAGTAATAGAGAAATATTGCACTACTGACAGACAGTCTCTTGGCCTGTTATACATTTTTTGTGGCATCAAATTAAATTTTTTTTCTGAATTGAAAGCATACTTACTATAGTTTTATCCGCTTTCATAAAGAATGGGCCATAGAGTAACTAGTAGAGATTCTTTGGCTGCAAATATGAAGATTTAACCAAACATACTTAAGTAAAATATGCCCAGTTAATGAAATAATTTTTTTTAAATGATTTCTTGGGTGCCGCTCAAAAATTACTTGGTGGATAAAGTTCAAAATCAGTACAGGTACAAGTCAAAGATCCCAGCTTGACACTTAAGTTTGGATGCACAGTCGTCTAAACCCCACCAAGTGCCAAGCTGCAATCGTTGAGTAGTAGGTTTCTTGGGATGAGAAATCATAATTTCATGTTAGTTTTGACCTAAGTTATACATATAGGACATTCATTGCAATACATTAAATAATAAAGATGTGATTTATTTATTTTTCCACAACAGCTGTATTTTTCATTCAAAGTATGATCTATTTATTAATTCTAAGTAAAAAAGGTATACTTGTCTGAAGTCATTATATCAACCTTTTTCAAGATATTTAAGGATCAAAAGTTAACTGAATACATATTACTAGTCCAGTGCTTTTAGTATTTGTTAAAGAAAGAAGTCCAAGAAAGCTGCATTTTGTTTTACACTTTGATTTTGTCGTTCTAAACATTGTCTCAAATTTTTTTTATGGTGCGTATGAGTGTTAAAAAAAATGTTTTTTAGTGAATATCTCTGTTCCTCTTAATTTTACAATTATGAACGTTAATCTCGAAAGACTAGAAAATTATCTACAAAAAAGGTCCTTACTCGTTTTGTCACCGAGTCATAGTTTTAGAAAAACTATGTAAAAGTTATGGCTCAAGCAAATACATCATAATTTCAATTAAAAATGTCCATACAGCTGTTCCGAAGGATCACATTAATTGTGATCCTTTGGATCGTGATAGTACATCCATAGTACATAGTACATCCCATAGTACAAATTTTGTACTATTTAATTTTAAGTATTATTTAATGTATTGTACTATTTAACGTATTGTATTGGGCGCCCTGTATAACTTAGGTCAAAACTAATATGAAATTATGATTTCTCACCAAAAGAAAACCTATCTGTACCCGACCCTATCCGTCAAGTGGTTTTTGAGTTGCATCCAAGATATTAAAAAAAAAAAAAATTTGAACACCCTGTATCTCAATAACTAGGCACATTTTACTTAAGCATGTTTGGTTAAATCTTCATATTTTGAGCCAAAAAATCTTTAGTTACACTATGGCCCTTTCTTTATCTAGCCCTTAATATCTCCCTTACGCGCATGTACTTTGCAAAGATTTTTTAATTATTTTCTCTACACATCAATTCCAAAGTACAAACATTAGGAAAGGAGTGCTTTTATATAAAAACAACACCTATGATTTTTTCACAACTAAGATTTAATCCTTACATCTGTGGTGTTTTCTATTATCATTTTCTGATGCTTTACTCGAATGTAACTCGTTTCTTATTCAAACATAAAATTAAATAACAGCGTTATCTACTTTTGAGCCCTTTTATCTTGGCGTGTCCAAAGTCTGATAATTTGATCTTCATCAACCCAAACTTAGATAGCTGAACTACTAGAGGTAACTTTTTGCTTAGACAATCATCATGTATCCTTTTTTGTGTGGTTTTGTTAAATACTTTTCTCTTTCAGGTAAATATAAACTAATATCATTCGGGTCTGGAAGTACAAGACAGGGATGTATCAGAGATATTCGTTCATCCAGAATATAATTATTCCGTCTACTTTAATGACATAGCAGTTTTAAAGTTAGCAAGGCCTGTAGAATTAACAAATTTTGTGCAGCCATGCTGTTTGTGGGATGAAGACACCGATATAGAAAATTTGATTGACAAACAAGGTGAGTTTAAATTTCTTTGTGAGATTGTCAAGAAGGAAAAATAAAATAATTTAATGTCAATTTAAAAACGTTTGATTCAGTATTGCTCTGTTCCTGTTCCAGGCAATTTTCTACATTATTTAAAAAATTATAAAATTGTTTTTCCTGTAACAAAAAAAAAAAAACATCACATAAATTAGACTGCAATATAATATTTACCTAAGTTTGACAGCACATCTTTGAGAGTTTGCTAACGATTTTTTGGATTTCTCTCATGTTAATCACGATGGCCATGCTAAAAAACAAAACACACATTAGTTGTGATTTAGCATAGTCAAATCACCCTAGTCTGTCCGTAGGCAGTAAATCTAGTTTACGGGATAATACTAGAGTCCCTCAATCAAAGTCTGGTAATACAGCATACGACAGCCATGATTATCCTGTTATGCAATGGTTAAGTCCAAGAAAATGAGGTGAGACTGAGAGTAATTAGGTAGTGATTGAAAATATTTGATGGTTGTTCGAATTAAAGATTGAGTATAACGATCCAAAGTTTTAAGAATCGCCAACCGACAAGTATGCAAATAAAATTAAAAAACATTTTAAAAAAGGTGCGCCGCGACCCTTCATCCAAAACGCTGAGAATCGTAACACATATTTGTCAAAATTTTATAGGACCAAAGCTTGTAGAGGACAAAATATATTTATCTTTTATAGTTTACCCATGAGCCGTGCTTCTAAAGTTGTATAATCAAAACCCGTGGCACGCGGGAGCAGCTGTATTGACGCTCTTTGTTGTTTAATTCAATATTTACATACATTTTGTAACTATTAAAACAAGTCCAAAAATTCATGGATGTTCTATGCATTGTGGAGAAGTTTTCAACAACTGTTATAAACAATTTGAGAAAAATCGTAATATTTGCAAAAAAGTCTTTTGCTGAAACCCGATTCGAATAGGTTAGGTTAGGTTTGTTGTGAGTGGGTCTGAGTAGACCCTCCACTGCGGCTGTCAGCAGGCCTATTGTGGCTCACGTGTAATTATATTTCACCCAATAAGTTCAGTCTCATAATGAAACTGATAACTTTATTGGGTGAGATGTCCAGATCCTCTGACAGCAGTTGCCCTTTGCCAAATATTGAGAATCGGATCCTCTCCCACAGCGGGACAGGTGCATAAGATGTGGTCTGCCTTCTCATCATCCTCCAGGCATAGACGGCACTCGGCGTTTTCCGCTAGGCCGAGTTTATGCAGATGATAGTTTAGTCGACAGTGCCCGGTATATAGGATTATTAGAGTTTTCAGGTTTACCCTGTTTAACTCTAAAAGTTTCTTAGCTCTTGATTTCAAAGGGTATTTATAAACGCCTTCGAATGAACTAATCCTGGCAACTCTTGCCAATACTGGAGAGTTTTCCTTTCAGCCCAGGTTGAGATAGCCATCTTGGCAGTACTTGAGGATATGCCAAGTGTTGGTTCTGGTCCGATGAATCGTGATCCCGCTCCTTCTCTGGCTAAGGAGTCCGCTATTTCGTTACCTTCCATACCAGAGTGGCCGGGTATCCAGACCAGAGTCACTTTGTTGTTTTTGCTCAAATGATTTATAGCTTTCTGACAATTCCATACCGTTTTGGAGTTACACTGGTAGGAGCCAAGAGCTTTTATAGCTGCTTAGCCATCTGAGAAAATTTTTATTGATCTGCATGTAAGATGCATATATTCCAGCCTTCGTACACAGTTCAATGGCATAAACTTCAGCCTGAAAAACAGTTGCATGAGTACCTAGGCTTGAGAATATCCTCAACTTTGGTATGTACCTATGTACTCCGGCTCCTGTTCCCTCAGGAGTTTTGGAGCCGTCTGTAAACCAGCAACTGTCTGCCTTCAGTAGGTCGGCTTTATTCCGATCCCACTCATCTCTTTTTGGAGAGAGGATGTTGAAGGTCAGTTCATAGTTGAGGTATGGTAGGCATAGTATCCGAGGGCATTTCCAAGATGCTGTGATTCTATGTCATCCAGCAATCTGTTCCGCTCCATGATACTAGTCTGCGGCATATTAATGGCCGCTTGTTGCAGCCTGTAGGTTGCCCACCTGGCCGTTCTCTCCAGATATATATGAAGAGGGGGTAAATCCAGGAGGATTTCTATTGCAGCTGATCGTGTGGTGCTAATTGCTCCCATTACGGTCATGCATGCTAATCTCTGCAGTCCAGAGAGTTTGGATTTGGCCGTCCATTGTGATCCTTTCGGCCACCAAACAATGGATCCGTATGTTATCATTGGTCTGATAACCGTGATATAGATCCAGTAAATTTGTTGGGGACCCATGCCCCAGGATTTGCCACAAATATGACGGCATGTCCATAAGGACACCGATTAGAATAATATTAATTTTTTTTTTTAATTATTATTTAAAATATCAAAAGCCATCAAAAGAATTTAAATGGATGTCACGAACCATGTGACCATCCGAGCCAAAGAAAAGATGACATATGGCGAGACTCTTTTACTTGAGGGACTCTAGATAATACTACTCTGTCGAATCAAGAAAATGTGTTATAGATTCTGCAATTACTACTTGGTTGTCATGGTGAGCCCTAGAAGAGAGCTTCTATTAATCATTTATGAAGTAATGAACTTGTAAATCTCAGTATATCGTCAAAACTGACATCAGCTATTTCGTAAATTCGCGGTGGCAACGTTGTCAGTCTGGTAGTAGCGGCTAAATCAAATTACGAAAAAAACAAATGGCACAATTGCCAGAAATTGCCCTAGAGTGCTGGCTATGTAAAAAAATGCCAAACCATGGTGATTCAACAGACTGGGTATTACCCAGCAAACAGATTTAGCTGACTGTGGATTTAGCAATAATTACTTTACAATGAGCTCATAAAGTGCAGTAAAATGCGATTAAAATATATATAGGTTGTCAAATACTTCGATGACGAATCGGCAAAGCTTCAGGCAAACCTTTCCTCTACAAGTTGTTTCTTAAAAAAGTCAGGCATAGTGCGACAGCCATTGGAAATAAAAATTTTGATACCGCCGATAGCATTAAAATCTAGTTTATATCTACAGATATAACCACCTCATGGCTTCGATAGCTCAAATAACTCAAAAGTTACTAGTGGTGGCTCCTCCACTTTGACACCCTGTAATATACAGAGTGTTTCAGTTTTAACGAGCAGGACTTCACCAAGGTATAGAGAAGGTCGTTTTAAGCAAAATATTCTCAAAGAACATACTCTTCAAACCTCTTCGTTTTCGAGATACAGGGTGTTGAAGTTTCTAAAAAAAAAACGTTTCCGATTTTCTTGTGAATGCAAAGAAAAATAATTTTTTGCGTGGAGAAAATATTTGTTGATTTGCTTTCTACAAACATGACAATTTTCACGTTGATAGAATCACTAGTGGTGTACTTACTGGGTGCATTTTACTATTTTTATAAAAAAATAATGCCATGCCACGTCTTATTGGCAATATTCCACCATTTTTGGAGTTGTCAGGTATTTTAAGATGAAGAACTATTCTTTAACTTTTTTTCCTAGGTTGCACAGTTTCCGAGTAAATGTGAAGTTATATTGGGGACATCAATGCACACTGCAATTATTTAATCTCTCAACAAAATTTCATTAATATTAGGGGGCTCTTGCTACAAAATATTAAGATTGTCAATCATTTGACAGAAGTCTACAGTTTTTTCCTTGTTTATTTCAATAATTTTAAAACTCGTGTATTATGTGACGGAAATTGTGGTGGAATACCGTAGGCGATTCCCGAATATAAGACATCCACATTCAAGCGTTTTTCGGAGAGTACATCAGATTTTTAGAGAAAATGGACTGGCAAGAAAACAGCAGCAAAACAGAAATTTGAATAATGTTGTGAGGAACAGAAACAGGACGATCCATCGAATGTTTGATAGGGACCCATCTATGAGTATTCGAAGAACCACAAGAATTCTTCGCATTCCTGTTACTTTTGTATGGAAAACTTTACGAAAAGAAAAGCGACATGCATACCATTTGCAACCTATTTGGGGTTTACATCCAGGTGATAGTGAACACCATTTAAATTTTTGTCATTTCATGTTGAATTCTGTGAGAAATACTCCAAATTTTTTGAGGAAAATATTGTGGACTGATGAATCCTGCTTCACCAGAAGAGGAGTAGGTAATTTTCACAACCTGCACGTTTGGGAAAATCCACATAGAATCATGCCAAGCAATTTCCAGAATGAGTTCAGCATAAATGTATAGCTTGGTTTATGGGGAAACAATATTATTGACCCCTATTTTCTACCTCCCAGATTAACATCAGCATTAATTCTGGAATTTCTCGAAACTACACATGCAGATATGTGGGATAATTTTGATCTTGGTTCAAAGCGAAATGCTTGGTTTCAGCTTGACGGTTATCCGGCTCATTACGGACGAATAGTTCAAGAATGGTTTAATGTAACTTATCTGAATCGATGGATCGAATGTGGCAGACCAGTTTCATGACTGCCCCGTTCTCCAGATCTCACCCCTCTGATATTTTGCTTGGGGTATTATAAAAGATAAATTTAATTCTACCCGAGTTGGCAGCCGGGAATAATTAATTGAAAGACTAGAAACTGCTTGTAATGAAATATGACTAAATCAATTATTAAGAGTACGGCAGTCCATTATAAAGCAATGCCGAGTTTGTATTCAAGAAAATGGATCTCACTTTGAAATTCTTTTTTTAGTTTAGAAACCAGCTATTTGATTTATGTCCAGTTAAAACGTTTCGTTTTTTAAATTTTAATTTTTTATGTTACCTTAAGTTCTCATTAAAAATAATGGAGTGACCTTGTTTATTATTGTAGTGTGTAGGGGTAGGCTAAATTCGACTACTTTACCTTAGTTTCATATCGAGTTTCTCTTTCAGCCATTTTAATTTCGTAAAAAAAAAAAAAAAAAAGATCCATAGCCTATTCTAATATCGTGTATTGTAGCAGATACAGCAAAACTATTAAATTTTACTCGAAAACCGTACAACCTATGAAAAAAATTAAAAAATAGTTTTTCCTCTTAAAGTATCTGAAGATTCCAAAAATGGTGGAATATTGCCATTAAGACATTGACGTCATTATTTTTTTAAGACAAAATAGTAAAATGCACTCCGTAGGTATGCCACTGGTGAATCTATCAACGAGAAAATTGACATGTTTGTAGAAAGCAATGCAATAAATATTTTTTTTTAGAAACTTCAACACCCTGTATCTCGAAAAGGAGGTTTAAAGAGTATGTTCACTGAGAATATTTTGCTTAAAATGACCTTCTCTATATGCTGGTGAAGTCCCTTTAATAGAACGGAAACACTCTGTATATGAATGAATATGACAACCTCAATTTTCATTTTTAAATTTTTCAAAAAACAAGTACAAAAATATACTGGGTGTTACATTTAAAAAAAATATAAGCTTGGTCAATCTTTTTAAATAATTGAAAATCAATTGTTTTTTCTTTTATCATATTTGATTCCCTAAAAAAAATTAATTTCACAATTTTTTTTTTCTTTTTTATTTAAAAAAAATAGACTCAAAACTGGAGTGGAAGCTCTGACTTGATAACCTTGTACAATTACATATTTATATTTTTTTTAGGTACCACTGTTGGCTGGGGCTATGACGAAAGAGGCAGTTTGTCAAATAAATTAATGCAAGCTCAAATGCCTATTGTTTCGACTGTAAAATGTATTTACTCCAACAGAGATTTCTTTTCCGATTCACTTTTGAGAAGAACTATTGTGCAGGATTTAGAAATGGTAATGATTATGATTTGTTTTCAAATATTGAGGACGTAATTGTTTGACATTTTTAGGAACTTCCGTCTGCAATGGCGATTCCGGTGGTGGCATGGTGTTTCCCAAAAAAGGAACTAGTGGACAAAACACTGTATGGCAAATCAGAGGACTTGTATCTGTGGCTGTAGCTTTGCAAGAGAGAGGAATTTGTGACACTTCGGAGTATATAGTTTTTACCGATGTCGCAAAACACATTCACTGGATAAGACAAGTTTTAGCTAAATAATGTTGTTTGTTAACTTTGAAAAATACTCATTATTGTGATATAAACATATTTTTCTAAGAAAATGTTGTTTTACTTCACATTCATTTCAGCATCAATATAATGTCAAATGTCACAACTATACAAAACAATAATTCATTTACAATGCAAAAAAAATGAAATAATTGAAATCTTAAAGAAATTTATCATTCCTCGTAATGCATTTGAATGCCTATAAATATTTTCTACTTCATATTTAATTTCATTTTCTTCTTTTCAAATGACTTTTAATGCCCGTTTTCTTCTGCGATTACTTTTTCCTATAATATTTCATCTTCTTCTCTTTTTCCAACGGTGACTAATACCTCACGTACTTTTCGACAAAATTAATTAGAAAGAAATTTCATTTATTATAATACAATACGACAAAATCAGACTAGATAAGCGTACGTGTATCATTTTCCAAATAATGAGTAAATCCCTGGCTTTTAATAGAAAATTTAAAATCCCTGACCTCTCCTGATTGTTACGAACCCCACATAATCCCTCAAATTTTGTACTGAAAACAATAACGTTTTGTCCTGGTTTTATACACCTTTAATATATCTACCGTAACATATACGTCATGACAAGTGATCATATTCCTCGAAATTTGAAATAGCATCCTGTGTAATAATTACTTTTATCATCAAAAGGAAATAAAACTTGTACATTTTGTCAGGGAATTGGCTGTGATTTGTTTTGTAGAGTGAATGGTATATTTTTGAAAATAAAGTTTTCTGGTAAGTGATTAAATTTTTTAAAAGTTGTCAATATTTTTTTGCTCTAAAATGCTTTAATCTATACTATTTACTTCACTTTTTTCTAGCATTAATTAGAATGAGGTAATTGTTTTAGTAGATTTTAAAATAATTTGTGTTTTAAACTATTAATTACTTTTACATATATGCGAGCAAGTTACCTTCTGAAAGTTCAGAAAATGAATGACCGACTAATCGAGTTGGGCAGGGTAATTTATCTTTTAATTGATAGTATGCATCACATGCATCACACGACTGTGTGTTTTTTATTTATTTCCAAACCAGGGAACTTTGGAATATTCCTCTATAAATATATTATTGACTCGCAACATGGCTTTCTGCCGAGGAAATCAACAACAAATTTGCTCACTTGCCTGAATGCATGGACCTCCAATCATGATAATGGACACCCCACTGGACTTTGAAAAAGACTTTGACAAGATTCCACACAAATGGTTATTATATAAGCTCGAGCATTACGGAATACGGCGACCTTCTTCAGGTATAACTAACTTTCTCACAAACCGCTATTATCGAGTGAAAGTGAATGGCTCTCTATCAAATCAACACAAGGTCCTCAGCGGAGTACCGCAAGGATCAGTTTTTGGCCCTCTCTTGTTTCTAATTTACATCAGTGACCTGGCTTACAACATCAAAACCAACATAATTTTCTTTGCCAATGATACTAAACTATTTGCAAATCCCTTGATACAATATAATGAGTTGACAAGAAAGTTGAAGAATGGACATGTACGTGGAAAATGAAATTGAATGTGAACAAATGCTCAGTATTAAGTATTGGACCAAACAATAATATCACCTCATACAGCCTAAATGGCACTGAACTACAACATGTAACACAACAAAAAGACCTTGGAGTTACAGTTAGCAGTGATTTAAAATGGGAAACCCACATAAGCATAATAGTAAAAAGAACCAATTCCTTCATTTACCTAACTCAAAAAGCCTTCAAAGACAAATCATCCTCAATGGTACTCAAACTACATAAATCCTTCATATGTCCAAAACTGGAATATGCCCATACAATGTGGAATCCATATTATGTCAAGAATATAGAAGCCATGGAAAGGGTTCAAAGAAAAGTAACAAGAATTCCTCCAGATCTGTCCCAATACCCTTATGAAACCAGACTAGCAAGACTTAAATTAACAACTTTGAGAGAGAGAAGAGTGCGAGGAGACTTGATCGAAACATTTAAAATAACACAGGACTATTACACCTGTCGCCTAGACATCTTCCATTTTAACTTTAACCAAAGGATTAAATTGAGAGGCCACTCAAAAAAAAATTGAAAAAGAAAAAACCGCTAAGCTCCCAAGAAGAAATTTTTTTAACTAATCGCATTGTATATCATGGAACGCTCTACAAGAAGAAACCATATCAGCTCCCAGTGTCAACCAGTTTAAAAACAGATTAGACAATGAAAACATAATGTGTTTAAGTTTAAATTATGTTCATACAAACTAAAAAAGGACAAAAATCTCTTTATATTTTTATAAAGTTGCGTTGATATAACTAGTGAAGTAATTAGTGAAACATTATAGAAACAGTAGCGAATAACAGTTTCATCGGTTTCGACTGCCTACTATTTTAAATAATAATAAAAAATAATAATATTGAATAATGAGGCAGCTTATATTAAATTATTTAGTATCCTCACTTTCAATTATATTACGTGAAACTTCAAATGCTTTATTTGTACAACTATCAGAACAATGACAAACATCGCAACAATCCAAGTTCATTGAAAGGCATGGGCAAGTGTTAAGCGAACATGCTGATTCCCCACCATAAGTGCAAAAAAAAATTGCCAAAAAAATTAAATGCTGTATTACTTTAAAAAATAATTTGATTGCAACATTCCATTATTCTCAATTAAATCACTTTCTGTTGGATTCCATGATTCGATCCATTAATAGTTTGAGCACAGTCATTTGATTGCCAGCAGGCTCGGTGCACGTGTTGAAGTAATGCTGACAGTGATGGAGGAAATTTATCGATGGAAAGACTTTTTACGATTTGCCAAATTACACCGCAATGAATTTGCCAAAGTTTCTGCTTTCAACTTTTTTTCTTAGGACATAGAATTCAGCCAGGAAGGTCGTCACTGCTTGTGTAGCCATTACAATAGGCAGCCATATGCATTACGACAATCAAACAAAGATCTGTCTCCAACATTCGTGGCTTCAAGGTCGAGTGGTAAGGACATTTGTCTCTCAGTCTGGAATCCACGGTTCGATCCTCGGTCGAGAAGCTAGGATTTTATCTACACCAGAAGTTAATCCTAGCATACTCGGAAATTGGGTGTGTCCACTGTCTCTAAATGTGTAGCCCTCTTCCACACAATATATCTTGAGATACGTTCACGGATATAGGGGATTGTATTACCTGTGCTGTTTAATTTAATTAATTGAAACATTCTCTTCAATGCTTAAAATGCAGATTGTTTGCCAATGCTAAACAGAAATGACATTATGATGGCATTTATTGACAGATAATGACGATGGTCAATGAGAGATGTTCAGTTAGTAAAAAACCATAAGTAAGCTTTTGACATGAAATTTCAATTTCAATTAAGAGAACCAGTCACGTTGGTATTAGGCGACTCGACAAAGTGGTAATTATTCGAATTGTGTTCTGGGATTCTCTCTACATGAAAAATCAGATAGATATCTGGAAATTCGGGAGGTATATATTGAAACTATATATATGCCTGCTTCAGAAACAAAGGTCTTGTATAATCAGTCTATGTATATGTATGAGGAAAATCTTATTCCATTAATGGTTCCGATAACATATTATAAATCTTATATTAAAGACAGGTATTTTCCCAGATAAATTAAAAATGGCTAAAGTATTGCCTATTTTTAAATCAGGTGATATTGAGGACTCTGCAAATTATAGACCTATAGCATTACTTCCGATATTGGCTAGAATAATAGAAAAAATTATTGCTACAAGGATTACCAAGTTTTTTGAAAATAACAGACTATTTAACAGTTCTTAGTTTAGTTTTAGAAAGGGTAAAAATACATCTGATGCTATTCTCCAATTGGTCAATTATATAGGAGATGGTTTTGAAATTAAATCACCAACACTAGTAATGTTTTTGGACCTAAGTAAGGCATTTGACTGTGCATCTGTGACCATTGTATTAAAGAAACTAGCTTTCTATGGTTTTCATGGAGTAACTCTTCAATTAATATCGTCCTACCTATCTGGAAGGCAACAGTGTGTATCTGGCAAAGATCAAATGAGCAATTTATTACCTATAGAGCATGGCGTTCCACAGGGTAGTGTATTAGGCCCATTATTATTTCTAATATGTCAATGATCTACCGGAAGCCTTACCATTTTTTACAGTTTTATTTGCTGCTGACACTACTTTTGCAAAACAGATTAAGGATAATAGTGAGAAAACCATTAAGACTGAAACAGAGATAGTAAAAAATTCATGTGACTGGTTTAATGTCAATATGTTATGTATAAACAAAAACAAAACTAATTCAATGGTATTCTCCACTAAACCAGTATTAAATTCTTAGGTTTAACTCTAGACAACCAACTTTCATGGCATTCACATATTGACATTCTATCAACTAAATTGACAAACAAAAAAAATAAGGCAAAATAAAATTAGTCTACAGTCAGCAATACCATGCCTCATTTCATAGCCTAATGACATATGGCCTAATAAACTGGGGTACCTCAGATCATGTCCAACAAGTTTTCATTATTCAGAAGAAGGCAATTAGAGCCTTAACAGGAATAAGTCAGTTAGACAGTTGCAAAACATGGTTTATAGAATACAAAATAATGACATTGCCGTCATGCATAATATATTGTAATCTGGTTCACATAACACCTGCAAGAATATTTCAGAAATTGCCACAACCATAATTACCTCACTCATACTAGAAACGATATACAGATACCACAGCAACGACTAACTTATATAAAAAGAAAAAATTTTGGGATAATATTATTCAACTCACTTCCACTAACTTTAAGAGAGGCACCTTTAAGCTTATTTAAAAAAAGCCAAGGCCTACTATAGCACCACAAAATTTAATTAGGTACATGGATCATTAACATATTACACCGAATATTATACTGTTTAATTTACTGATTAGGTTTAATATTTTTAATGTCATGTTTATACATCCACATCTTATTTATTAAGATTTCTTGTTTTGTCTGTTTTTACTTTACTATAGTGACTAAGTTAAGATGTTATTGTACACACACATACACATCTATTGTGATTGTCATATATACATTTATATGTACATTTTATTTTATTCTATTTTATATATTGTATATATTTCCGACATGTCAAAGCACTACGGTGCATTTAATGACCAATAAAATCTATCTATCTATCTATCTATCTATCTATATAAATATAAATATGAGCACTATAAATATATTTTCTGTTATTAACAAAATGGCTAAAATGATTAAAATATAACCGTTGCATAAAACGTTTTTTTTTTCTTATATAGTCATATCATATCAATAATAACACAGGCCTGCGAAAGATTTATGATTGAACTATTTAAATTTTTTAGCTTAGTTTGGACGTATATTTGACTAAATAAGCTGTTTTTTTTCTTCAGTTTTTTTTGCAAACCACTATTGTAATATTTACAAATTCCAAATTTCAAATTAAAATAAATATTTACTTTGTGCTCAAAATTTTGAGAACCGCTGCAAGTATTCATTTTACACTGCCAATTGTTGGGGGATTTACCGACAGTAATGCACATACAGTCGGGGATTCCCCACAATCGAAGTTATTAAACAAGTCATTGAGGGATGCTCAAGAGGGATCATTCTACAGTCGAATACAGAAGAAAAACAATGAAAAGAAGCTTTTCCAGCAAGATGACGATAAGACCAAATAAGCTGGTTTTTTTTTTATTATATACAGTTTTTTTTGCAAGCCACTATTGTAATATTTACAAATTCCAAATTAAATATTTACTTCGGGCACAAAATCTTGTGACGCACTGCAATAATTCATTTTAAACCTCCAAATAAGTTGGGGGATTTACTGGCAATGATACGAATACAATCGAGGATTTCCCACAATCGAAGTTATTATAGTAAATAAGTTATTGAGGGCAACATAATGTTGAATGCTTAAGAGGGATTGTCCTACAGCCGAATACAGAAGAAAAACAAAGAAAGGAAGCTTTTCCAACAAAAGAAAAAGGTTTTTCATAATGATGAAAGAATAATGTATGTTGTTTTCTATTTGTTTTAAGAGTAATCTCTTAAAACAAATAATGATTTTGCTGCCTTTTTTACTTTTCTTTCTTATCTTAAATACACATGAATGTACTTATTTTATGTATTATTTAACTGTTCTGTTCAAAAACCTTACGTGATAGAAAAAAACTAAAAGCAGATTTGAAATCAGCGCGACTGAAATACCTACGTTCAACTATAAAACTTAATTCACACTTTACATCGTATTAAAACGCAGGCCTGTGTAATTCATCAAATTCAAAATGCAGTTTTGAACAAAATCTGATAAGCTCGCAAATTGATATTTTCCATTGGAGTCAGAATCTAATTATTATTAAAGCTGGTTTCTTGAGTACATTATCAAGGGCGTGGGCACCGTAAATAAGCGACTGCATATAAGTTATAATATAAATTATTGTGAAACACTTACTCAATATTTACACCATTGAAGAATTTCTTACCTAAGTATGTATTAAAAGAATATTTATTGTGTATGCTTTGTGTATTTTATATATTTCCATGTAATTAATTTACATTTGACGTTTCCTTTGTTATTATACAAGTATTTCCAACAGATGAAAGAAAATTATTACTATCAATTTTTTTTCCGGAATAATCGATGCCGGACAGTCCCCCCAGTGGCTACCGACGCCTCACGGGAGTCGCGCCGGCGAATTAACTACAGCCACTCCCCACATTCCCTAGGGTTAGTGACTGTAGATACTTAAGCAGATGGTGAGAACTCAGAATGACCGTCTTCTGCATTTGGCTTGCTGGTCACTCGGCTGATTATTGGCAGGCTGGTATGGTTTTCAATTCCGAGAGCAGCGTGGGCTTTATCCCGATTATACACCGTTTATTAGGACGACCATTTTGGCCGAATAGCCTGGGTACAGGACTTGAGCTCATACCGGAGATCACAATATTTGGTCCGTTTCTCCTCCTCCTTCAAGGTGATGTTTTTCTCCGCAGGTGCTGACGGCAGGTCCAGTTGATGTTAGGAACCTCTACACGCCACAAGCGGTTGCGGTAGACCATGCAGTTGATAGCACCATCTTGACAGGCCATAATGAATTCCTCGGTCTCCGACTTAAGCCCGTCTGACTTTAGAAAGGCGAATGTCAACCTCGTCGATAAACTCAGTGTTTCCATGTTCTTATAGAAGACACCATGCTGGAGTTTATCGAGTGCTGCCGAAACAGATTTTTCTGTTCGGCAGCTCTAATTCGGGCTTTCAGGTGATTTGGCTGAAATTCATCACCTCGTCGACCACCTCGACTGATGTCGAATGCGAGACCAACTTCATCTGCTACTCTTTTTGCTGCCTCCTACAGTTTCGTGATGTTGTACAAACCGCAAGAGGGGATACAAGCTCCTGAGGATGTTACATGCCATACTCAGTGCTACTCTACCATGTGTACACTCCAGGCTCAAGATTCCTCCGCCCCTCGTTGACGTGGGAGGTACACATGAGGAACAGACGATCTTGGATGAATACTTCTGTGAATATTCATCATCTTGTGGGTATCTTTAATTAGCGTAACTTGTCTACTGTCCATTTCACTACTCCAAAGGAGTAGAGCAAGACCGGAATGGCAAGCATGTTAGTCGCAGACGCCTTGCTCTTCCCCGAAAGTTCGGAAGACCAAATCTTTCGAAGACGGTGTCTGTACTTGCCGCGGAGAGAATCCTTAATTTGTCTTACATCCTGGATGTGACTTTGTTGCACACCCAGACATGTATAGGTCTCTCCGGCATCCAGATGTCTTACGATGCTTCCGTCTGCGAGCTGAGCATCTTCAGAGAATTCCCCGCATTATTATTATTATTATTATTAAGTATTAAAAATCTGGATGAGCTCGGCTAAACATCCACGCAAATATTGCACATCCTAAACCAGCTGTTTACCCGCGACTTCGTTCACATGGAATTTGTGACAATATACTAAAAATTTTGTCAGCAACGCTTATAAAAAAATACATAACGCTTTTTGCATTTTCTTTATTCAATTTTGTATCGCAGGTGGCTTTACAGTTGAATAGGGTAAATGATTTTGTGGTCATAGGTAGATTTGAATAACCTCTATTTTTTAAAATCAATTTGTTTTAAATCGGATAAAAACAAGAGAAGTTGTAAGGGTGTTGAGGTGTTATATAAGACAGCCTGTATGTCAAAAACCAAAATTTGGTTGAAAATTGTGTTTTGACTTGGAGCTCCTCATGTATGAGAGTAATTTAAAAAGGTAACTATTAGAATTCAATTCAAAAAATGCAAAGTGATTTTATGCAACATCACGTATTTTTAAAGGTTTTTACGTACAGTGGTATGTTGAGTTGGCTTATAAAAAAAAATGTTTGCACATATATAATTTATTATTGTTAGTTTTTAGAGTATCCCATTGAGCATAACATAAAATGTTGTCAAGATGGAAAATACAGTGCTTTGAAATACAATGGTGCTAATATCTCAAAAAGTACCAAAAGTTTCACATAGGTACGACTAGTGTTGTTAAATTTCCGAAATTTATAAACTGACGGAAACTTTACGAAACGTTTCCGAAATTTTCAGAAATATTGAAATTTATTGGAAACTTTAAAAATTTCACAAATTTCATGGCCTTTGAAAATTTCCGAAACTTTCGGAGAATTTCCGAAATATTTCCGAAACTTTCGGAAAATTTCCGAAATATTTCCGAAACTTTCGGAAAATTTCCGAAATATTTCCGAAACTTTCGCAATTTGGCGCAATTTTTTAAACCGTTAAATGTCAATCTGTAGACTTAGTGTTGTAAAATTTCCGAAATTTAAATAATAAAAAATTATATCACTTTAACTAAAAATGTTTATATTAATTTCTGCAATAGAAAATACCTATGAAAATTACTGGAAAAAATTACCTCCTTTCTGTTAAATAAATATTTATTTTGTGTAATAGCATTAACGTTTACTTTAAATGAGGGCACTAGTATCCATTTATATTATTTGTGGCGATGAGGGACTATAAGCTTGTTATTGAAACAGGATAGCTTAGTGGTATTAAAATAATATCCTATTTCTTTGAGCTAACTTGTTTGGATAATAAGCTTGCTCCGTCACTGAAAGCAGACATTGATATCAGCACCCCCGGTCATTTAAAGAAGACGTAGCTGTATTTATAAAATTACATTTGCCATCATCAAGAGAATTAAATAAGAAAAACTGGGGAAAACCAGAATCAACAACTCGCAGCAGTCACAGCAATAATAAAAAAAATGCGAATTGATACACAAAATATATGGAAATTACATACGGATAATTTATTTATTTAGAAACTACTTAACATTATCAAAACACAATTTTTCTTTAATTGTAGGAACTAAGTTATAAGGGTCATAACTATTTTTTTTCATGAGAATTATATGAAATTTTCATGAAATGTTATGAAATCCCCACGAAATTTATGAAATTTTCAAAAATTTTGGAAAATTAAGAAATTTTAGGAAACTTTCAAAATTTCGGAAATGTTTCAATGTTTCCTACTGAAATTTTGCCCATGAAACGTTTCGAAATTTCCGTTTCGTTTCGTTTCATTTCCATGAAACGTTTCCTTACTCACAACACTAGGTACGACCTTATTATGGTAGTGATATGTTTACTTACGTTTATACAAACTCAGTGCATATAAACGAATCTTCCCTTTAGAATCCTGTTCATTATGATTCTTCGATCTTCTGGGGGTGGACATTCTGGTTTTCCAACCATGTCTTTTGATTCGTTTTCTTTCGGAAGGTCTTGGAAAGTGAATTCGAATGTTTGTACGTGTGAAAATGTTGAATAATCCCCCAAGTTTAATTTGTGATGTGACCTGGTCAGTTAGTGAGTGGAAACTTTGTGTAGTTTGCAATATTTTACACGACTAAAAATTAAATATTAAATATTAAAATGACATAACCTAAATTATAGAAGAGCTCTTACTTTATAGGATTTACCGATTTGGAAGAATTCTTACTAAGGCTGACATTCTTTATTAAGATCTCGGATCGTTAATCAATTTAAATTTTGCAGATTTTAAAAAAATTTCGAAATTGGTTTGCAACCAACCACGAACTAAAATAGCACATAAACCATATTTTCGCGACATACCGGGTACATAAAGGAGTATATAGTGACGTCAATAATTTTAGTTCAAATGTAATACCGCAACATACCTAGCTCTCCAGGTAGGTTAGCAGCACGGTTCATTGAACCGTGGATTAGTAGTGGTATGTGTCTCTATCCTTGTTTGGCTTGATATTAGAACATAACCTAAAAAGCTGAAAATCGTAAAACATAAATCAAAAAATTACATAAATATGGACGAAGTACTATCGATATGGAGGTAAATTGCAATGGAGTTGACGTATTGCTGCCTAAAAGTGAAAAAGCATGATGGAAGTAAATTTGTATCATGTGTTGGAAATGCGCATATGTAGATAAATGAGGTCTCTGCTTTTTGAAGACTCAAATTGACATTAAACCCGACACTGAGTTTGCGCAGTACGAATATCTAAACTCATCCCGATCTCCATTATTTTATTTATGGTCCATTCATCTCGCCAGCAAAAAAAAGATCATGTAATTTAATTTTTAAAACATCCACCGAAGGGACAATAATATAAATTGTTCCCCATGGGAGCACGGTTCGATTGCCTATCACATAAGAAATTATCTTCTGTATTTTTATGTGAAGATTAAAAACCGTTTTTTTTTCTTTGTTTACGAGTTAATCGATAAATAAATAAATCGATGCAGAGACCATATGCTATGATGTCGCCTCAATGATCCGCCACTGGGGTATGGGCTATGACGTTAGGTGTTGTAAGCAACTGTGTAGAACAAGCGGGAAATTTGAATAAACCATGCTGCTCGTTGGTTGAATGTTGACGATATTGACCTTTAAAAAAACGGGAATTTCTTCTCTCCTTAACCTTGAATAAATCAAAAACATGTTGATGCATAACACTATTCTTATAGAAGTGAACAAATACCGGTTTACACATTTTAAAGAAAAAGATCACATCAAAAATATTTTAGTGTTGAACTTCTATTTGTATTGTGATTATTAGATTAGAATACACACAGAAGACGGAGTTGATATGTTTTTAATGAAGCTTTATTAAGAAGAAAAAAGAATGTCTTCTAGACAATAAATATAGTTTTTAATTTGCAGATTTCAGTTTGTACATTTTTCGGAGATATTATCGAGATGTTTATTTCCTGGCAAAACAGTAAGTACAATTAACAATTAGTTACTGTCATACCTTAGTATTATAATTAGCATAAACTATGATACCACTATATTAGACAATAATAGGTATTACGCGTAACTCCTACAAAAAATATATTAAATTTTAATTAACTCATCTTCACCTGCGGAATAGCTTAAATTACTGATTTGGTTTTCAACAAAAATACAGAGTGAATATTAATTTAAAAAACAAATTAAGTTCCTCTTCTTGGCAAAAGTTTAAAATATAGAGTGGAATGAAAAATAATAATTAGCAAAAAAAAATTTTCAGTTATTATTTTTCATTCCACTGAATATTAATTTATAAATTATAAATTCAGCTAATAGTGAACAAATAACTAATTTTTATTTAATTTAGATTTATTGAATAGGTAAATGTTTTTATATTAACAAAATTTGTGTTCTCATTAGAAATATTAATTTTTCTTGTTTTTCAGTGAGAAAAGTCCCCAGCCAGACAGAAACAATTTTCATAATTTTAATTATGTTAATTATAAACAATGCATATTGCCAATTAGTATCACCTTGCCCAAATTTATTTCGTTATGAGCCTAGGAATGATGAAAATGATCGATGGTATGGTGAAGTTACTTTGTTAAGCGATTCCGAATTATCTGGAGTTTGGTTGCGGTTAATTTTCGATAAACCTTCCTTAGAACTAGGGGTAAATAGTCTACTTAGTTATAGTCTGTTTCTTATTGAGAAAGAGTAATAAATAAACCATTGCATGACAGGCAAACATTCCATGGGCGTACCTTTTCTTTCCGAATTGTTTTTTATAAATATATCATGCGCAAATTATATAAAAAACATGAAATTAAACTTATGTAATATGGTAAATATTAAATGATATTATCATTTTTTATGAATGACATTGAACATCAAAACTATATTATGCTTATATAAAGAACACTCTAGGTATTGGCGGTTATATCTTATTGATTATCTTTTTTTCTTATTAAAGATTTATAATATTCCTGTGAATAAATAAAAGCACTTATACATGGTTAGTCCATTTTTTCATTCAGGATTTGGTATTCTCGACGACAGGTCGGTTATATTTTGCAAGATGTGAGCATACTTCCAATGTGGAGCATGATAGCCGAATGGAGTACCCGGCACACTAAGCGGTCAGATCGCGCGACGACCTACGGTTTGTATGGAGTTACATGTCTCACTGTGCACTGACCGCGACGGCCAACGAGAATAAGAGCAGTGCACATGCGGCCAATGGTTTGTAAAGAATGTAATGGGTGATCGCGCACTAACAGTAGACTACACAGCAGCCAGTACAGTATAATCCGTGCAGGAACATTGTCACGCGTTTAAACTCACTAGTTCAAGTGCAGCGTGCTTTACCCTTGCTCCCTTACTGACTGTACACATTTGCTGGTAGCGTTCTCGATCGTGTATATCCTGCAGTTAGTGTGCGGGCCCTCTGAAGCGCTTACAGCTATTCACTCGATACCGAAGGTCGACGGTTCGATTCCATTCAGGAACAAGTTATAAATTGTATTTGTAATTCGTTTCAGACTAAGATGGGAGAGTGAATTGTCGTTGCCCTAGATGTAATTAGGACTCCACGATAAACTGTAGCGCCTCGTCTCTCTTTACTCAAAATAAAACCTAGAATTTTCCGTGGGTTACTTTGGTGGCTTGAGAGACGGTTGAGAAAATAAGCATTTTAATATATCTGTGTTTTGTTTATTCATTCTTGTATTATCCGCAATTTTATTTAATTTTAGTAAAAGCACAAATATATTTCTTTACTGTTTAAAGTTGCAATCTTACACCGGCCCGACTATACCGAGAATGTGTCTTTTATGTGTCACTATAGCAGCAGTCATGTCATAACCCTTCAACCATAAAACTTTATGCATAAAGTTTTATGGTCGTAGTCAACCGATTTCAAACGGTTTGAAGAATTCGCGGATTCTCCACGGATTTTAGGCATAGACATACCCTCTTTTTAATGTCTATGATTTTAAGTCATGATTTTAGCCTGGTCATGCGATTAGCGTCTACAGATAGGTTGCAATTGGCGTTGATGCTCCAGAAGACATGCGCGAGATTGCGACCATGAATTTTGTCTAAACGAGTCCATTATGAACACAAAGGGGAAGCCTAACTTAGTTCATAGATAAGTATTAATAAATCCTTTTGGAATCGATTGTCAGCAAGGAACTCGTTAGACGATAGAGAAGATACTCGCTTAGCACGCGGTAGGTCCTGGGTTCGAATCGCAAACTTATTATTATTTTTTTTTTAAATAAGTATTTTTTAGTTCGTTAGAAAGATTTTCCTTGCCCTTTGTAGGCGAGTACTATCGTCTAACGAGTTTCTTGCTAACAAACGATTCCAAAAGGATTTATTAATACTTATCTATGAACTAAGTTAGGCTTCCCCGTTGTGTTCATAATGGACTCGTCTAGACAAAATTCATGGTCGCAATCTCGCGCATGTCTTCTGGAGCATCAACGCCAATTGCAACCTATCTGTAGACGCTAGTGGTCATGCGCAGTTCAAATATAATATTATGACGTTTAAAACTATTTGAATGGTACTGGTTGTCTCTGGTAATACTAATACCTAAACGTATTTGTAAATAACCTAACATATGTGGTAGTATTCTCTACTTTGCATAAAGATAGAAATAATTCGCTCCATCTTCTAAAACTATTGTTTTGGGGAAATTTAAACACAAGTGATGAAAAATGATTGCAAAAACAGAGCTATAGGTTATGTTATTATGAATGTCAGCGAGAGCGTGAAAAAAGCAGAAGAGAAGCAACAACTAATTCCCGATTAGTTGGTGTTTAGACATGTGCATTCAAAAAGTTCATCAAATCAAACCATTTGTTGTTTTTAGCTGGAACAAACCTTGTGTAACTTGGAATCACAGAAGACTTAACTTCTTATATATCATCCTGATATAGTAAAAAAATCATTCTATTTAATTCTTCACTTACCTCAATTAAATTTTAATAGCGTAGGTACCTTGAAATGTTTCACTAAAATTTTTAAATAATTATCAGCGTCATTCGATACTGTCGATAATAATTCATGTCACATATTTCAATAATTTCTTCTTATTGACATTGACATTTTGTAACTAAATTAGACATTTCAAATGTCAAACTGTTAAATTTATCCTAAACCCCATTTTATGAGGTCAAATATATAAAAAATTTAAGTTTACATCAGCTTTATTTAAGTAATTGGAAAATATATTTTATTGGCTTGATATAGTAGACATGATTTATAATCTTTTATCAAATACAAAAAAAGTTTGGGTCCCGTGGACCTTCTTTCTGCTGGCCAATTTTGCTCATCACCGAATTTATCATTGTCTTTGGCCTTTAGAATTTAGAACATGTGTACCAAATTTGAAAGCTTTATCTCAAAAACTGTGGTTGCTATCACCAAATTTAATGTGTCACCTAAACCGTTGTTGACAATCTTAACTGCCAAATTTGGGAAGTCTCCCATTCATATTTTTTGAGTTATCACGGATACACACATACACACACACGCACCGACAGACATCATTCAGAAAATAGTATGGAAAATAGAATGGATTCGGGAGGGTTCAAAACGTATAAAATCAATCAAAATCTCGAGGTTGAAAAAAATCACGATTACTATACTTCCTTATATTAGGTATAAGAAAGTAAAAAAGAAAAAACTTAAGCATTCTTCATCAAAATGTTGATATTAGTGATATGATTGATGTTATGGAATTACTTTATATAGGTAACGAAAATATTGATGTACCTTGTACTTACAGAACATAATCTTAAATATTTTGAAAAAGATAATGTGATTATAAATGATTATACCTTATGTAGCATATTTTGTAGGACTATATATATGAAAGGAGATACTGCAATATTTTGTAGAAATGTTTTGTTGGATAATGTTAAAGAACTGAAATCATTAAGTAAATTTTGCAAAGAAAAAGTTATTGAGGTTTGTGGCATAGATTTAGTACATTCAGGCAGCACAATTATAATTGTTACACCATATAAGTCACCTTTGCAATGTTAATACATTTATTGATGAACTGGACAAAGTTCTACGTTATGTATGTGTAAATCGAAATAGTAAATAATCTGTGGGGATTTAAATATTGATCAACTAATTTTATAGTAATGAATGAATTAGATGACCTTTGATCCTCTTACAACATTACTAATTTAGTAAACGGTGCAACCAGATTTTCGAATAACATTTATAACACTGCTACATCTGTAGATTACGTGTGTACAAATTTAATTGACTCTGGTATGTTTTGTAAAATTATTCTTACTGATATATCTGTCGCACAGGTCATTTATTAAGTTTTAATTTAAATAATGCAAAAAACATTATTGATGATGAGGTGTACACAAGATTGCTCAGTAGAAATAATTATGATACGTTTTTGTCACTTATAATAAAAGAAACATGGAATGAACTATATGTATAACTGCAATAATGTAAATGAGGCATTTAAATTATTTATAAATACTTTAATCTATTATATAGACATCGCATTTCCATTAAAGAAAATTAACCCTAAATCTCGGTATCGTTACAAAAAACTGTGGTTAACCAAAGGAATTACAATTTCATCAAAAAACTTAAGAAAATTGTATTCCTAAAAAATTAATAACAAATAATGCTAATGATAATTTGTTTTATACAAAATATAAAAAACTATATAATACGTGTGGCCAAAAAATTATACAAAGCTAAACTATATTTTAATATTGAAAATAAAACAAAAGTGAACAACTCTTCCAAAAAACAAAAGAACTATATACAGAAAAAAGAGTGATAAACAATAAGAAAGAAATGGCATATGTTTTTAATGATTTTTTTATAAATAGTCCAAAAGTATGAAATAATAAACTGGTTAACAAAAATTCAGATATCATTTATTTCAATGCAGACAAGGAGTATCCTACAATGACTCTTGGTTATGTTAGCAAACAAACCGTTCTTAACGTAGTGAAAGAATTTAAACAATTTAAATTGATTTAAAAGTTCGTCTGGAATAGGATGGGATTAGTGCAAACATTTTAAAATCGTGTATTAATTATATCTTTATTTCCCTTAACATATTTAGTGAACCTTTCATTTACATATGGCATTTTTCCTGAAATTTTAAAAGCTGCCAGAATTGTTCCACTGTATAAAAAAGGAGATACTGTTATTGTGGAAAATTACAGGCCATTGTTGTTATCCACAGTGTCTAAAATATTAGAAAAAATAATATTTAACAGAATTTCTGGCTTTACATCAGAGAACAATATTTTAAATGAAGCTCAGCATGGATTTAGGAATGGAAAATCTACAATTTCAGGATTTATAAGCTCCTAAATACGTTATATGAGAGTATGGGTAGTAAGAAAAAATGTGAAGGTTTATTCTTGGATCTGAGTAAGGCTTTTGATCTGGTTGATCATGCCTTACTCTTAATAAAGTTAGACGCTTATGGCTTAAGAGGATTAGTAAATAACCTAATAATGACTTATCTTTCGGATAGAACACAATTAATAGAACTCGATGGACATAGATGAATGAAAATTGATTACGGTATTCCACAAGTATCTGTTTTGGGTCCATTGCGTTTTCTTTTGTTTGTTAATGATCTCTTAAATATTGACAGTAGTAGCCAATTAGTTATGTCCGCTAATGATAATAGTTACCTTTCTGCCAAAAATTCAATTTTGGGTACAATATCAGATACACAATTTATGTTGGACAAATTTATTAGGTGGTTTTATCAAAACAAACTTTTCATAAATACAAGCAGAACAGTATTTATGCATTTTACACCAAGGTTAAAAACCATACCTGAAAACCATCTTATAAAAAATAATGGCCGGGAAACACGTTATTTGCAAAAAAAAAATTTATCGGCTTGCTTTGCCTTGTATAGATTACGTCAAATCACTTTAGAAAAAGTTATGCTCCAATTTATTCCAAAATAAGGTATGGCATATCATTTTGGCTATAAGAGCTTTTTGTTTGCAAAAAAAATCAGTGCGAATTATTGTAGGTGTTTCCAGAATTACATCATGTAGAGAAGTTTTCAAAAGTCAGACTGTTAACGTTATCATCAGTTTATATTTTATTATTTGTCAAACAGAATTTAGATAAATTTACTAAAAATAATTACTATCATAATTATAATTCCAGGAAAGGCAATGATTTGTGCTTACCATTACATATGTTGGCTATTTATGAAAAAAATTCTGCTCGTATGGGTATGCTATTTTATAATAGATAGCCCACTTGTATTAAATCTACAGATAGTATAAGTGAGTTCAAAGTCACATTGAAAAATTATTTAATAGATATATGTTGTTACAACGTAGAAGAATTGTGTGTAATTTATGTTGTCAATTTTTGTTAATGTATTTTTTTATGAATTGTTCTTTTTTTTCTTGTTAACTTGTCCTATATCATGTGTAATTGGTCTGTTGGGTGAATAAATTATTATTATTAAAACTAAAATTTATATTACACACCATAAATAGCATTGCTCTGAAATATAAATTTTAAATTGATTTTTATAAGTTGTATCGAAGAAACGCTAGAGGTTTCTTTTTTGTAAAAAAAATATGAAATTTTAAATGTTGTTGATTAAAGTGGTAAGAAACTACAGCTAATAGTTAGGTTAGGGGTACCTTACACCTCATAGTTTAGGGCGCCTTTGATTAAAATTTCTATATTTCGATCTTAGAAATCATTTAGACGCATAAACGTTATAAAGTGTATTAAATGTCGTAATTTTGTCTTTAAGAGCCGGGTCGATTCAAATTTGACGCTAGATCGAGACATCATTTATTTCGTGCAGAATAACTTCCATAAATTATTTAAAATGTTTAGAAACACGATGTATATTTAACAAGGATAATTTAACGAATCTGATGAATTATGTTTTGTTGCGAAAATATATTTAAATTTTAAAATATCAATTATTTTGTGTAGAGCACAAAATGCTCCTTGTACGGTTATAAGGAAACACTTAGAAAAAAAAAGTATTCATCAGATACATTGAAGTGTTATTGATGTATAATAAAATTTTGAGGTAGCTAAATTTTCAATTAATTAAGAAGTCCTGCATCAAAGTTTTTATTAAAATTATTTGGTTCGGCGGCATTCCGCAAAAGGTAAATAGGAAAGAGTCGGAAATAAACTAAATTATTTTAGTTCAGCTATTTCTGACAGATTGAAGAATGTAGGAAGCTTGTGGATTACAGTCACTTGATAAATGTATAAGTTCTAATTCTAATTATTATTACATTGCTGCATAAAAACTAAATGATCAGTATTTCCATCGCCATCTCTCGTGAGGTAGTACAGGTATTAGCAAAATAAAAACTGTATCAATTATTGTATACTATGCGCCATCTAATATAAAATAAACGGAAAATTTATTTGATTTTAAACGACTTCTACGCCCTCGGCGAAGACATTTATTATAAAGATAGTACTACATAACCAACTGCGCTCTTAACGGTTTCTGAGATATTTGGAAAATCCATTAATAAAAGACCTGTTCGAGAGGCCGTTACATAGGAATGTGCGATACATTGAAAAGTAACGGTATCGCATATCGTGTTGATTAAAAGTTACTGGTTGGGTACATTATCGATACACAAAGTACCGGATTTATCCGATCCGGCATTTATTGAAAGGATTTTAAAATTTTCTTTGTTGCCAACAATTTGAAATTAAAATCTTGCCACCAATATGAAAAATTAATACAAACAAAAATGTAAAAACAAAACAAGACTAATCTTTAAAAAAAAATGTATAGATATTACATATAAACACCACTTGTTCTACTTTGGATAGTACGGCCATATGCCATGAGCATCCAATCAATTTCACCAAAATATATGTCAATACCTAAAATGCGGTATGTACTGGCTAAAAATATACCATATTGTACTATACCATAAACTGTAATTCCGATGCAAAATATAGAGGACCGGAAAGAAATGTAGTACCGGTACCCGAAAATATCATAGGTCTCTGTCCTAACAATTTTTTTTCAATTGCTTGATACATATCCTTGGGACCTTGCTAGAACCTTCTTAAATTTAGATTTTCCAAGAATATTTTCTTCTTTCAAAAACCATATGTTTACAAAAATGTATTTTCACATTTAGAATTTTAATGTCGCAAAGATAATTTTAAATCTTCTGGTAAATAGCACTCCTTTACACTCACGGGGTTGAGGGGTCATAGAGCAGAAAATCCTGGAGAGATATGACAAATTAACACCATTTTCATTCATGGAGGTGACGGGTTATAAAGCAAAACTAACAAAACTAATTACACGCTAAATATTTCGGTATTTTATCTAAAACCTTCCTCGAACTTATAGCTTGTAACGTGACATTTTGCGTATAGGTCCACCAACATATGAATTATTTCCTTAAGTATACACTGTGTCCAAGATAAGAATGCACAGCATGGGCATCTTGGAAATGGTAGGAGATACGAATTCAGTTAAATGGGGAAAAAGTTGCGTAATTAGGATACTATCACAATGGTCTTAAGCAATGTCAAAAATTATTTTTCGTTTTTGATATATTTCGAAAAAAAGTAAATTTTTGAAATTCGCTTTTAATTTTTTTCCACGTTATTATCAAAAATATGAAAAAACAAACAAAACATCCTCATTGTACTTTCTAATAAACTTTAACGTGACAATGATATTTTCGCCCTCCGACGTTTCGTGATTGTGGAACCATCATCAACTTCTTTTTTTAAATACGGACCTGGATTTTTTTTTTACGGATTTTGAATGCATTCTTCATTCTAAATTCACCTATGTATGACACATAGAGCTTACAACATGTTTTTCTCTAGTTATAGTCGTTACTAGGATTTATGTAGTACTGGCCTTTACTTTGAAAGTTGCAAATAAAATGTATTAATTATTTCAACCTTCAGCAACGGAAAATAAGGCAAGAAATAAATTTTAAATCGTTTATTTTTAAGTATTGATTAGGAGCAAGCAAATCGGCAAATCCGATCACGTTTTCATCAATCTACGTTTCTCATAAATGTGAACACTCTAAATTCAAAAGTAATACCACAACTTCGATTAAAGATTATTTCATTTAAACTGATAAAAGTCAAGCAAAAAAATATGCTCAATGTGCTACACGTTGAGTTACCTTTTTTAGTGATAAGTAGGCTGGTAAAAACAATGATTGTTTGAGTTTAACGATCTGTCATATTCATAAATATTCGTTGTTTCATCTTGTTGTTTTTATACGTATTTATACTAATGGATTCGTTTTCGAATGAAGAAAAATTTGATATGGTAACATGTTACATTTTGTGCCACCGAAATTGTGTTGATGCTGAGAATTTGTATTTCGATAGGTACCCAGAAAGAAGGCAGCCTGATAAAACAATTTTTAGAAGGTTGTCAAATCTTAAAGAACACGGTTCTTTCCGAAAACCCATTCGGTCTCGACAAAAACCATGTAACGAAGAGAAAGTAAACAGTGTATTGTTGACAGTTACTGAAAATCCACGTGTATCAACTAGAGAAATTGAACGAGCTAGAGGTTTGACATCTATGGTTTTAATAAAATCGATTGTTCTGTGCAGTTACTGAGGTTAATACATATGTAATTAATCTATTATTATTCAGTATTAGACCATTTGTTTTGTTAACTGATTATTATTTAACGTACTAGATGGATGAGTACCTGATAAATTATATTTGTATCTAGTCCTCAAATTAAATTTATTATTTATTCATTTCATATATCCTAGTAACGACTATAACTAGAGAAAAAACATGTTGTAAGCTCTATGTGTAATACATAGGCGAATTTAGAATGAAGAATGCATTCAAAATCCGGGAAAAAAATTCAGGTCCGTATTTAAAAAAAAAGAAGTTGAAGATGGTTCCACGATCACGAAACGTCGGAGGGCGAAAATATCATTGCCACGTTAAAGTTCATTAGAAAGTACAATGAGGATGTTTTGTTTGTTTTTTCATATTTTGATAATAACATGAAAAAAAAAATTAAAAGCGAATTTCAAAAATTTACTTTTTTCGAAATAATTCAAAAACGGAAAATAATTTTTGACATTGGTTAAGACCATTGTGATAGTATCCTAATTTCGCAACTTTTTCCCCATTTAACCGAATTCGTATC
This sequence comes from Rhamnusium bicolor, assembly GCA_029963845.1. Lineage (NCBI taxonomy): Eukaryota > Metazoa > Arthropoda > Insecta > Coleoptera > Cerambycidae > Rhamnusium > Rhamnusium bicolor. The sequence goes on from JANEYF010001537.1 coordinate 126,698, forward strand.
TCCTACCATTTCCAAGATGCCCATGCTGTGCATCTTGGACATAGTGTATATTTTTTATTATGCACGATACTAATTTTAAGTTGCTCTATCTAATCTTAATAAATTTGACATAAACATTTATTTTCTTGTTTAGAACTGGTTTGGTGAGGTCAAAACGACAGACAAGATAGAATATTTAATTAAAAACAGAAATAAAAAAGTTGTTGCAAATACTCCTATGAAATTAAGATTCTACCTAAAATATAATCCTAATGAAAGTCCTCCTAGGTTACTTTCATTTCGATTAAATGCTAAAACAGTTTGTCCAGAAGGAGGAATCAAAACGGAAGCCCCAACCACTACTGGCCAACTTTTTGACTAGCAACGAGTTGTCAACAACAGCCATGCCCAATATTAATGCCAATAATATAGGACATTCAGGTGGTACATTGTAAGTACTTATAAAACAACATAAGTTTCTTTAAGTATGCGATTTAGTAATTGAGAACGTGCCATTTTTGCTTCCTATAAAGAATCTTTGTGGTCAGTTCATTCAGGAAGATGCCTAGCTTAATTGTGGTTGAAACATTGAATTCTCTAGATATAATCCAGAAAACCAAGATTAAAAAGTTTATGATAGGGCGACTAGACGTCCCTGATTTTCGGAGACAGTCCCCGTTTGACAAATTCCGTCCACGTTAAGCAAGTGTTCCTGTAAACATTCCCGAATCTTATGTTTACTTCAATTGACTGAAGGGCGGTGGTATTGATGTGTTATTTATGGCGATGAGGGACTTAGCTTATTATAGAACAGGATAGCTCAATGTTATTAAAATTATATATAACCTACTTCAATAATAAGCTTGCTCCTTCACTGAAAGCAAACATGGGTATCAGCGCTCTTCGGTATAGTTGTACCTGTAAAATTAAGCCACAAATCCAAAATTTTGTAAAAGTATTCTCCTCTAAATTGAACTTTAATACAAAAATGCCAACGATTTTTAAAGAATCCATAGTGGCATAGAGTCAAAAGTGGGCGCCTCCAACAAAATCTACGCCGTTGGGCACTTTGAACCAAATTGGTTATTATCTATCATTTCGTAGTTGCAAAAACAACAAACATTCAAAAATGCCTTGAACATACTTGGGCAAAATAGGTTGAACGAAAAAATAAATTAAATTTCCGGACCCACATTATGGGAACTTTTTCGTATTTCTTTATATAGAATCACGACTTAATTTTACGGACCTAAAATTTCTAACACCTTGTGTAGACGTCTGGATTCGTTACTAAAAAATCTGATCACCCTAGTCTACAATCGTAAAAATTTTAAAAATCCATTTAAACATTTCGATAAATCTAAGTTCGTAGTTAGGCAAAATCTGTTAAAGTATTTTTATCAAAATTTTTGCCAATGTTAATTCACACCATTAGTATTTCGGTTTATTCAATAATGTCACTTTATAGATCTTATTATTAGCATTTATATATTTTTAACAATTTTCTAGTGTTCGCCCTGGGGGTGGTGGTCCTTCCATAAATAATAAAAACCAGGATGATGATTTCTTCTTAAATTTTGCTACGGCAAAGAAACCAAACAGGAATGCATTAAACAGTGCATGTGGAGTTGTGATTGTAAGTATCGTTTATAAAAAGAAATTTTTGGTATATAGTTAACAGTAAAATTTCTTTGGCTACTAAATACGAGATGTCGTTTTTATATTCTCAGACTGGGCAGTTTCAAATTTTTTAATCACATGTGCTTTGTATGCCAATTTACAGAACAATTGCAACATAAGGTTTGTTCGTAGAGCAGTTTCGAACAGTTTGAAACTGCTAGAAGCATGCACAAATTGTTGCAGAGATGTGCTTGTTCGATCAGAGCATTTGTTATTGCAGAGCTCTCATAATGAACAAACCTATTAGTAATTTTATTAACTGTCAGTTTCTGTTGTTGTGCATTGTTAATTTCTCAAAATGAATAAAATCGAATACCGTGCTGTTATAAAATTCCTTACAAAACAAGGAAAAACTCCAAAAATTATTCTTGAGGTAGTTGGTTGCATACGGGAATTGTCCTTCAAAGTCAACTATTTGTAAGTGGTCAAAACTGTTTAAATGTGGTCAAGAATCATTGGATGATGATCCCATCCAGGTCGCCCTGTTGATATGATCACTTCAGATGTTGTTGAAAGTGTCTAGTACTAGTGGATGCAAGAAGGGTACAACAATAACGGAGGAATATTATTCAAGCTTAATGCATTGCCTCAGAAATTGTATTAAATTGAAAAGACGCAGAAAACTAACTGTTTTGCTGCTCCATGACAATGCACCAGTGCACAAGTCAAGATTTGCCAAGGCTGCTGTTGCTGATTGTGCCTTCGAAGAAATTGAACACCCACCTTATAGTCCAGATTTAACACCCAGTGACTTTTTATTTCCGAATCTCAAAAAAAACAACAAAATTCAGAGACAATGACAAACTTATAGCAGCTATTGAGTGCCATTTTGTGAAGAAACCAGATGAATATTTGTACAACGGATTAAAGATGTTATTAAAACGGTGTAATACCCTTGCAAAAGCAAGGGAACTGTATTGAAAATTAAATTTTTATTGCTGCTCTAGTCTTTTGTTTTCATGCCCAGTCCGAACTATAAAAATGACCCCTTATCTATAGGTTTTTCCAGAATATCGCCTGCATCTTTTCAAAATAAATGGCAATAGTTTTAAAAGTTTACGATAACAATATCACTTATTTATATCCACTATTAATATGTTTTTCTTATAAAAATAATAATAATAATAAACGTTATTTATTGGTTACCCCCAAAAAGGCCATTGACCGAGGTCCTTCAGCCCATAATTTTTGTACAAAGTGCCTGTTACATTAAAAATATTTTATGTTTTGAAATGAGAAATTAATACATGATTTAGAAAAAAAAACAAGGTTGAAAAATTTAAAAATTTTAAAAATATATTTATATATATAATCGTAGATCTTCCTCGACTGAAGCCTGAATCTCCTCGTAAAGGGTCCGCTCTGGGAATTTAAGTTTAGATCTTGCCTGCCTGTTTCGGAATTCTGCAATGGGGTTGAATCAATTCAATGTTGTGGGGGCGAGACACAAACCTATTCGATAAATCTTGGAAACGAAGGTCTATTGGTTTTATATGTGTTCGAGTATAGATAAGTTCGTTTGATGGGTTGTGTAGAGGATTATCTGGATGCATCATTTTGGCAATGGCTCTTAAGGATGCAGTTTCTGCTACTTTTAAGTTTTGTAATGCTGGTTTTCTGCAGGTCATATTTTTCTTATTATTATTATGAGGTTTCTACTGTTCCTAAAATTGCCGGTGTGATAGATCTAAACGCAATTATTATCCTTTCCTTCATATTTTGTACTGTTGTTGGAATGTCTTTATAAACAGTTTCCTTCACGTATCCCCATAAAAAGGAATCTATTTTTGTAAGATCTGGGGATCTAGCAGGCCATTTAGTGGGTCCATTTCTTCCAATCCATTGAAGTGGGTAGGTATTATTTAAGTGGCCTCAAACTGGAAGACTACAAATGAAATATAAATCCATTTTCAAATTTTAACAAATTAGGTTACAGCAATAAAACAAATCAATTGGCAAACATTTTTTAAAAGCAATTTATTCATTTGAAAAACGATTTTGTTTAATCAACCTTAATATTAGAGTGATGCATAAAATTATATTTGTTGGCCAGAAATAAAATAAGGAAAAAGATTTGACCTTAAAGGCATTAATGTTGTTGATCAAGATATTTTATAATTTTAGAAACTGGTTTTAATAATAGAACTGCTGTAGAGAAAAAACTACTCAATAGCAAAATGTTATTTATTCTTTCCAGTTTACTTTCATAGATTACACGAAGTTTACTAATAATATTAGGATTTAAAGCAACAAAATTTCTTTTACATTTCCTATATGAAGATAATATTTAGTATTACGATACCAATAAATAAGATTAACATAAAATTAATTGATAAAATTCCACCTTTCTTAAAAAGACTCTCGTTTGCCTTGTGGTTAAATCAATATTCTTAATCGTAATATAATTTTATTGAATTTTTATATTAATATTAACATCGCAGACTGAAGGACCTCGGTCGATGGCCTTTTGGTGAAACCAATAAAATACTTTTATTATTAATAAATATTAACATCTTGATACAGAATATTTAAATTTTATAACTGGTGTTCTCTCATTTCTACAAATCAAACTTTTTATCCATTAAAAAATGTGTCCTTTAAGAGATAAATTGATTAATATTAATGTGCAGAGGAAGAAAACAAGTTTTAACACTTTTTTTTACAACTCCCATCGGTAAAGACCAGCTATGCCATAGTGGTTTAACTTTAATCTTGAATCACACCATAGAATTCCTGATCAATGTGGTTTAATCTTGCTTTATGTTGTCCCACTTTAAATTTAAATATGATTTCCTTACTTTTAATATCAGTTGCTTGATTTACGAAAACCAATTTTAAGGCATTTTACTATATGCCTTATATAATATATCAAATTTGACACTTGAAAATTTTTCCCACAAAAAAATGGCAAAAGAACTAAATGAAAAAAACTGCATAGAATAGGCCCCATGCAAAAAATATAATTTTGGCATTTTTGAATTCTTTATTTAATACAAAAAACAGTGTGCAAGGGATTTTTTTTATTATTTTTTTCTTTTACAAAAATTATTCAACATTGAGGTTTGAATTAGTCCATTACACACGCAAACACAGCTGGCATTTTTTTTCAAATTAATGTTACTTTTTTTATGATGATTTACAGCTACAAAGTCTGAAGTTCAAATGCTACAAAAAAGTGCAACAAAAAATACAGGCCCGTAACGTACTTGATGATGGTCGCGAAAAGACGAAACATCTTATAAAAAACTTTTTTACGCTAAATTGTAAAGGATAGAAAACGCCAATAAAAAAAGAGCTTTTGGTTTTTCGATATTTCTTCAAATAACGCCCAAATTTTACCAATGTAAAAATATTACTTTTTTCTTTTTTGTCATACGTTCTCCGATAAAACTAGTTCACGTATTAACATTTTAAAATGAAATAAAATTCACTTTACGTTGAATAAATTTCTGTTTTTCTATCTTTTGTGAATGTTTCAGTAGGCGTTTACAGTATATTATGTCTGCATAAATATCGCAGACCAGAGACAACCAAATAATTTTAGGAACTACCCACCCGTACTTAATACACGAACTAGATAGTGTGTTCAACATGCGGAGATGTATTAACAGATGATGTCGCGCCAATAGGAGAGTGTTCTCAGACATGCCAAGTTTAATTAGTAATCTAAAAATTTCCTGGTGCAAATTGTAAAAACAAATTTGATAATTGTTTGTTAAGACAATACAAGCGCCTTCCCATTTCAATTGGCCCACTAGGATTTTTTTCAGAAATTGTCTTGAGGGAGCAAAAATAGAAGTACTACATGAACTTCAAATTGTTTTTTTTACAGCATCTTTAGCACCTCTTGATCACAAAAAAATACATATGAAGTGACTAATATCGATAACTAACACAAAATGAGAACAAATAAAGAAAATGTGAACAAATACTTAAAATTAAGAAAACAATAATTTTAAAGTTTACCACTGAGTAACATCACCTTTATTTTTTATTACTGCCGAAATTCGTTGGGGCATAGTATTAACTAAGCTTTGGCATAATTCCGGTGTAAACGAATCCCATATTTCCTGAAGCCTTTGTTTCAGTTCGGGGATTGTTCTAACAGGACGTTTCCGTAGCACGTTTTTCATCTCGTGCCATAAAGTTTCAATCGGTGATAGATCAGGACTACTAGAAACCCTTTCCAAAAATGGTATACCATAGTCGTCCATCCATTTTAAAGTTCTTTTTGAAGTGTGGTATCCATCCATCCTGTTGAAACACAAAATCTTGGTTTGATGTCAAACATGCTTCCATGACCAGTAAAAGCGATTCTTCAAAAATGTCCAAATATTTGTTTGTATCCACAGTTCCTTCAATAAAATGAAGTTTTCCTACTCCTTTGGATTGACATGCTGCCCCAGACCATTACAGATGCAGGAAATTTTACCTTCCTTTTGAGACAGGGCCTAATTTTTTTTGCGAATAACTCGACTTCGACTGTCTCCAACACATACTTCAAATCGGGCCTCATCACTCCATTGTAATGCACGCTATTGCTGAGATGACCAATCCTTATGTTCTTTTGTCCATCTTACTCTATTTTTCTTCTGCTGTGGTGTTAAATGTGGCTTTTCTTTAACCTAAAGCAAAATTGCCACTTTCAATTTTTCTAGTTCAATTTTTTAGTCAAAAAACTTACCTTGTAAGTGCCAAATGCCATTTTGTGAGCCTCCCTGTGACATGTGGATCTCGAAATTCTCCTTCCAACAGCATCACTCCACAGAGCACTTAACTCAAGGTAATTGACGCTCCTATTTTTCTGAATAATTCGTCTTAATTCTCTTCTATCGGCATTTGTAATCTTGCTTTTTTTACATGTCGAGGCTTTACGGCGACTGAACCGGTAGTTTTATATGTTCTAACTATATTTCTTACACTATACCGAGATAACTCTAATAAATTTGCAATTTCCGAGTTTGATTTCCCAGAATTAAAAAATTTAACAATAAGTGAGCGAATTTTGTCATCAATAATCTTTCCTCTGCCCATTTTAAAGAACACAACTACCTTGAAGCTGTATAAAATGCATTCTGACAGATATGAGTATTAGCAATTGTCGCGGCGTCTGTTTTCCAAGGCCATCTTTGCATTATAGGCTTACTTTGTAACTAAATAAAAATGGGTTGATGTCGCCATATTTGGAACATTTTTTGCTTCTTTGTTATAAATTTGAATAGGGAACAATAAAGTTGGTGTTTTCTACTACATATTATTAAATATGCCCGGTTAATTAATTTTGGACCTTAAAACAGCATGTAGTATTTATTATTTTTTGATCCTGCGCAAAAAACTAAGATATCAATCGGTGGGCCAACTGAAGTGGGAAGGGGCTCGTATTAGAATATATGAATTAATTTAAAAATTTTGGCAAATGATATTAGAATAATTGATATTACTAAATATTGTTTGAAATAGGAATCAGTACGGAACAAAAACAAAATTTTATGTTGCTATTATTTCCATGTGGCCATGAGAATTACTTGGTCTTTCCATGTTTCCAGTTATGCTTCAATGATATCATATACATATGATGCTATCTTTGAAATTTTTATTGCTAAATACGTAAATATTATTTCTTTAAAGTAGTAAAGATTTCAATTTAATTGATATCATGGAAACTCCTATTCTTCTTTGGGGAGCCAATATTTCATCATATCTAGATTAAAATAAATCTGAAATTCATCATTTTACTTCTACAGTATCCATTTTTTATAGTTTTATTGCAATTAATTTTTCTTAATTTTTATTTTGGTTAAAATATTTATTTTTAGTTTATTTATTTTCCTTTGTGGCACACATATCAATAAATAAATGACAATTTTCTGTTTGAACCTTCAAAATTGATGAAAAATCAAGTTTTAATTGGTTATAAACCTGTTTGTGTTTAATTTTAAACCAGGATTATGAAAATCTGGTTTAAATTTTAAATCAAGAATTAAATCTGGTTTAAATATTTAATACACTTTTATGCAACCAGGCAGTAAACTCATTTTTAATTATATGTGGTTAATGTTGGTTTAGTTTGAACACTTAATTTAACTCAGGTAAACTGAATAATTTAAACAATAGAACAGTAGAACAATTTTTGTAAAATATGCAATACAAAATTGTTCAATTCAGTGACGGATTTATAAATTTATCAAGTACAGAAACTTCTAATAAAGGACTAGATCTCCTAAAAATAAGCTCTAAATACCCACCACATCTTGATAACAATACATTTGTAAAAACACTTGTAGTAGAGACAGAACAAGCCTTAAAAAATACTGACAAGATGAAATCAAAAATTTATAAAATACCAACTAAACAAAAAATGCAAAAATTAAAAATAGTGATGCACAAACCATTAAATGAATTAATAAAAAAACATATTAATCCTAACCATAACAGACATGTCGAATACAACCGTAGTTACTCTGAGATTAGAGTATGAGAAAATGCAGCAAATTATTCAATTCGAATTAGTTGAAATCAAAAGAAATCCAACTAACAGTATCCAATTCAAACCCAAGCAATTTTTATTTGAAAACAATGTTTTGTTTAATAGTGGTGATAAATACAAATTAGGCAATATGATTCCTCGTCTACCCAAACTTTATAGTCTTATTAAAAACCATAAAGAAAATGTTCCCATATGACCGGTTGTACATATCAATAATCCTACACACAAATTAAGTAACAAAATTAATTCAATCCTGAAAAACTTAACAAAAGCACAACCTAAGCATACAATAAAAAATTCCATTGAATTCACAAAATGTCTGTAAAGAAATAAATTCCAGAAACTAGTTCTTTGGCGTCTTTTGATGTTTCCAATATGTTTTTAAATATTTCTAATAAAGAAATGTAAGTTACTTATACTATATCATCTACACAAATCACGTAAACACATAAGAGAAAACGAAATAACATTAGCTTTAGATATACGCCCATGTCAAAATTATTGTCACTATAATAATAAATATTACACACATAACTGGGGATTGGCAATGGGGGATAGTAAATTCCCATTTAGCATTTGGTATAGATGTGTAGACGACGTGTTAGCCTGCTCTACAGGGATCTGTAGAAATTTTTAAAAAATTTTTAAACTATATACAGGTTGAGGCAATAGTGCGTTGGACCTCGATATCTCGAGTTCTACGATTGCTAGAAATTTTTTAAAAAATTGCAAGTAAACTAGATAAGAAAGTCTATAACTGGAAATTATTTTCGAACATATAGGGGCTGAGCCAAGACGAAATTACAGGACCAAGTGCCTTTTTTTTAAATGGAATGCTATGTATATCAGTACATTTTTTGAAGCCTCTTTCTAGGCTCTATTCATTCCTATATTATTATTGGCTATCTCCCAACCATTTTGATGTAATGAATTTTTTTGTTGAAATAATACCATCTGCAGATGGATATTAAAAAAATCACCACAGTCTCAATTATGGGTTTTAAGAAAAACTTATGTGAATACCAGTTACGAGACATCTAATTAATATTTTTGAATCATTTTCATTTCCTAAAAATGTACAGGGTGGCCAAAAAAGCGTATTCAATTAAGAACTTTTTAAATTGAATTTTCTCAATTTTTCCAAATGGAACACCCTGTATATTTTTCAACGATGTGATGTAAAAATGAATAACGAACATTTTTTGTAAGTACCTCCCTATGGCTAATTGCAACCATTTTCGTTTTATTGAGCAATAATTACAACATTCAAAAATAAACTTAAAAAGGTTTCTTCAAATAACTCAGTAGAAAAAATTATAATAAATGTTCCACATGTTGGCCATTTTGATTGACACACATCTCTATGCGCTTTTGAAATGAGGTTCCCACTGTTCCTAAAACTGCCGGTGTGATAGATCTAAAGGCAGTTATTATTCTTTCCTTCATATTTTGTACTGTTGTTGGTGTGTCTCTATAAACAATTTCCTTCACGTATCCCCATAAAAAGAAATCCATTTTTGTAAGATCTGGGGATCTAGCAGGCTATTTAGTGGGTCCATTTCTTCCACTCCATTGATGAGGGTAGGTATTATTTAAGTGGTCTCTAACTGCATTTAAATAATGTAGTGGAGCACCATCTTGCTGAAACCACATCCTATTTTGAATTCTTCCAGGGAGATTTACCAATAATTGTGGCAGATAGTTTTCCAAAAAATGATGATAAATAGCTCCAGTCAATGTACCATCAAAGAAATGTGGCCCTATTACATGTTCTCCAATAATTCCTCCCCAAACATTTATATGTATAGACCATCTGTGTTGGTTATCAACTTGCATAAAAAAGTGAGGATTTTCCGAAGCATAATAATGGAAATTGTGCCTATTAACAAGTCCATTTTTATGAAAAGTTGCCTCATCAGTGAATAAAACATTATTGAAGAAGTTGACATCAACTTGCATTTTACCTCTGGCCCAATTACAAAATTGTAGGCGCTTTTGAAAATCGTCATCAGATAATTCCTGGTGCATTTGAATATGATATGCATGCAACTTATTTGTTTTTAAGATTCGACCCACATACCGTCTACTTATTCCTACTAATGATGTCACTTCTCTTTGACTAACATGGGTTTCTCAACCGTTGCCAGCACCACAGAAAACTTATTTTCTTCGTTCACAACACGTTTATTCTTTCACTTTTTTTATATTCGACATTTCCAGTTTCCAGAAATCTATCGAGAAGGTTTTGGAAGCTGCTAACATCAGGAAGCCTTCTTTCAGGATAACGTTGATGATAAATTCTATTGGCAAATAAACAATTTCTGACTCGCCCAAAACAAAAGTCATGTCTACAAGTTCTGCTTTATTAAAATTCATATTGTAAAATTCCAAATATTTTAAATTCAATACAAATGTAACTAACGACCGATAAGCGTGATAAATGCTCTTTGTACATGACAATTTATACCAAACTGAGGTTTTATTGCTTGTCGTATAACTTGAAAACAGCAAAAAAATTTACAAAAAAACATTACAGTAAAGGACTGGTTAAATACTATGTACTCATTTCAATGGAAATGGTCCCACTAAATGGCCTCATTTCAAAATTGCATAAAGACGTGTGTCAATCAAAATGGACAACACGTCGAACATCTATTATAAATTTTTCTAATGAATTATTTGAGGGAACCTCTTTTTTTAAATTTATTCTTGAATTTGACATTTATAAAACGAAAATGGTTGCAATTAGCCATAGGGAAGTACTTACAAAAAAATGTTGGTTTTTCATTTCTACATCACATCGTCGAAAAATATATAGGGTGTTTTATTTGAAAAAAATTGAGAAAATTCAATTTAAAAAGTTCTTAATTGAAAAATAAACACTTATTTATTTATAAAACGAAAATGGTTGCAATTAGCCATAGGGAAGTATTTCACAAAAAATGTTCGTTTTCATTTTTAAATCACATCGTTGAAAAATATACAGGGTGTTCCATTTGAAAAAATTGAGAAAAATTCAATTTAAAAAGTTCTTAATTGAATACTAATTTTTGGCCACCCTGTACATTTTTAGGAAATGAAAATGAATCAAAAAACATTAATTAGATGTCTCGTAACTGGTATTCACATAAGTTTTTCTTAAAACCCATAATTGTGACTGTGGTGATTTTTTAACTATCCATCTGCAGATGGCATTATTTCAACAAAAAAAATTCATTACATCAAAGTGGTTGGGAGATGGCCAATAATAATATAGGAATGAATAGAGCCTAGAAAGAGGCTTCAAAAAATGTACTAATATACATAGCATTCCATTTAAAAAAAAGGCACTTGGTCCTGTAATTTCGTCTTGGCTCGCCCTGTATGTTCGAAAATAATTTCCAGTTATAGACTTTTTTATCTAGTTTACTTGCAATTTTTTAAAAAATTTCTAGCTATCGTAGAACTCGAGATATCGAGGTCCGACGCACTATTGCCCCACCCTGTATATTATATTAAATTTACAGTTGAGACAGAAAAAAGATAATAACACCAGTTTCCTGGATTTAACTTTATCACATAGTAATAATAAAATTAGCTTCAATATTTACAGAAAACCTAAATTCACAGATAATTCGACACTCAACCCCAAATCTCATAAACTGGCAGCATATAACTCTATGATACATAGAGTTTTAGCAATGTTCTTTTTGGATGACCATTTAAAAATTGAATTAAACACTACAAAAACAATAGCCTTAACATTGGTTTTCAGGAAATTACTATAGAAAATTTAATTAATAAAACCAATTTAAATTGGCTTGTTATAATATTTACTAAATACGTTAAAAACCACGACACTAATAAATATAACATACTTTGGTACAATTTCAGAAAGAACTGCTCACATATTGGCACAACACAATCTAAAAGTCAGTTTTAAAGCAGAGTCAAAGCTTTCAGACATTCTGTATAATGCTAATGACAAAACTAGCAAACTGAAGAAACCAGGAGTTTATAGATTGACATGTCCGAATTATAATAACTTTGTTCACGGTACCTAATCCTGAATACGTTTTGTTGTCCGACTTATGAGCAATTTGTTTTTTATCGTTCGCGATACGGAATTTAACGTGTTTAAATAATTCAGGATTGATTCCGAATATATTCGGAACTAGTTCAGCCGTTACCGCAAACAAAGCTAATGCCTTTTATGTGGGTCAAACTGGTTGTTCGTTTGAAATTAGATATAAAGAACACCTACGCTCCTTTAGACTCCAAAAAACAGATTCAACTTTTTCAAATCATTTTATAGTCAGGTCACAGTTTTCCAAATGTAAACAATCCCAACATATTACATGTAAAAGAAAAAATCTTTAAACTAAATTTACTAGAATTCATAGAAATTTTTAAATCAAACGGTAGTTCCAAAAATTACTTACTGAACGAGCTGTTGGATTTACATCATACTACACTTTTTGATATATTTAAGTTGTAACTGTTTTATCCAAATTTCAATACTTGTTAACTTACCTGACCTATCATCTCTATACATCCGTGTTTATAAAAATTCCCCAGCCCTCCATATTGTAATAATAAAATATCACTCACACTACCCTTATTTGTCAACCTAATTGACAGTCAGTCATAAATCTGAATTTCCCATCTTTAACGCAGGTAGTAAATCATCAAAAATAGTTTTAGTATATTCGTAAATATATTGCAATTGTTTTCGTTTATTCATGCTCCTCAAAATCATTTGAAAATGGCACGTAAAGTGCCGAAACTGCAGTAACGTGAAGTTACAATAAATTAGTGATAAAAAACAAAGTAAAATGTTTTTTTTTTGTTATATCATAAACATGTGGGTTATCTATTATCAAAACACTCTTTTGTTTGCATAAGCACTTTTCTTTTAAAAAAATATTGTTATATATTTTCAGAAACAACCACGACCACTTATTACACATGGTCAAGCAACACATGAAGGAGAGTTCCCTTGGCACGTGGCGTTATACTATGCCAAAGGTGTAGATCTAAGCTACACCTGTGGTGGTTCTTTGATTACTACATACCACGTGATAACAGTAGCGCATTGTGTGACTAAAACTAAATCCCAAACTACCTTGTCACCCGACAGTCTTGTAGTTTACTTGGGTTAGTTAAGAACGTCTTGTTGTTTAAAAATACATCATTTATTTATTTGTGTATTTACAGGCAAATATTATTTAAAAACGTGGTCTAGTTCTGCAATACAAGACAAACACGTAGAGAAAATAATAGTACATCCGAATTACTCCTCTCAAACATACAGCAATGATTTGGCCATATTAAAGTTAACAACAGCAGCAGATATAACTGATTATGTAAGACCTATTTGTCTGTGGGAAGACCAAACTTCTTTAGAAGCGGTTATTGGGAAACAAGGTATTTATTTTTCTTCTAAATACAAATATATTTTTTCTCACCAAACATCAGCTTGCAAGGTGTGACATAATGGAATTCATAAATGAAGAAGCATATTATCCCTTGCCCATTCCTTTTGCCGTTTGACAATGGTAAAGTTAAATCCGAGGTTAAATCGTAGTCACTTATTGTACGATGAGGGCTACCGCTCACCATTTGGCGCCACTGGCAAGTAAGGTAGCTGTCAAAAAGTTGTTAGGCGCTGAACAAGTTTATAGTGTTTTATTATAATTATTTCGTAGGTAGGTTAATCCCATATGAGTAATTATTCATGATAAGACAAACAAAAAAATTCTCATAAAATTCCTTTATTGGTGTGACCGGTTTGGTGAACAAGTAAATTTACTTCACATCATCAGACACAGGACTACAATAATTAAAGAAAATGAGTATGGTGGTTACATACATAAATATAAATATTAATAAGTTAATAAAACTTAAAAACAAGAATACAGAAGACAATTATTTTCATTTTTTATGTACTTGTAAAAACTTATTGGTAAAAAATTTTTTTTGATAAACAAATTTTATCAAAAAGTCGGGGATTTACGAAATTAGCTGTAAGGACTGTAATCAAAAGTATGTTGGACAAACTAGATGACCAATTTAAACTAGATTCAAAGAACATATGGCCCATCTCAAATATGGTAGAACAGATAAGTCTAGTGTTGCCCAACATGGGTTTGAGAAAAACCATAAAATAGATATTAGCAATTTAAGATTAATTAGGAATGTAACAAATACTAGACAGCTGGAGGCATTTGAAAGCTTGGAAATCACAAAGTGTAAAAATAGTATGAACAGTGACAGAGGGCCAATCCCAAATAGCCCCATATATTGGCTAGTGGGTCACGTTTGACCGAACCGTGACAATATTTTAGGTATAAATAGGATACATTGTTAGTATAGGGTTTATTTGAATCATTTCCAGATAATGCCAACTTGGTTGGCGAAATGCGCGTCGAGTGCAGCATATGGTGTTTTGTGAAAAACTACGTCAGTGTTAAAAAGAAAATGTAAATATCTCAAAACAGTTCTGGATGTATGATGTTGTTTGATTTAAAAAAATTTGTTTTACGGAATTTGTCGACGTATGTTTTTATCATTAAAAAAATTCGGTACCAGTCAAAAATGTCGTAATTGTCAATTTCGGATAGAAAATAACTTACTTTAACAAAAATATGTCAGTCTATGTTGAATAATTTTTTCTTAACAGGAAGCGACTGTTGCCCGCTATTCACTCCACTATAAATTGAACATATTAGTTCTAGTGCTGGTTTATTTTTTCATTTATAATTTATGGTTAAATAGAAAATCTCGGCTTTAAAGTTACCTGAAAACACCCATAGTATTGTGTAAAAATATGGCCACCTAAACATTTTTTGACAATTTTTGGCTGACAATTAAATTCATTATATCCAATGAACATTGGTTACAGACGTAGTCTACTAAATTTTATATATTTTTTAGGAACAGTCGCTGGTTGGGGATTTGACGAAAATGGGAAAATTACAGAAGAACTAACCAAAGCTCACATGCCTGTTGCGTCACAGGAGACCTGTATTTACTCATTTCCTGATTTTTATTCTAGATTTTCATCTGAGCGAACATTTTGTGCTGGTTTTAGGAACGGTAAGAATATAATAAGTAACAAATATATGCTAAACCTTGCTGTTAGTAACATGATAATAATTAAATAGTTTTGGTAGGATTCAGTGAAAGTGCGAACGTAGGAGCAATTTACCTTTGTCCGCGGTATACTAGCGGACGGGGATCAACAGTCGTCAATGGCTCACTCTTTTCATTACTTCACTTCGCTTTGAACACTTGAGGTACAGAAACAAAGGTGAGGTTTACGCGCAATAAGTTTACATTCTTGAAATAAGGGAAGTATACACTGCAGGAGAAAACAAGTAAATAAATGACATCACTAAAACCATACAGTGTGGCAAATAGGAGTTATTTGCAGCAACATTTGGGGATAGACCCACACCTAATGCGATACTGCAGTCTGGTTTGCAGAGTGCGCTTACTGGCTAGACGTAACTTTGAAATTGTTGAAGTTCGACAAGTCTCCCATGTAAACACCGTTCCATTAATGGCTTATAATATCCATTCATGTTTACCCCTTCTTGTTTCGTATGAAAAAATACAGTATTGTATTGTTTTATTTAATTGCTATCTATCGGTGAACAACAAAAGCAACAAAGAATTAATGTAACATACAGATGGTAGTATAATATGCTATAAGAGAATCCGCATCATCACTGACAGCCAAACAGCCCTCAGAGCTCTGGAAGCAGTAGAAATACGATCTAAAACAGTAAAAGACTGCCTGGAGTCCCTGGAGAAACTTACAGAACACAACAGTGTACAACTGGAGTGGACACGAGGACACCAGGGAAATACGGGAAACGAAAAAGTAGACATGCTAGTCAGGGGTATCTTACAGCACCGCGAAAGGATCAGTAAAGGAACTATTAAGACAGAAACACTACTCGCACTGGATAGAGATCCCAGGAATGAGGCAGTCACGCTTGTTCATCGGAGAAATATCTCGAGCTGAGCAGAAAACAGCCGAGGTGTGCAGTGGGAATATTAACAGGACATTGCACACTAAACAAACACCTAACCAATATAAGGGTGAAACACAATCCAGATTGCAGGATGTGTGGTGAAGAGGAAGAAACTCCCCACCACATCTTATGCGAATGCCCAGCCCTAACGGCAATGAGACTAACACACTTCGAGGGACCACTTTTAACCCCAGAAGAGATAGCCAGAGCTCCCATAAACTATATACTCGCCTTCTGGAATAGAACAGGTCTTATGGAGTAATGAGACTATGGGGTACAATAAGCTTAAGCTTCAGTACAGCGGGTAGTCAAAACCGCAACCCGTAAGGAAAAAAATAATAATAAAATAATATGCTAATTTAGAATAATAATAATGACTTTATTAGGCGAAGTTAAGTACAAGACTACAATTTAAAAGTTTCATTTTGAAAATGAGTGAAGAAAACTGAATTTTTCTTTTTCTTTGCTTAGTAATGTCACAAACTCTGCCGCACTTACCGAAAGCAGAATGTGGCAAAGTAAAATCCACGAATTGTTTAACTCAAAGATTAAGAGACTGTTTAATCAGTTTCCAACATGGAATAATTTGTGGCAGCAAATGTACATACGAAGTTGCCTTCTGACATTGATTTAACAGAGGCATAAGCACAATACATCAGTCGTGTAGTGTCAAATTCAGACAACGAAATTTAATTACAATGAAGCATGGTTTCAATGTGGATAACTAGTTGGTTTTCTTTCTGACAAAGTTAACCATGATGCATTTGTAAATATATGTGAACGACTTCAACACAACAATGAAGAGCCAGTATGTCCATGAACCAGAAAAAAAAACAGTTTTCTACCAGAGGGTTCTAATCCTTATAATACTCATCACTAAAGAATATGGAGTTTGGGAACATAATTTCAAACAAGTCCAAATAAATTGGCAATTTTTGTGAAACTGTTCCATATATCATATTAGAAACATGAATTGCTTACTTTTAGTGGGATTTATGAACATCATATTACTGTACAAATTCGGAAAATATGGAGATTGCAGATCAAAGGTATCAAGAAAATGAAGGGGACTGAATGTGATTTTCATTATGCAACTGTACACGTTACATCGATGTGAAAAAAATTATACATCTCATTAATTTTATTGTTTGCCTACAAAAGTATTTAATATTATGAGCGTGAACTATGTTTTTGTTATTTTAAGCTTTGATATGTATTGAAATCAAATTAATCTTTAGACTTTTTGTGGGAATTAGTTCAATGTTGGGGCAAGGGGGATATTTATTTATAGAACTACTTTAATATATGTAGTAGATTATATACTTGTGCAGTCCTGATAATGTGATACTTTGGGCAGCCCTGTTCCTAAGGAACTATGATAGTTATACTATGTTAGGTTGGCATGGGAGGCGAGTTGGTAAAAAATTGTCATATGTGGAGGACGGCACAAAGTTATTTCGTGCCCTTGTTTTATATGAATGTTGCTTAACAACCCAACAGTACAATATACACAATCATTGTTGCTGCTTGTTTTATGTTATGTAATCAGTGTCAAAATGGTCAGATTCAATACTATCGTACACGGGATATGTCTTTGGGGAATCTATCAGTCTCAACATTAGAATTTTTATGTGACTCAAATTTAAATATTTCTAATGCCAAAAAACTATCTTGATTACATAATATATAAAAATATGTTAACACAACATTCTAAGGTATATTATTGATAAAGTCAATGTAAAGCTAGTGTGCTTTGGTTTTGCAAGGAAAACATCCTTATGTTAATTTGTATGTCGCTGATAATTGAAAAAGTTATTTTATATTAAATATTACTCTCGAACTCACTTATCTAAACAGTGGTTTAACTTAACCACATTATAAAGTACAGGTGTCAATTTTAAAACTACTTTTTTTTGTAAAGTTTTGGAAAAGACATACATTTTATTTTTTTTACTATTTTCATATTTTTTTTGCAGATTGTAACTTTTTATTAATAAAATTTTTCAAGTTGAGATAAAAACAATAATTTAAATTTATTAAAAAAAGATGTTTATAGTTGTCACAGTATATTTTAAGTGTTGTCACATTATAAAATATTAAGTAATTTTTAATAGAGTAAAAAAAACATATATATTTTCTATATATTAAACATAGTTAAATCATATGTTGATTTTAAGAATTACCACATTATCACAGTTAATTTTTAGGAGCCCTGCCCCATATTAGTTGGCCCCGTGAATTTATTTGTGTTAATTCCGAAATATTTTCTAAGAGAAGTAAAAAAAATAGGTAAATAATTGTATTTTTAATGAATTAGTAATGTGTGAAATGAAAATTATGCAAAATAAAATTTAATTACCATATAAAAAAGTAATAATAAAAATTAATTCGACATTGTAACTAAACAAATTGTTCCAGTTTTTTTTAAATCAACATTACCATTGAGTAACATCACCGTTTCTTTTTATTACGGCTGCTATACGTCTGGACATGGTGTCAACTAACTCTTGACACTCATTTTTGGTAAAATTATCCTAAATCTTTTGTTGTCGTGTTCGTAATTCTGGTACCGTTCTTGCGGATAATGCGTAATTTTTTCTTTATTATGTGCCATTAAGTTTTAATGGGATAAATCTGGGCTACTGGATATCCATCCTAAAAGCAGAATATCATTTTTTCGATATATGGCACGCAACGCCATCTTGTTGGAAATTCACCTCCAGCGCTTCTAGATTCCTCTACTGTAGGCTTTAAGTAGGTTTGCAGAATATCAATATATTTATTAGCATTTACAATACCCTCTACAAAGTGCAGTCTACCTGCTCCTTTTGCAGACATGGATCCTCAAACCATAACTGATGCAGGAAATTGTACTTTTCCTTTTAGACAGTCGGTATGGTAAGCTTCATTTTTTCTTCTTTTTACTCTACTGCGACTATCACCCACGCAGATTTAGAATCTGGATTAGTTGCTCCAGTGAACTAAATCCCACTGTTCCTGGGACCAGTTCCATGCTGCTTTGCCCCAAGCAACCTATTTTTCTTTTGTGTTGGTGAGTAGGGGTTTTTCTTTTTGCCTACAATATGAACTTGCTTCAATGATTTGACAATACAGACTCAAATTATATTTGTAACTTTAAATCTTGTAAACTTTAAAACTCAATTATGTAGCTACCCTATGACAAGTTGTTCTAGAGAAATTCTTCCTGTGGCAGCATTCCATAAAATACTTAATTCTCCATAATTGGATTGGCGGTGTTGAATCAGTATCCTTCTTAAAACTCTTTTATTTATGTCGGTAATTGTAGGTTTTCTCTCCGTTTTTCGTTTTTGTACAACGGAGTTGTTTACCAGGTGTTAATGGAATTATTAGACAAGCCATATATTCCAGAGTTGTTAAGATGTAAGTATAAACTTGTCAGGGGTAATATATACCAAAAGCGGCAACTTTTTCATTATTTGACACTTTTCCATCACTTCCACCTTAAAATTTTATATGAAACACCCCGTATATTCATACATTTTTTGGATTCCGAAGACGATTTTAAGTATGATTGCATAATTTAAAAAAAAAATGTTTGAGACAACTTGTTTTTTTGCATCTAGAGTACAGTGAATGTACTCAAATCAATCAAATGGATCAAAACGATAAGAGAAAAATGTAAACGTGAGATTTTTTGAATTGGTTTAGTAGCTACGACCAACCAAAATGTCCGAAATAACTAATTTGTAATTATGTTAACTCTTTCAAATGGCAACAACTTTTAGACACCCAGTAGATAAATACAAATTTTCACGAAAAATCCATTGATACCTTCAAATCGAAAATCGGTTTGACCCAAATACACAAATTCTTTGGTGGATAATAATTAAAATATCGAGAAGATACGCTTACCAAGTAGGTATGCCGTGGAAATTGAATAAAACTAGATTCAAAACATTCATTTTGTCAACAAAACAATGCTGCAAATAAAAAAGTGTGCTGTCCGTAATTATTTATTTTAACAATAAAAAACATATTGAAAGATTAATTAAAAGCTAGTAAATATTCAAATGTGCATCCCCCCCCTTCTTCTTGGCATTTTCTGGCTCGGTCAATGCTGTTTCACATAACATTTCGCAACATAGGAGGAGTTATACTTGCAAAAGCTTCGCGGATACGATTTTGTAAAATTTCAAGTGTTTGAGGGGGTGTATAGAAAACTCGTTCTTTCACATAACCTCACACAAAAAAATCTAAAATGCTTCGATCTGGTGAGCAGGTAGACCAAGGTACAGGTCCGTATGTTGCAATTACCTGCCTATTATACTGGTTCACTAAATGGGCTATAACTCGAGCGACATTATGAGGCGGAGCACCACCTTGTTGAAAATACATTTGTTCAGAAACTGCAAGTGGGAAGTCTCAAGATTTCTTCAATATCATGTTGTACGAATTCTAAATATCTCTCCCCTGTCAAAGGTCCTTGAAATAAAATAGATCCAATAAGTCTTGTTCCAATCACCCCAGCCCACACATTTACTCCAAATCTTTCTTGAAAATTACCTTGCCTCATTAAATGCTGATCTTCCTGCGCTCAATATCTTTTTTGTTTTTGAACATTCCATTGTTGGTGAATCTCGACTCATCAGAAAACAATATCAAAGAAACAAAATTCGGGTTAGTGGTATTGTTCTGAAGTAACCAGTTACAATAAACTAATCTTCGGTTGCCATCATCTTTGTACAAATGCTGGTGCACTTGATATTTAAACGAGCGGTAACCAAATTTGTTGAGAATCTTTCTTTCTGATTCATGACTAATTTTCGCACCTCGTGACCAATTTCTCTAGTAGAAGCAGTAGGATTCACTTCTACAAAAGCCAACACATTAATTTCTGTCGCTTCATCAACGATAAAAGCTGCAGGATTGTTATCAATTCCTTTCCTGATTTGTTTCTCCACAATTGGAAAATATTGAAAACATGGATGATGTCTGTTCAGATACCTTGGGGCATACAATTCTGCGGCGTTTCTGTAATTTTTCTGGTATTTTCCAAAAATTAATAACATGTCCACTTTTTCATCCCTTGTATACATGTTAAACAATAACTACAATAATTAAAAAACAACAACAAATTTAACGATAAAGAGCAAACTTGTTAAATTAACAATACACACATATTATTATCTGTCAAACTTCTTTTTTGTTTCCACAGCATACTTTTATTATTTGCAGCTATTTGTTAAAATAAATGTTTTGAATCTAGTTTTATTCAATTTCCACGGCACACTTACTTGATAAGTGTATTTTCTGGATATTTTAATTATTATATGGTTGAATACATATAAGTTGTCACTAAATGTAAATAAAACAAAATACCTCTGTTTCTCACTAACAAATGCAAGTCGTCCTAAATTCAAATCTATCAAAATTGAAAATATAAACGAAAACATATCAGAAGCTTCATTTATTAAATATCTTGGAATAATGGTTGATGAAAATCTGAAATGGGACAAACATATAATTTACTTGGCAACAAAGGTGAGGAAATTAATACACAAACTTTATGAGAGAATTTCTCAATAAAAATTTACTTTTGTCAGTATATAAATCTTTGGTAGAATCGCTATTGAGATATCGTATTTTAGTATGGGGTGGTCTATATAATAACGCACTTAAACAATTGTCAGTTATTCAAAATTACATTCTAAAATATATCAAAAAAATAAAAAATAATCAACAAATCTGTTATATTCTGCTGAAATTTGAAATATTCTTACCACTTGCATATACTTTCATAAAAATGACAATTTGAGAAGTTACATTTCACATAATTATGACACAAGAAGTATATCAAATTAACACATTAAAATTCCGAGTAGCAATAATAGCTTAAATCAACGTTTTATATCTTATCTCGTTCCTAAATATTATAACTTGCTTCCTATGCAAATAAAACTAATTAAAAATGTAAAACATTTTTGTATTAAATGTAAAATATTTATAGTTGATAATTATGATATGTTCATAAAATTATTATAAAGTTTAAGATATTTAAGATGATTCCTTTTAGATTTAGTTCTTTTCCTTTTTTTCTATTTTTACTACTAGTCGATAATTTTAATCTTTATTTTAAAATGTAAGATTGCACCTATAAGTTTTTGTGGCTTAGGCGCATATATAAAATTATATTTATAAAAAAATGCTTATGATGTGTATTGAACATTTTTTATCGATGTATCAGTGGATTTGTCGTGTTAGTATTTAACTACTGGGTGTCTAAAAGATGTTGCCATTTGAAAAAGTTGACATAATTACAAATTAGTGATTTGGAAAATTTTGGTTGGTCATAGCTACTAAACAACCAATTAAAAAATCTCATGTTTACATTTTTCTCTTAACATTTTGGTCCATTTGATTGATTTGAGTACATTCACTGTACTCTAGATGCAAAAATAAAAAAAGCTCTAAAAAATCAAGTAGTCTCAAATTTTTTTTTTTAACTATGCTATCACTAAAAATGGTATCCGGAATCCAAAAATGTAAGAATATGGTGTTCCACTTAAAATTTCAAAGTTGGGGTCATTTCCGGGGAAGTGATGGAAAAGTGTCATATAATGAAAAAATTGGCTGTTCGATATATATTACCCCTACCAAGTTTAAGATTTAATTCTTGAAAACACTGAAAACTATGGCTTGTCTATTGATTCCGTTGACACCCGGTATAAACTTATATTTCGAACAGTATATCAAATAAATTCACAACATTACCTATTTCAGATGCTGATTTGCCTGATCTTGATAGAGAGTCATTCCATATGAAATCGTCTAATCGGTAAAGCCAGCTAATTTTAGATTTTGCTCAAACTTTGTGAGAATCTTCTTTAGGGTTCCAAAGAAAGAAATCCACCGTCATTTAATTTTCGCATGCATCAGTTCCCGCCTGCCCGAATAAAAGCATTTAAAAAACGTCATTTTTATGCTTTCCCAAGCAACATTCTGACGACGAACCGACGTTGCTGTTCACAACTAAAAGTCGGTGTGCGACGTACACAAAACGTCGGGATGACCCATATTTGTACTAATCTGGTCAATAAAATATGGGTCGATTCGACGTAGAGGACCGACTTTAGTCGTTGTGATTACCGACCAAATGTTCACCAAATTTTACGTCGGCTTAAGTTGGTTGTCAGCCTATTACCAACCTTATTTAAAATTTGCCCTTAACCTAACCTACAAAAGTCGGGTGTAGGTAGTGAAACTAAGCAATTTTGTATATTATTCTATTTGTCGTACCTATATATTTATATAAAATGGATAAGGCGTGTTTATCATTGAGTACGTATTATATACAAAATACTTCGAATAAAATTTTAATAAATCTGGTGGGGTAAAAACTGAATAGAAAGAAATTTTATTGATACATATATATAAAGTAGGTCGAAAAAATATAGTGAACTCATAAGAATAATGTTTATTTTAAGAACGAAAGTACTATTTTTATTTTTTACTTTCAAAAAATATTTTCCGTTTCCAAAGAAAGCGCAATTGAAATATTGTTTAATTAATTTTACGAGTAAATAAAAACTGTTTTGCTTACTTTATTTGAAAAAAGAGGCAAATTTTGTGTATTTAAAATAATTGTACACATAATCAACATGGCCGCCTATTATTTCCTTCTGTGGAACCAGAAAATATGGCGAAGGCGGAATAAGTGCAACTATTTTTACTAATAGCGACTTCACGGTTAAATAATTTTACCTGCACCAACTTTTAGTAGGCAGAAATCTGCACTAACACTAACGTTCATTCCAAACAATCACGATAATATCGACCGTCTGTTGCAGTTGGTGTATAAATCTTTACTAAATATCTATCAATACCTGAATTATCGACATTGATTTTGAGGTTGTTAGACCAAGGACCAAAAGCCTAACACCAACGTCCAACCGACGTTGCTAGACGACTACGTCAGTCAGCAACATCTAACCAACGTTGGAATGTTACCCAAAAAATTACCTAAATCTAATTAATCAGTTACCAACGTCTAATCAACGTTGGATAATAATCTAAGAATACACTCAACGTATTAAGTAGATTTCTGACATCAAACCAATGTTGGTAAATGTGCTAGATGTAAATAGTAGGTTTGTGAGGTTCAAGCTACGTTGCTCCGACGTTGTATCATAACTATAAAATTTAAGACGCTACTTGACTAATATTTGTAATAATTCTGACCTTATAATTAGTAAAAAAAGTAGTCGGTAGTCGGTAAAATGTTACTTGAGATAAATGTAGCTACCTATCAAGTCGGTTACCAACGTTATACAGAAGTAGGTGTATTACCGAAAAATTAATCGGAGCTACTTAAGTTAGTCATTAACGTCTAACCAACGTTGGTTAATAACTAAAAAGGACCAAACCTATTAAGCCACTAACCAACATCTAACCAACGTTGGCAAGTATTCCATAACAAACTTGACCTATTCAGTTAGTCACCAACGTCTACCCCAACGTTGGTAGGTTACTCAAAATTTAACCATACCTATTTTAGTCAGTTGTCAACGTCTAACCAACGTTGGTAAGTTATTCAAAATATAACCATACCTATTTTAGTCAGTTGTCAACGTCTCATCAACGTTGGATAATGACTTGAAAACATATCAAACCTTATTAAGTCGTTTTCCAACGGCAAATCAACGTTGGTAAATCGTCCAGACTTAAGCAGTAGGTTTGCGAGGTCAGCGCAATATTTGGTTCGACGTCGTATTACAACTACAAAATTTAAGTTATTACTTGACTACTATTTGTAATAATTCTGACGTCGGAATTAGTGAAAAAAGTAGTCGGTAGTTGGTAAAATGTTGCTTGGGTTAATATTTTTAGTTGTAAAAATGTTACTATTAAAGATATCTACACGTTCAAGATGGCATTTCATAGCTGAAAGATAGTAGTTTTTGTGCAAAGAATATAAATTCACACAATCAATACCCCCAAAAAATAACACGGTGTTGAAAATGCGTGTATTTTACTGATTTTTCCTGATTTTTAACTGACTCCAGTGTCTCGACTGTCGAATGCAAACAGCTAATATTTCTCAGAGATCAAGTGCACATATCGTGGAAGAAATAAAACCCACAATTGACTCGTTCGGCCTATTCTTTATAAAAAAAATCTTTGCTTGAAATTTTGAAATTTTAAAAAATCGCATTATTTAGGCTATAATATGAATGTGTTGGCTACCGAGATAAAAATATGAAACTTACAGGATATTTAGTTCTTACCTTGAACTTCAAAAGTTTATAATGCTCGTTTTGTTATTTTCATCCTTTGTGCGTGTGCATTCAATAGTCGAGACACTGGAGTCAGTTAAAAATCACGAAAAATCAAAAAATATACGTTTTCAGCACCATGTTATTTTTCGGGGGTATTGATTGTGTGAATCTATATTCTTTACACAAAAACTACTATCTTTCAGCTTTGAAATGCCATCTTGAACGTGTAGATATCTTTAATAGAAACATTTTTTCAGCTAAAAATATTAAATCATAAAAATGACGTTTTTTAAATGCTTTAATTCGGGCAGGCGGGAACTGACGCATGCGAAATTTACATGACGGTGGATTTTCTTCTTTGGAACTCTAAAGAAGATTCTCACAAAGTTTAAGCAAAATCTAAAATAGTGGAGCAAAATTTTTTTTTTTTTTGACGATTTCATATTGAATGACCAAAGAAACTATTATTTCCGTAGTTCATCACAAACGCCCTTTCCTCGGGCCATTTTAATGTTTCTTTTTACTACAAATCGACTTAAAACTGAATATGTGATGCTACTGAAACTAAATTAATTGTTACTGTCGGGTCAATTATTGCCGTTAGCAATTTTTACTAAATATGTATGGTATAGTAAAATTCCGTATACATCAATAAATGATACGTTTTGTTTTGTCTACAACAACATAACTTTTTTTGTATACGAATATATTGAGCTTGTCATATATAAGTAATAAACAATGTTATAGTTAGATACTTTTTCCATGATTTACATTTGAATTACAAAATTCAAGTTTTCATGTGACTGAGTCAACTAATATGGGACAGCTGGTAGTTACTATATCATTTTTAAAAAAATTGTACAGTATTTTTGAAATATATACAGGAACATCTGTTTGTAATGGCGACTCAGGAGGTGGAATGATTTTCCCTAAGGCTGGATCCGATAGCAATAACCCCGTTTGGCAGATAAGAGGATTGGTTTCAATAAGCGTGGCTCTTCAAGACACATTCAAGTGTGATTCGAAACATTACGTTGTTTTTACAGACATAGCCAAATATTTGGATTGGATTAAAAATGCTTTAACTCTGTGATAAATAATTATTTAAAATTAATTTATATTGTTGAGCACTAGACAAACAGTTAAATTTTGAGGGTCTATCAAATACACATTTTCTAAAGAGAATCAAGTTTTCCTTTGGTCACATTCATATATTTGCTGTTCAGATATTTTACAATTTACAGAAAATGTCACACCTATATTTTGCAACCAATCAGAGGTTTTAATTTTATATCGTTACCATGGCAACCATAAAAATTTCTGGAAATTCTTCACCTGGTGAGTACCCCAGGTGAAATATACTGAAAATTTTTCTGTCAAATAATGGCGCGAAATTTATTGGATACATGGTAATTTGTTTGGTAATACATTATCTATACAAATCAACTCTGTAGACTTATGCAAATATTTAAATAAACAGGAATCTAGCGCCCAACACGCATATTTAATGTTACAATTGATTTTTTTTTTTTTTTTGTAAAATTAGGGTTATATATTGCAAAACATGATAAAAATATAGTAATGGAAAAGTCACTTGATTCTAATTCTTTGATGATATTGATACTCTATTCTTATTGGATGAATTATACAAGTCTAGCCAATAGCATAAGACAATTTTAGAGTACCTACACATATTTTAAACTTATTGTATGCAAAATCTCCATATTCATATAATTTAATAACCTAATGCATCATTAAATTATTTTTAAAATGTGACTCGAATATTAATTTTAACATTATGTTCACACCAATCACAAACTACATCTACAATTAATGATCCTAAAAATAAAAATATGTAATCACTTGTATTTTTCTTTAAATACTAAAAATAAAAATATGTAATTACTTGTATTTTTCTTTGAATCAAGTTCATTTCTACATATAACGATCCTTTGATCATTGACTATTTTGTCTCCTTTCTATGTCATTACCTCAAATGTAATGTGAAAAATCAAAATTAGCACTGTCTTTTATAATATAAAGGGACCTATGTTTCGATAAAACAGCATAAAGATTTCTATTTTTATCATGCACTAATCTCATCACACTACCCGTTGATAAACTCAAACTGGCTATCGTATCTCCGAAAAATTAAAACAATCATAACATAAATGATGTAAATGTTATTGTATTTCAAAGAGCATGAATGTGAGGTTTAATATAACCTTTTTTATTTAAACCTAGTATATGTAGAAATTTTAATTGTGCTATGTTAGGAAGGAAGGCAACTTTTTGTTCTGTTTCTTTATAACCACTGATTGCTTACAGTTAATAATTTAAACTATCATAAGGCCTATATATATATATGGGGTTATCATAAAGTAAGAGGTCTATTTTAAATTCTTATATAGTTTTAAGAAATTATGCTAGTAGCAGAAAGTAAACAGAATCTAGTTGCCTCAATATTGGATTTTAGTGTATCTATGGAAAACAAAAGAATTGTGACAACTATTTATCTATGGAAAACAAAAGAATTGTGACAACTATTGATATGTGTCAAACGAAATAATCGTAATTTAGAGAATTGTTCTCAAAATAAAACTCGCGTAATGTAAATTGTAACAATTTCAATATCTGCAAACAAGAATTGGTTTAGTACAATGTTATTATGAAGGCAGTAAAAATTACACTACTGGATTACGAAGATTTCGTACGAAAATGGGTTTGAGAGCAGGGCCGTGCAAAATGAAGGCGTATCGTAATTTGATTAGCAAATTTGAAAGAACAGGGTCTGTAAAAGACCTTCCGAGGTCAGGAAGACTTAGGATTAGTGATGTCCAAGTTGCAGAAATTCTTCAGGAAAATCAAAACGTAGCCAATATTAATCCGCTAGCAATCAGTAGTGTGAATGCGATATCAAAACGGTTACAAATGCCATACACCATGGTTTGGAAAATTTTACGGAAAATCCTAAAAATGTATCCCTATAAACTGCTGTTTGAATTAAGGGATGCAGATTTTGCTCTCAGGTACGATTTTTCATTACACGTATTGGCTCAGATGGAAATTGAACCCGAATGGTTATCCCGTATTATATGGACAGATGAGGCCCATTTCTCTCTTAATGGTGGAATTAATACCCAAAACTGTCGAATATGGTCAACAGAAAATCCACATGAAATCGTTCAGGAAGGCCTTCATGACAAAAAAGTCACCGTTTCGTGCGGTTTCAGAGCTAATTTCATCATTGGTCCATACTTTTTCGAGGAATACAGAATGGGAGGCCGTATCTGTAACTGTTACTGATGAACGATAAATGCAAATGTTAAGGGATTATGCAATTCCACAGTTGCAAAACGAGCACGAAGGAATTGAAAACATGATTTTTTATGCAGGATGGAGCACCTCCGCACATTTACCGACCAGTTAATGAATTGTTAACTGCGGTTTTTTAAGATCGTGTTATAAGCAGACATTTTGCAAATTCATGGCCACCAAGATCACCTGATGTTAACCTAGCGGATTACTAGCTGTGGGGTTATTTAAAAAATTTGGTGTTTAGAACACGGCCAACAACGCTGGAGGAATTAAAGGACAGTATTAGAGAGCAAATTCATGCAATTCAACCAGAAATGTTAAATAGTGCTGTATACAATTTGGAGGAACGGTTGGTAATTTTACAACAAAATGGAGGTCATATCGAGCATTTGCGGTAACTAGTGTTTGACATCAGAAAACCCATTATGTAAGCAACTAGATTCCATTTACTTTTTGTTATTAATTTGATTTGTTAAGAATATAGAATAAGATGAAATATATCCCTTACTTTATAATCACTCGTTATATAACTTACATTATCCCAGTAATCAAATTGATATCATAATTTTTTCATATAAGGATTGACCTCATCCAGTAAAAATCTTTCCTCATACTCGCCATCATAGAACTAATTAGATCTGCTAAATTAGCATTTTCATCTAAAAATTCCTTACATAATTGAAAATATGATGGACGGTTTTCTTGCACTGGAAATGAACAAATATTTGCATTATTTACTATCATACTGAAACATATACATATACCTACCTACCTTTTTGCATAGCTTACATTTGTAAAAGGAACCGATTTATTGTAGATATGTAGCCATAGTGATTATCATAATTCTCTTTATTAAGGTTAAAGCTTCGTGGAGAAATTGAGATATAAAGTCTATCCGCTTTAAGAATGAAGTACTCCTGTGACCGTTTTACACAACCACACATGCTGCAGGTTGAATTTGATTCGGTCACTGTTCAAATCAACTCAATATTGGAAAAGAAAGGAGAGGTTGTTACTCCATTTTTTTGTAACTAGCACTCAAATTTTATTGGTCTATGTTATGGTATCATGAATTTACTTTCAACTGACGGTAAACAAGTAATACGAATACAATATTAATTTAATTAAATCATTTTTCAATTACTTTAAGAGGATGCCTTTTTACTTATTCATCGTTAGCAACAATGGAATAGTTTATTTTTTAATATTTTACCATTTACATACATCTCTGGAAGAAAAAATGTTATGACTACATCTCAGGTAGTCATTGCACAAATATTAGGAATACAATAGAATATTAGGTTCTTGTAAGGTGGCACAGTGGGCTCTCTCACAAGAACCAATTGATGACGTGGTTTTTAATCATTTATGAAAGCTGTACCAGTTTTATAGCAAATTATACAAATTCAAATTAATCAAAAAACAAGCCTGACTAAAGCCTATATCTTCCCATTAATAATGCTGTTTAGTCAAATTTGTCTTATAATTAATTTGAATAAATACTGATTAAGATGATAAATTTATTATGTCATGACATAACTTTCACGAGTATTATAAGTTGAAATGTTTTTTAAAATAAGCGTTCTTCCTTGGGCATCATAAATACTTTATATTTTAGGCACTTCGGTCTGTAATGGTGACTCAGGTGCAGATCTGTCACAGGTACTCTTAAAAAATACTTGAAGTATAAGTATCACGTATTCAAATATCAAAAAATTACCTGAAGTATCAAGTACAGTTTTTCTTAAAACATACTTCAATTATCAAGCCCTCTTGAAAATTACTTGATTTATCGCCAAGTAATTTACTTGAAGTAAAACAACAGTACTTGAAGTAAGCTTCGTAATTTAAAGTATATAGAATCACTGGCGGTTCTTCTATAGGGTCATTTGGTCAATGACCTCCCACATACAAATAAAAAATAGAGCTATTCATTTTCTGAAGTTTAAAAATATATATAATATATATATTTTTAATATTCTTAAAAAAAATATATTAAAGTCTCTAGTTCATTCTATGCACAATACTATTCCAATATCTAGATCATTACATTATTCATTTATAGAACTTAAAAATCTTGGGTCAATCCACAACGTGTCCTCAAAGCAGCTACGGCCCGAATTTATAACGAATTATAATGAAATAGACTTATGCGCGAATCGTCAGAAAGCAAAAGAGACAGAAAACACTGGAGGGGACAATGCCCCTGACGATGTTGACACGGTAACGCACGAAATTTAGTACAGCAGTCGCTAGTCACCAGTCTTAATGTTGACTAGGTACTGGTTGGTCGATAAATTCTATCGCGTTGTTTTTTAATGTTTTTATTTGTGAACATTTTATTAGTAAATCTCTACTTGTGAAATTAAGTAAAACAGTGTTTTTGGTGTTTACTATTAAATATGAGTGTTGTACAAAATATATTAAAACTGAAAGATGGACATAAGTTGGGTTATGAAGACTGAGTGAAATTCAAAGGTGGTGGCCGTCCAAAACCTAATATGACGATAAAGCAAACATCTCTTGATGAGAAAAAAGAAGTTAATAGGTATGTTTAATAATTAAAAAAAGTTATCCTTCAGCAAATTTTATTCATTGTTATGCCCATCAACTAAATTTAATTTTACAAAAAGCATCAAGTCAGGAAAAAAAGCATAAAATTTTTTTTGCTAATTTACATAGCTTTTCTTTATTCTTTGGAAAATCGCCAAAAAGAACAGCCATGTTAGATAATGTTGTTAAGGTGATATTACCTAAAGCTGCTCCAACACGATGGAATTTTAATACAAAGTGCATAGAGACTGTTTATACCTATCGAACAGAATTATTAGATTGTTTAGAAAAAATCATTGATAATGAATCAGAAAACAACACTCTAAACTAAGCTATTGGTTTAAAAAACTACTTACAAAATGAACATTTTCTTTACTGGTTAAATTTTTTTTCATTTAGTTATGCCTCATTGTGATATATTGTTCAATCAATTACAAAAATGTAATATCGATGTCATAACAGTAAATAAGTGTATTGGCGTTTTTAATAATAAAATTGAAGACATCAGAAATAAAATTTTGAATAACTATTTGGAGGAGACATCCATGAAGTCTGCCCAGAGATGTAAAACGGAAGAATCAAAAAGGAAGATTTCATTAAAAGTTTGTGATATAATTACATCTGAGATCAAAAACAGGTTTGGCTTCAGTAATCATTTAGCAGTGTCTCAGTTATTTAACACAGATCGATTTAAAGATTATAAAAAAAGCTTTCCTCAAAATATGTTTAAATTAGTTAAAACGGAGTATCCAGTCATAAATCATTTGAAACTTAAAACTGAATTAGAAGTATTATATAGCCGAGAAGATTTATCCAATAGTGAAGGTGCAGTTGCTTTGTTACAGCTTTTTATTAACAATAATTTGTGCAATACTTTTTCTGAAAGTGTCAAACTGTTAAAAATCTTGTGTACTCTCCCTATGACTACCGTCGAAAGTGAGCGCTGTTTTTCCACCTTAAAAAGAATAAAGACATTTTTAAGAAATACCATGGGTCAGGAAAGGTTATCTTCTTTAGCTATGCTTACCATAGAAAGGTCATTAATAAAGAAGATAAAAGACTTTAATGAAAAAAGTAATTGACCACTTTGCATCTCAAAAAGACCGGAGGATCGACTTGGAATTTAAATCACTTTAAAAGGTAGGTAATACAGTAAACATTTCTAATTGACCTCCCTATCTCTTGACCCACGAACCGCCGTTGTATAGAATACTTAAAGTAAATAAAATTACCCGAAGTATTACAAAAACTTCTTAAAAAACTAGTAAAACTCAGCAACTTTTGAATTAAATACAATTTGTATTTTTGGAATGGATAAATGGTTTAATGGTTTCAGATTCAGATTAGCGTTGTGTAAAAATATAATTTGAGATATTTAGTTATATGCTAAGCTTACGCGTGTAAATCACATGGTGAAAATTAGTGAATAGAAAAATAAATTTATTATAATATGTAGGTGTCGCGTTTTAAAAATGTTACTTTGTTTTGTCCCCCTGCAATGGACTCAGTATATCTGAAATTAATTTTAAATTAGCAAAGTCTACACCAAAATATCTTATTCTGAACCTTTAAGATGGAGATCATTTTAATTGTTTCCGGAGGAAAAAGGATGCAACATGTAACCTTATCGTAATAATAATTAAATAATGATGATAATGCTTTGTTGCTTAATTTCTTTTCTTTCTTATTTTTTACTATTTACAAAAATATGTAAAAAATAATGTATAATGATTATAGTTATTTCCGAAACTGGCTTTATATTTTTGGCACTTTAAAGCACAACAATCCTAACCACTGGCCTAACCATATATTATGATTATTATGATTACGACAATGTCTATTACTGAAATGGCAAACAATGTGAGAAAACAAAAGAGCTGTAAGCTATAAGTATACTTAAACACACCGATATAACAACACAGTCATCTTGAATTTAAAAAAACTTATAAATCTTTTTCTCAAAGCGACGACCACACCTAGTTCCTACCGCAAAACAAAAAAGTGTATGAAGCGTGCTAGCGTAAACAATTAAAACAACGCCGCACAAATTATTCTCTGCCGAAAGGGTGGCGATATTTTTTTGCGGTTTTTAGTAGCAAAGATAGTTATGGTATATCTATGTGCTGAACTATAATATCAACTAACCGAACTAAAAACGTAAGACGATAAATCATCTGCTGGCAGTTCTATAGCCGTTCTATTTCCGAAAAAATTTACACCAGTTGCCATCAGTGAGACGCTCGCACTCCTCTGCCTATACAATACTTCCACTCACATGACGTGATGTGAAAGTAATATTTGGTGTACTGATTTACTTGCAAATATACCTTAATTTACCCAATAATGTTTGATGTAGTTATATATGCTATCTACCTACCTTTTTAATTTTGTAAATTACTAATCACTGAATGCACTGTGCTACTAATTGTACACTATACACAAGATAAACTTTAGAAATGTCTCTTTAAAAGCACCTTACCTCGAGGCGTTGCAGCATAGAACTAAATTAAATAAACCTTCAGTAATTCCGAAGCATTCCTTGTATGGTCTCGTTAATGTGAATTTTGACAAATAAAATATAATTGAAAAAGGAATTTTACTTCAAGTAATTGTTTCAGAGTGCAAGTATCTTCTCTATTTTTTAACATGTTTGACGTGCCAAATGTACAAATTTTGTATCTATGATTGTTAAAGAAATCTATCTATCTATCAAACAAATATTTACTTGAAGTAGCCCAAGAATACTTCAAGTACAATTTATTACTTGAATTATGTAATACTTCAAGTATTGTTAAGAATACTTAAAGTAACTTACTTGACAAAATAAAGTAAAAATTCAAGTTTTTTTATGTAAATAATTGAAATACAAGTACAAATTTCTACTCAGATAAGTACTTAAAGTAAAGTAGTTTAAGTACTAATAAATACTTGTAATATAATTTTAAGTATTTTACTTTAAATATTGACAGCTCTGCTTAGGTGGTGGACTAGTTTTTCCAAAAAAGGATACCAATAGTATCAATACAGTATGGCAAATTAGGGGGAACTGTTTCAAACACTATTAGGAAGTGTATGCGACTCAGATTATTATGTAGTTTTCACAGATGTCGCAACATATTTAGTGTAGTTTAACCAAGCCATGAGTTAGAGGGGAGAAACTACCCGCAGTAATTTTTATTTTATATTTTGCAATTTAAAGCAATACATAAAGCTGTAAAGAAAACTTTACATTTATATATATTATTTATTAACGATTTAAGCAATAAACACTACGAATACTACCCACTGTAAATTTTAAGCTTATGGACATGAAAATAACTTTTATAACATATTTTATAAACGAACTTAAGTTAACAAAAACTCAGTGGGTATAAACGAATCTACCCTTAAGAATTCTGTTCATTATAATTCTTCGACCTGCTGGGGTGGACATTCTGGTTTTCCAACCGTGCCTTTTGATTCGTTTTCTTTCGAAGGTCTTGGAAAGTGAATTCGAATGTTTGTACGTGTGAAAATGTCGAAAAGGCCTCCAGGTTTGATTTGTGATGCACCATCGCTAGTTAGTGAGTGGAACTTTGGTGCAGGTTGTAAAATTTGACCGGTCAAACTTATAATGCGACTAAAAATTAAACATTAAAAATGACAACCCAAATTACAGAAAAGCTCTTACTTTATAGGATTTAGCAGATTTGGAACTAGTCTTGCCAAGGCCGACATTCTTTATTAGTATCTGGAGCCTCTTATCAATATTTTAAGAATTTTAAAACTTCGTCTACAATTAGGTTAGAACCACAGAACATCAAAATTGTTAGAATCATAGATGCAAATAAGTTAGAACAGTCAAAACAGTAGCGGTCCGAGGAACTGACAGTAGTTGCTACATAAGGTGTTCTAACTTTAAAAAAACTACATAAATTAGACAACCTCCAAACCAAAGCCGGAACTGCACAGACAGGGCTACACAGTTGCAAAAAACGCATAATTTAAGTAGATTTACGGTACGGAGGCCACATCAAATTATGCTCCTATTTATTTAAAACTACATAAATTAGACAACCTCCAAACCAAAGCCGGAACTGCACAGACAAGGCTACACAGTTGCAAAAACGCGTAATTTAAGTAGATTTACAGTACGGAGGCCACATCAAATTATGCTTCTATTTATGCAGTGCAACCGTAAAACAACTTAGATAGCTAAGATTTGTGGTAGAAAGAATGCACCTATAGTAGACATTTTCTCCCTGATGTCATGGAAGACAATGAACAAATGTTATTGTTATTAGCCACATCCAGACTGAGTGAGCAGTCTCGCGGTTTTTAAAAATGTACAGTGAGACAGCCTTGAGTAACAGTGACGTAAACAGATCAGCGAACACACGTCGAGAGTAAAAACCACGAGTTAACTGAGGCACATATTTTGTGGTATGGACGAAAAACCGACAATGCTCGGCTCAGGAAGAGGCATCCTCGGCCGTGGCATCGTGCGGGCTTGAGGAGGCGAGTCACGTCCATACTGCCAGAGCAACTGCCTCGTGAAGCTACTCTCTCAGTCTAGACGCGGTATCAACATTTGCACTGCATATTTCGAATAAATCAAATTGTAGTTTAAATTATTGTAGATACAATTTTAAGGATATATTGTATACATGTACTACAAATTGATTTTGCGATAGTGGTGATGTAGTTATTGTGGCATGTAAATAACTAAATATAGTATTCCTAATGAATTCAGAAAACTTACATGGAGGTCGCAATGAATAGTTACAAATGATATAACATATAAATACACATTTTAATCAAATTAAAATACAGTTAAAACGCTTCTAACAACAGAACATTACCACAATTGAAGAGTTAAAATATCAAACGGACTAAGGCCATTTTTAGTAAACTGAGTTTGTATCGTAGAAAGGTGCTATGTACAAGCCAAAACATGTAATGGGCCCAAGTGCCACAAGCTCTGCTTTGCATTTTTTCTACTCAATTCTAGTTGATGCGACGTGTCAGTGCGTGTTTTATGGGGTATTCTTTAAATACATCAATTAACAATTTTTGTCACTTAGTCCCTTTGATATTTCAACGCTTTAATTGTAGACGAACTAATTTTTAAACGTAAGTGCTTTGGCACTATTTATCTCCAATTCAGCTGTTTATGAGACATCAACGGGAAAAGGTCTATTGGAGATAAAGGTAAGAGTGTACAAATAAAACGAGGCGAGGTGAAAGGTCAGTGGAAGGGAAAATTTTTTTGAGAAATGCCCGCTTCTGCTTTTAAATAAAAGCAAACATTTTCTCAATAGTGCAATAAATCAACAGATACCTGAAGTTGGGTCTCCGCACATAACTAATCTTTGCAGGAAAAGGGGTTGCCATGTGCCTCACACGCAAACGCAAACAGATATTTTTATTATAGTTATATTGTAATTAATATATCATTTTGTTTATTTAACTTTTATGAATAAATGATATGAATGTAAAGGCCGTCCCTGGAGAATACCAAATCCTCCGATGTTCTTCGAATCCGCCACTGGGGGGGAGAGAATGAAATATATAGCATGTGACACCACGGTATAATTTAGTTCATTTTTGTTTGATTAAACAATAAAACGACACAAAGGCTCGGATGTTGCCTCCTGGATCCGCCACTGGGATAGCAACTGGACTACGGCCTTATGACATCAGTGTTGAGAGGGAAATTTAAAAAACCATGCCGTCGTATGGCTGGATATTGACCGATATTGACCTTTAATAAACGGGGGATTTCTTTTCTCCTTAACCTTGAATAAATCAAAATGACGATGAATAAAATTATTATGGAAATTCGACAAATACCGGTTTACACATTTAAAGTTAGAATACAAATCAAAAATATTTCAGTAGGTACCTAACTTCTATTATTATGATTAGACTAGACTTGATAAACAAAAACGACAAGTTAATATATTTTTAATGAAGGTTTGTTACAAAGAAAAAGGATGTCTTGCAGACGGTAGCTCTTCTTTTAGTTCTTTTGCAGTTATTTATGTGCAGTTGCCGAAATAAGTTGAGTTTTTAAGGAGCACGCACCTATTTTGGATTTGCATATTTGGGAGATTTTATCAAAATGTTGAATTCCTCGCAAAACAGTAAGTACAATTAATTAACAATAAGCTATTTTGCTCATTATAAGTAAAGATAGTAAACTTTATTGAGAAGTATACTAAATTCAAAATATATGTATATATATAATTTTTAATTAATTGTTTGTTTTCACCTTGAGTATTAATCGTTTCTGCGTAATTACTAGTTAATTTATTTGTTTGGTTTTCAGTAACAAAAAATACAAAGGTTAATTAATTATGTATTCAGTGAATTATAATATTTTAACTAATTGTTATTTGCTTTATTTACATTAATGGAAGATGTTTTTAATTCCAATAAAATTTATTTTTACATTTTCTGTAATAGTATACCCATTTACAAATATTATCTAATTATTCTTGTTTATTTTTTTCAGCAAGAAAATTTCCTAACCAGATAGAATCAATTTTCATACTTCTAATTACGTTAATTATAAACAATGCTTATTGTCAATTAGTGTCTCCTTGCCCAAAACTATTTAAATATGAGCCTAATAATAACGAAAATGATAGATGGTATGGTCAAGTTACTTTGTTAAGCGATTCCGAATTATCTGGAGTTTGGTTAAGGTTAATTTTTGATAAACCTTCCTCACAACTAGGGGTAAGCATTCTACGCACGGAACTATTCTAACTTAATTAGAAAATAATTTATTTGTTTGCGAATATCCGATGAACATAATATTTTAGGGCGTTTGACCTACTTACAATTTTAGAACTACCCCGGTCGCTACCCATTTTTTTCCAATTTGTTTAAGTTAGGCCAGGGCCAGAGACAGGATGTCTGGTTAAGCTGCATTTCACCATGCACCCACCAAAACTGTAACTTATTGCTCTTAAACCATTTTTTTCAATGGTAACAACATTCAATGATAACCAAAAACAAAGGTGTCATTTTAAATAATATTCAGTATTCAGTAAGTCTAATTGCAGGCAATTCGAATGGCTGTATGCTGTATTATTTTGAAATAAATGGGGACAGGATACAGTTGTAACTGAGTATAAACAATAAAATTTATTTTATATACAAGTGTAACAGAATGACATGATGTAAATTAGAGGAATAAGAAAAAAAAAAAAGAATTATACAGGGTGGTTTCAGATTAAAGTGACAAGCCATATTCGATCTATGTACTTAAACAAAGTGCAGTTGGAGGAGGCAAAATACGTCAATTTTCTCAATCTTGCAAATTTATACCACAGATTGCATATGCATTTAACTAACCAACCACACCCAACTGCAGGGCTTGGGAAGTTATGGGAGGTAACCCAGACGTCACGAGGGCAGTGAAAAGAATGACTGCCACGGGCACCAAGCACCTGAATAGAATGGGAGATAGAAAACAGATGAGTTGAAAATACCCCCAAACTTACCGATGAATGTTAACTGTTTTTGAGATACAGAGCGTTTTATGATTTTTGACTAAAACAGAAACGGTATTCACTTTGGAAAATTTCCAGACCAGCTCAATTTTTATAATGTTGCTCGTATTACAGATAACATCTCCCTGTGTATCATTTTTTGGTAAATATTAGTGAACATTTAAAAATTCAATGGATTAGTGCATAAAATAATGTCATATATTATTTTTATTCTTAAATTCTAAAAATTTTTATTGAAGACTAAGAATTTTACCATATTATTTTAGTTTTGTCTATCATGATTGACTGCATTAAATATTTTTTAGTTTATGCTAAATTAGTATTTTCTAAAAGAGATATTATTTCCTCGCAAATTATATTGCAGTTCAAAATTGCTGTATCGGATTATTTTAAACCTTCCTTAGTGCTTATAATGTACAGTTCAGCATATAGTCCAATAATTATTTTTAAATAAAAACTTATTTTTATTTTGCACCATTTTTTCTGAGATATACGTTTTTCATACCTATTGTATTTAATATTTAACAAAATTTTTAACATTTTTTTTTTAGAACTGGTTTGGAGAAGTGGTAACACAAGACAACAAAGAATATTTAGTTAAAAATAGAAATCATAAACTACTTGCAAATGTACCTTACAGTTTAAGATTCTACTTAAAATATAATCCTAATGAAAGTCCTCCTCAGCTAGTTGCATTTCGGTTAAATGCTAAAACAGTTTGCCCAGAAGGAGGAATCACAACGGAAGCCCCAACCACTACTGGCCAACTTTTAACTAGCAGTGAGCTGTCTACAACATCTATGCCCAATACTAACGTAGCCAATACAGGACAATCAGGTACTACATTGTAAGTACTTATAAAACATGATTTTGTTTAAGTTTGTAACTTATTGACACTTTACACAAGCCAGTCCGTTTTTAAATTTTGGCTGAAGGATCGTTGTGGTTATTCATTCAGCAAGATGACTAATGTAACTGTGATTGAAATGTTCTCCATACACCCTATATATAGCGCCAAGTGTGGCCAGTTAGAAAAATAATACGAGCGATGGTTTTGAACTAAGTGAAATTAGACGGAAATAAGATACACCTAACTAATGTAAGGATATGCTCGGGTTTGTGTTACACCAGCCACCTACAATACTCTCGCATTGTTACGCGATCTCTCTTGTTCAGTCGGTCTTTGTTAACATTTAACGACATTAGCCGCTTTACACATGGTATAATCCTGAAAGCCACAATAATCTAGAAGGCCACAATTGAAAAATGCTGGTCTGTCTATAATCGTGATAACTGTGAGAACTAATTTGAAATTTCAGTGTGTGTATTTATTTTGGTTTTTTAATGCCCCCCCA
The DNA here is from genome assembly GCA_029963845.1 of Rhamnusium bicolor. Taxonomy (NCBI): domain Eukaryota; kingdom Metazoa; phylum Arthropoda; class Insecta; order Coleoptera; family Cerambycidae; genus Rhamnusium; species Rhamnusium bicolor. The sequence goes on from JANEYF010001537.1 coordinate 166,850, forward strand.
CCCCCAAACGGCGCTCATGTTTCTGACTAGTTTTGACTATGTGGTCTCCTTTGTAAACTATTGGCATATCAGTCAACTCAACATTATTCTTAAGAAATTATTATTCGCATTTATAAATTTTTAACAATTTTCTAGCGTTCGTCCTGGAGGTGGTGGTCCTTCCATAAATAATCAAAACTCCGATGATGATGATTTCTTCCATGGGGATTTTTCTTTATTACAGAAACCTCACCAGAATGTGTTAAACAGCGCATGCGGAACTGTGATTGTAAGTATCATTTTTGAAACTAATTTTTTATCTGGAGTTTAATTTCTTTAGCCACCAATAATATATAATGTGTTTTCAGAAATCACATCATTTTAAAAGAAATGTCATTATTTTTAAAAAGCTAATTTTTTTCCATAAAACCATGTAGTATACTCAAAATACGATATTTATAAAATATTTTAAAAAGCAACATTTATTACTCGTACAAATGCGTCTTATCTTCTCTTAGCCCTAAGAGAACACACATACACTGTAAACTATAACATGTTGTTGCAGAATGTATTAGAAAACATTGGCTTTTGAGAAACTACACTAAAATTAATGGCATGTTCAAAAAGAAATCAATGTGTGGGGTTTTGATTCCACAAATAAAATTATCAAGTAAGGAGTTGCCTAAGGAACTGAACTGGGCCTCTTACTTTTTAATCTCTGAATAATTTGTTTTCTGTAAACACCGAAAGGGAAAGGTAATTAGTTTTTCTGCTGACACCGCTGTCTTTTATAAAGGCTTGTGATAGAAATTGGAACGGGGTGTCATAAATTTAATGGGTTTTAAGAACTATCTATAATAAAAGCTACCAATACAGCAATTTTATTTAACGAAACAAACATGTTCTTGACATTCGAAACTTTTTCAGCCGACCAATTGCAAGACAAAGGAAACATTAAAGCCTATAGAGATTAAATATGAAACAACTAAATCTAAACCTACATCTGTACAAAAAACAGACGAAACTCTTGGCCAGAGACCTCACACTTATCTTGAGCCAGATATGAATGCCGATATTCCAGAGTTACTGAGAAAAATTGTGTCTATTATCTTAAACAATTTTACAAATAATTATTTAGTGAATCTAGAACAACCCCAAAATAATCAAAGACATTTTTTTATTATAATTAACAATCAAAATTATTAGTGATATTTAGGCACCGGACAATTTCCGTGAGTCCCGGACCTGCCTGTCTGAGATCCCATGCACATCTCCGCGTACACAGCGAGATCTAGACCGTATTTATTTTATTCAGTTTATCTACTAACGTCGCAGTGTAGATGACGCGTGGCTAAAAATAAATAGTAACAACTATATCAACAATATTATAGAGAGGACGCTGAAGAATCAGTACTGGTGAAATTTAGGCAGTCTTATCTTAACATTGGAGCATGAGATCCAAGCGGTACTTTAAGGCATAATTATCAATACTAAATGAAGAAGTTTTGTAGAAAAAAAAATTGCGATTGAAATTTGTGAAAAAAAGTTGAAAAAAATTATGTGCCTACCCAAGTTATTTTTTAAACAATTTGTAAATATATTTTTTTCAGAATACGGTGGAAAATATATCAACAAATTTCAAATCTCATAAAAAAATATAGATCTATTACAAAGTTGCGCCTTTTTGAAATTTGCACAGTGAAAAATTATTCTAAAAATAAAATTTTAAAACGGTTTATATTTTTTCATGAAATTTGAAATCTGTCAATATATTTTCCACCTGATTCTGAAAAAAAAATGTTTTGCAAATATTTTACAAATTGCTTAAAAAATAACTTGGTGAGGCAAGCAATTTTCTCAACTTTTTTTGCAAAACTTCTTCATTTAGTCTTAAGTTATACCTCAAAGTATCGCTTGAGTCCCATGCTCCAATACTAAGATATGAAATACCTAAATATCACCAGCTGCCACTGCAGTACATGTTGATTTGTGTTGATGATGCCATGGATATTAAGGGACATAAAATCATGAACGTTATTATGCGTAATTTAAGTACTATTCACTGTTAATATGTAGTAAACGGGTGCGGTAATGCTTTGTATAATATTCGAATCCGGGCTCTATATTAGTGACGATTTTTATAAATTGACGTATAAAACACTTTGTATAACACCAAGCAACTCATTTTTAATATATAATATCTTAGTTTTACATCAGGCAGTATTTTAATGTTCTGTACAAATTGTTGTTGTCTCTTACACCATGTGCCAGCCCTGCATCCACGGAAATCGTCCGATGTCTAGTGATATTCAAATAATGATACATCAAAAACTGATAAAAATATGTCAGTACTGCATATAGAAATCTTTATATTAATTATTAATCATTGACAGTTTCGGTGCAGTGAGCACCGCCGAATATAGGCAGCGTACATGTTTTATATGTACGATGGATATAGGCTCTAGTTGAGTCTAACCTGTTCAGATAGCGACACATTCTCAGTGTAAACGTTATGATGTCTCGTCGTGCTCTATACGTGTTCGAATTAAACTGAATAATAACAATTTAACTACTATAAACAGGAGTACCGTATACTATACTACATGTAAACAGTGCTTACTAGTGTGATGTTCGTGGCAGTGTGAATGACATAAATACAACTCGATATTGTCACATCGGATGAGGAATTGAAGGTTAGACATGAAACATTTAACATTCCAATAGAAGCTATGAAGAAACTAGAATTATCCACGTTTGTATGTTGCAGAAACTTTCACAATCATCAATAACGTACAAGCAGCATTTCAGAAATTAACTGATACATCAGCAGTACACATTTCTTTGAGGAAAAAAATGTGAAACATGCTATATTCAGTGTTGTATCTTCAAGCTGTGTGAATAATATTGAAAATTTTTACGAGTTTACGAATATTACTTCTATTGATGTTGAACGGCCCTTTTCCCATTTTAAGAATATCTTCGGAACTTTAAATCTTCCACACCGCTTCTAAAATGTCTCCCTTTTAAGGTAAGTTTGCATGCACTCTACTAAATCCACCGAAATTGTCAATGACTGTTAATTAATATCAATCATATAATACAAAAAATATCCCCATTTCTTCAATAATTAGTATCTTTTTCCTATAAATTATTGTTACATCTATATAATAGTTAACTAAGGAGAACAATTTCTATAAGTAAATACATTCAAATACATTCTTTATTTGCTACCTAGTACGTACCTTAATAACATATCTAACATCTGTTTTAACATACACTGCTTCACCAGGCGGTTAAATTATCATTCATTAGTTCTGTTATTCATTATCTAGGTATTTATCACAAATTATATGGTTTATATTTTGTTGTATTATATAAAATTATAATTACATATTACAAAATGCTTAGTCAGAACGTAACCATTACTTTTTTTTATTGTTTATTTACCAAACTAGGTATAGTGTTTTCTTTCTTTTATACCCTTTTGTTGTAACAATTTGTAATTTTTTTGTAATTTACTTGAAAATAAATTATTAATGTATTATTGTTATTGTTATTATTAAAATCCATAGTTTGTAGACACATTTAATAACTAAAATCAGCCAGAAGCCATATGTGTAAAAGTATTTTGACTGTTTCCTCTGCTATCGGTCCATTATTATTAATTTTCAAACTATAGAATTTTAAATTTGAAATTATTATAAACTATGTTGCCAAAACTTATTTTACTCCGATAATACAGGGTGGGGCAATAGTGCGTCCGACTTCGATATCTCGAATTTTATGATAGCTAAAAACTTGATTTAAAAACAAGTAAATTAGACAACAAAGTCTATAACTGGAAATTGTTTTCGAATATACAGGGTGAGCCAAGACGATTCTACAGAGTCAAGTAACATTTTTTTTTAAATGAAATGCCATGTATATCAGAACATTTTTTGAAACCTCTTTGTGGCCTCCTTTCACTCCTGTGTTATTATTGACTTTCTCCCAATCACTTTAACGTGATAATTCTTTTTTTGTTGAAATTATACCATTTACACATATATTAAAAATATCACTACAATCACAACTATCGGTTTTAAGAAAAAATATGTTAGTACCAGTTATGAGACATCTGTGTGATGACACTCAGCCAGTTTCACTTCCCAAAAGCATACAGGGTGGCCAAAAAGGATTTTTAAATTTACAACTTTTTGAACTGAATTTTCTTAATATTTTCAAGTGGAACACCCTGTATATTTTTGGATGATGTGATGTAGGATTGAAAAACGAACATTTTTATACGTACATTCCTATGGCTATTTGTGACCATTTTCAATTTATTGAACAATAACCAAAATTCAGCACCATAATATCACAATATTCCTGCGACCTAAACGCCATTATTGATCCGTATCGATCTAAGAAAATAAATTTAATTTGATACACACTCACCTAATGTCGCAAAGAGACTGACTGAGAATGGAAGGAAGCGGCCAAGAGTGAAGGGGAGGATCACCTCAGGCGACCCACTGCCTAGCGCGATGTACTTACATGTTTACGTACTTGTCTGCTGTTTATAATTCGCTACTCAGTGGCGTATTTTATTTTCTGCATGTTAAGGTAAATTACCCTGTATAGTCAATACATGTGTATTGACATTATTTGATATAAAAAAAGTATTAATCATTTCCGGTTTCAACGGAGCATTAAATTCTGAGTTCGGCAATGTGACATGAGCGTTTGGCTTTTACTTTTCGTTATTATTAACGATATGTTATTAAATGCAGAAAATTCTTATAAAAATTTTAAATATACGTTTCAAATGAAGTTCTATTGTTTCTTTAATGACTACATTATTGTACAAATGTACAAAGATATTAAGTACAATGGCTTGAAATCAGTTATTTTTCTCTGTTTCTATGAGGTAACTTTTTTTAGGGTGCTGTAATTTAAAATTACAAATAATCCTGATATTTCAGTATAAACCTGGAATTAATTTTACGTATTACATTGAGTATTGAATTCCTCGTATTAGCTATACAAAGAATTCATTACTCAATGTAATACGTATAATTAAATCTAGGTTTATATCTGAAATATCAGGATTATTTATTTGTAATTTTCTAATCTGTTTTGTCAAAAATTGTTTTCGACCAGTTTAAATGCATAGAAATTATAACATGTTATTCTTTTTATTGCCACAACCTGTTTTACAGGATATTAGAATACTCATTGCTATATATACACCTAGACTTATTTGTTGATATTTTATATCATATCAGCATTTCTGAGATCTCATTAAATTAGAAAAAATGTAAAGCCATTTTCAAAATCTAATGTATGTATTAGGTTATAGCAGCAAAATAAATCAATTCACAACATTTTTTTAAAAGCAATTTATTATTTGAAATGTTTTTTTTTAATCATCTGAATGGCATATTAATTCTATGTATTGGTTAGCGGTAAAATATGCATAACACTTTGACCTTAAGAGGCATTATTTGTTGATCAAGATATGTACTTAACAGTTTTTGAAACTGGTTTTAATAATAGGATTGACGTAGATAAAAAAAATATAAGAAAACATATATATTATATTCAGTTATTATATTCAATTTATTTTTATGAACTAACAAGTTTATTAATACGAATGTAAAGATTTAAGGCCGAATCCCAAATTTCTTTTACATTTCCTATATGGAGATAACATTTTGTAATAATAATGTTAATATTTAACAACTTTTCTTACAATCCCAATGAATAAATTCAACAAAAAAATTTCACCTTCCTCTTGAAAAGACTCTTGTTTGCCTTGTGGTTCCATTAAATCAATTGTATTATTGATTAAAACATTATATTCTTAATGTCAATTTTAATTTTATTCCATTTTTATAATATTATATTACCATGAAATATTTAACATTTTTAACTGAAATTCTACCACTTTTATCGATTAAACTTTCTACTAACATAGGAAAAAAAAAGAAATTGGGTATTACTCATGTATAGAAAAAGAAACCAAGTTTTAATACATACAACTTGATAAGTTTACTTTTCATTAACACGGACCAGTTGTACCATAGTGTTTTAACTTTAATTGTGGATCAAATACCATAGACACAACTGTTTATGGAACGTTGAATGGTATGAACCGTTTTAGATCACCCAGACTTAAGGCTACGTTTTCACCAGATGTGCAACTTAAATCTACAAAATTCTTCCGTTAGTAATATCGAAAAATGAAAACAAATGATTCATCCCAAATACCATATTCGATGAATATATAAAATTACAGGCACTACTGACGCGTTTTATTTATTACTAGGAAATACGATTATTTAGTTTCATAAAATGACACCAAATAAAACATGTATCCTATTAATAAAAAAAGGCATCAGTATTGCCTGTAATTTTATATATTAAATCCATATGGTATTTAAGATGATTCATGTGTTTTCATTTTCCATTTTCATCAACAGAAAAATTTTAACAGTGATTTAAAGTTTTATGTTGGTAATCCTGACTACGAGAGCGTGCTAACGCCGTCTTACGGATCAATTTTAAGTAATTTAACTATACACTTTAATGTAATTCATTTTTAAGTACAGACGTGTATCTTTTTGTGTTATGACTCATATCATTAATAAATTCTTTGAAACACATGTATAAGCTATTCCTTTAAAAAACCTATTGGTCCTATATATTTTTAGAAACAACCACGACCTCTAATTACCCACGGTCAAGCAACACAAGAGGGAGAGTTTCCCTTGGCATGCTGCATTATACCATGCCAGAGGTATAGACCTAACTTATATCTGTGGCGCTTCCTTGATTAGTAGATATCACCTGATAACCGTAGCGCATTGTGTGACTCGAAGGAAAAGCCAGACTACCTTATCCCCTGGCAGTCTTGTAGTTTATTTGGGTGAGTTAATCATGCTTTGTTTTAAAATACTAATTTATTATTTAGTTATTGTGTGGTATTTGTAGGTAGATTTTATTTAAAAACGTGGTCCAATCCTGGAATACAAGACAAACATGTAGGGAAAATTATAGTGCATCCTAAGTACTCCGCTCAAACGTTCAGCAATGATTTGGCCATATTAAAGTTAACTACTCCAGCAGATATAACAGATTATGTAAGACCCATTTGCCTGTGGGAGGAGCAAATTTCGTTAGAAATGGTTGTTGGGAAACAAGGTATTTATTTTTTATTCGCCTTTGACCGGCCCATAATCAAGACAGCGGTGTTTTTTTGTGTAAGGCGCACATTTTCAAACAATTGCCAACAGCGCCATGTTCAAACTTGTTATTTGTCAGAGTACAGGGTATTATAGAAGCTTGCCGTCTGCCCCATGGAAAAGTTCAGATATATTTTTATATCGAAGTATATCTGCGAAGCATCGATGCTTTTGATATTCAGTCGAAGTGCACCACCAGCCTTATTACTGGTACCTACTGACACCCCAAAGATGAGATCGAGCATCTATTTGTTCACCTTTCTTTAAGGGGACTCTTCGGACACTGTCAAAAATAAAATATATAGATATATCAGCAATGTAATTTGGTGTCGGTAGAGGTTCGGGTCTCGATGTCTCATGATTAACATGGTTACTTTTTTGAAAAAAAAGAAGTTTTTCCATTGAAAAACGTTCAATACACTACCCGCAGGAGGCACTTTTTTTAAAGATATGTCCAGTTTTTTTTTTGTTTAATTCGAAAAATCATCCAAAATCAGGTTATTTTCGGATTTTTTTTTGGTACTTTTTGTGAAATTTTCAAAAATTGGCTTCCTGAGGGCAGTCCTTTGAACACTGATCTATTAAGAAAAAATTATCTTAATTCATTTATTTGCTTGCCTTCCAGTCATCGAGAGCTTAACACTCTCAAATGGATAATTTTTCAAGGTGGTCAATCCTCTTAATTTGTGTCCCTGAAAATTTACCGCTGTAAGCCGTTGCTTACCCTGTTGAATAGGTAATCCAGCCCTATGCCAAATTTTAGAATATACATAATAAATTTCTTAATGGCAGTATGTTCGTGACCTATCTATATTCTAGTAAATGTCAGAAATAAAAATGGACTTTAAACACTTTAATATTATGAAGGTTCTACTAGATTTATATCTATTTTTAGGAATAGTGGTTGGATGGGGATTTGATGAAAATGGGAAAGTTACAGAAGAACTAACCAAAGCTCACATGCCCGTCGTGTCGCAAGAGACCTGTATTTATTCGTTCCCCGATTTTTATTCAAGATTTACTTCAGAACACACATTTTGTGCTGGTTTTAAAAATGGTAAGAATATAATAAAAAACACACATAAGCTGAATATAATAATACTAATTATACCATTTTGGTATATCGAGGAGGAAAAAAATGTAGCCTTACACTGTGTTTTTATTTCAAAACACTACATTGGGAAGTGTTCAGTCAAGCTCGTGCAGTGCCCTAGATACAAAATGTGACTGATTGTTGTGAATTTGAAACAGCGGCAGCCATGCAAACCATAATCCATGGCTCTCCACTCTACTCTGAATGATGTACAAGTTTGAACGAGCTGCTTCCTTATATGGTGTACAAATATGAAAACAGTGTACATTCTTTGTTATTGGGAACTAAAATTGCCACAATGCATATGACTGCGCTGCGATCATACGAGTAATGAACAGCTGATTGTTGGTTTGTTTACATTCGTTTTAAGTGCTTTTGTAAGTTCTTTCCAGTCTTAGGTAGAAAAATATATATTATTACTGTAATCGAAGCTGGTAGGTACATTCAGTTTAATCTTATTTTGTACTATTTTTTGCTTACTTGTGGGAGTACTTAACCTAAAAATGTCTTATTATTATAACTTTACATACCTTTTGTATTATAGCCCTCCAGCTTAAAATGAAAAGAAGTTACTGCTTTCCCATTAATAATACTTTCTCGCATGCTTTTTTTCTATCTATTTTCTCCACAAGAACATGGCTGTTAGTGATATAAACAAACCCCATGTCTTTCTTGGGAAAGTTTTGAAAGTGGATTATTCTGCCCACATTTTTCCTTGAATGACAACTGTACACACAGCAAATCGTATTTGCAGTTTTCTTGAGCATATTGTGGAATAAACATTAAATAAAATTAAAAGACTACTAAAACCCAAATAAACAAATTATACAAATGTGATCAAACGAATGTAAACAAACATTACTCGTTTTATCAGTGAGATTTTCAGCCACCAGAGGGTGACGTGACGGCTTAAATTCTCGACTGCTGTTCTTATATGTTCTGTAATCACTATCACATATGATTTCAGTATTGTCATACTAATTGCAGAGCCGGGGAGTAATGAAATAGTTGCACATGTAACTGTTTTATATGTAAGCGAGAGTTGTTTCAAATTGAACAGGTGTTAAAAAGGAAAACAAATAATAATGTGTATGGATTATGCACCTGTAGTAAGAACCACCATCAATAGTTTACATAAGAAATTTACACGTATATCATTTGCTTCCCTTTAACCCTTTAGCAGGCCGCGGGACATGTTTCCCTCCACCATCAAATATCTGCGGTGGTTTAAATTTGAAGTTAAAGATTTAATTCAGTGCTGCCATCTATTGTGCAATAGCAAATACCCACAAATTCACGCAAAAGCATTCTATATTAATTTTCAACATAAGCTTAGAGAAATTTGATTTATGTGGTATAGAAAGTTTTGTTATTTTGGTACATGTTCTTAGTGTTATTTTCAATTTTGCACCTATAAATTTGGAAAAAGTGAGTATATAAGGTTTCTACTGGGATATTAATTCTAATATGTATTGAGCTAGATTTTGTTATTTTGATGTTATAAATGTACTTTTGATTGGTGGGATATATCTTTCCCACAGCCTAATCTGGAGTCATAAGAAAAAAATTGAAAATGTATAATTACTTGCAATTTCGCATGTAGCAGTGCTGTGAATAATTAAAATGTCTGAAAGAGTGAGTTGGAATCTTGACGATCCAAATCAGGCTGAAGAAGCACTAAATTACTTTTTCAGTTTGCCAGATGATGAATGTAATTCAGAAGCAGGACCTGATTCTGATGCTGAGGGCAATTGAATGCTTTAGACAAGGAAGCAACTAGCAGTACAAATACGAGCTTGTGTACAGCTTCGCCAGTACCGTCAACTAGTAGCAGTACTTTCTTAAATCTACCTGTTACTGCAGATTATCAAATTACAAACGATAAAATATTGCAGAATATTACACAACCCAATAGTGGAACAAAGGAGCCTGAAAATAATGGATTGATAGATACAACAGTATCATAGGTTGTTGAACATGATAATAGTAGTCCCATGTTGACAGAAGACGACGATTTTGAACATTTAGAATGGATCGAAAAGTCCGAATATTTTGAAAATCTTTCAGCTGTTTTCGATTACTCTTCTATTATTCATTCGTCAGTGAGAATCACTAAAGAAATATCATATTTTCAAGAAATTTTTGATGATTACTTATTTTCAAATATTGTAGAACAGACTAATCTGTATGCTATACAAAAATCTATAAAAAACTGGATTCCACTGAGTGTTCCTGAACTGAAAGCGTATGTTGGATGTCTTATTTTGATGGGTATTGACCAGCTACCGAGACTAGAAAATTATTGGAGTAGTGATCCATTACTAAATGTTATCGGAATTTCTAATGTAATGAGTTCTAAATGTTTCAAAAAAATTATTGAAAGCTTACACTGCAGCGATAATCAATCTTGTCCTCCTAGAGGGTATCCGCAATATGATAAACTTTACAAACTGAGACCAGTCATTAACTATTTGAATAATGGATGTAGTTCTGTTTATGAGAATTCAGCTGTGCTATCAGTTGATTAGTCTATGATTCCTTTCAAAGGGCGTAGTTTCAAGCAATATATGTCCATGAAGCCGGTGAAAAGGGGGTATAAAGTTTGGTGCCTTGCAGATTCTCAAACGGGCTTTATTTGCAAATTCAGGTAAGAGTACCAAGACTCAGATGTTGGACTAGGAGAAAAAGTAGTCCTAAAACTTACTGAGCATTTGGGTAATAAACATTGCCTAGTTGCCTTTGATAACATTTTTACTTCTGTTCCACTGAGAAAACTTCATAAGAAGGGAATTTACGCTGTTGAAACAGTGAGGAGTCATAGGAAACGTTTGCCGGAAATGATGAAAAAGGACAAAATGAACAAAAGTCGAGGAGTGGTATCTGCTGTAAAGTGAAAAGATAACAAACCAGTCACTTTACTTACTACTGCCGTGTCTCCGAGAGAAGTTACCACGGTAAAAAGAACAAACAAAGACGGTTCTAGAAGTGATATATACTGTCCAAGAGTTGTAAATATATATATAACAGAATTATGGGGGCGTCAATAAATTTGACCAGAAAAAAGAGGTATACGCTATAGGCAGAGGATCAGTCAAATGGTGGCATAGAATACTTTATTTTCTGGTTGACTTGGCGATTGCAAACAGTTTTATTTTATATGTAAAATCTCGCCGAACAAATTCTGATCAGTTGTCATACAGACGGGCTTTGACTCGTCAGCTCGTAGGTGGCTACAGTAGTCAAAAAAGAAGAGACAAGCTTGTTCTTTTTTTGGCCAACAAGACATGTTCCCGATGAGGTTAGACTGTCATATGTAGGATCTCACTTTCCTGCAAGAGGTTCCTATAGAAGGTGCAGAATGTGCAGCACCAAGGCCAATGAGGAACGTACACCATTTACTTGCACTGAGTGCAAAGTTCCAGTTTGTGTACCAAATTGTTTTAAAAAATTACATCAATGCTAAATAAGTATATCAAATTATGTATTTAATTCTATGCAAAAAGTTATGATTATATCTTAGAAATAAATGTTTGACAACATAAGTAGGACTTAATTATTTACTAAACTTATGATGACCAGGCAGGCAGTGGGAAATATAATTCCCACCTCATTTTTTATACAAAAAACAAAATTTATTGTCTAATTGTGCAAAAGTGTCTTTATTCAATGGGAAACCAAGGGATTGCTGCTAACAAAACAATTGAAACTTATCTTCGGATTATTTGCCCACTAAAGGATTCGTCTATTCAAGTTGATTCAGCACTCACTGTATATCTTTTCTGTGGAATGGACTTGATTTCTACACTTAAGCATTTTAAACTTCATGGGACAGTGAATTTTAAACTCAATGTTTATTACCTTATGAGAACTAATATTTTCATTATTAAAAATTTTCAGTGATAAATTTCAGCAATTTTTTTTAAATTTCTTAGTCCTTACCCCACATAATTTTAAAGGTTGTCATGTTACAAAATACTGAGTGATTTCTTAATAGAATAAAGAAATCGTACTGGATCGATTAAACACTTACGAATAATTCGTATTTTGGTTTTATGTTTTATCATGCTCCTTTACCTTTGACTTTATCGCCATTAATTCTTAGTTACTATATTATTTTTACAAAAAGTAGTAAAACATTTTTTTTAATGTCCTGAAGGAACATCTGTTTGCAATGGTGATTCGGGAGGTGGAATGGTTTTCCCTAAGGCTGGATCTAACCGCAATAACCCCATTTGGCAGATCAGAGGATTGGTTTCCATAAGTGTGGCTCTTCAGAACCAATTTAAGTGTGACTCGATGCATTACGTTGTTTTTACAGATGTAGCCAAATACTTGGATTGGATTAAAAATGCTTTAACTCTGTGATAAACAATTAATTCAAATAATTTATATTAAAATGTTGGCCACTAGATACTTGTTAATTTTTGAGGTCTATCAAATACAGATTTTCTAGGACAGTTTCCCACTCTCCCACCTTATTATTTGAACCAATCTACTGGGAAACGTGCTTAATAATGTGTTATCTAGGATGTGCCTAGTTAGAATTATTTTCTATTAGTTTAAAGTTTTTTTTTCAGCTCACATTCACAGTATCTATTTGCTGTTCAACTATTTTATGTTTTAGTGAAAATATAACACATGCTAGAGGCTAACACTAGCAGTTACTGAGTTACATACATACAAAAATATTTTATATATTTTCTTTTGAAATATGATTTTACATATTTAATATTTACTAAGACTACATAAATACTGAAATAAACTATTTTGAGAAAGCTTAACCTCTGTTATGCCTCCTCTATGAAATTACCACTGATTTGTGTCGATGTCTGTCCATCAGCCTGCATCAAGTTCATGTGATCAGGTTTTTGAAAATTTACTTTATTATTACCTAATTGATAATTTTATATGTGGACCATTAATCTATACAAATCAGCTCAGTACAGGTAAAGGCTTAAGACTAGAAAACGATGAATTACTGGTTGCCTAATTTTGTTGGGAAAGTTTACGATATCAGGCCTGTTTAAGTTCCGAGAGATAATTTTTAAGTTGAAATCTTCATATTTTAAGAACTGGCTAAAAATATATATGAAATTCAAATGACTTAATAATATTCGTATAAAATATTTTTTTCACCGAAAAATTGACATTTTTTTAGACCTCTGCAAAGAAATTAATATCTCATAGTAACATCATTAATAGGTATAATATTTTACCTGATAGGTTTCCCACATATATTTTGAAGGTAACCATATCCGATTTTTCTTCAAACTGTCATTACTTATAAAACTCTATCAACTCTAAGCAGTTACGAACATTACTACTGCCATATTATCAGATGGTATCCATTAGTTTACGCAAACTGTTATAGATGACACCGTCAACAATACAAAGCTTATGAATGAAAAGATTAGCTATTTTTAGACTACCTCTACCGACCGGGGTCAATCCGGTTGTGGTTTGTGATTGGTCATCTAAATAATTTTACGGTTACGAAGGCTACATCAAAAGATTATTCTTTTATTTATGCAGTGTAACCGTAAAACTACTTAGACTAGCTGATAATTTCAATTTCAATTTTTTATTCGGTTTCATTAGACATAATAACAGTATAAAATGTATAAAACAGGTCATTTCATTTCAGATAATTACAGACTAAAAGAAAATAGTAATTGTATAAACTAACACTTAGTTTTGTATAATATTGAGGACAGTTTGACATTACACTTACTACAATAATAATTGTTAAAAGTAAAATTTTAAAATTACTAACATTAAGCGTCAAAAAAAATTTTAAACAGACTATGGTTCCATATTACAAAGGTATTGAAAAGCTTGTTGTTTGAAAACTTGTTTAGAAATAGTGTCCTTAAAAAAATTTGAAAGTGCATTAAAAAGTTTAATTGCCGAGCAAAATGGTCCTCTCTCAGCAATGTACGAGAAATGCATAATTATTTTTATGTCGTATCATAAATGTGATCAGAGTTTGAAGTATCGAATTCGGCTTCATGGTTTTTTAAGTACAACAAACATGAGTATACACACAATCCTGGTATTTTAAGCATTTAGTTTTTTCTAAAAAATAATCCTAAATGCCCTTTTTTGTATTTTGAATACTTTGTCGAGGTCGGATGATCCTCCCCAAATCTCAGTTGCATATTTAGCTACAGAATAAAAGTTAACGTAATAGACTACTTTAAGAGCTGATGTATTAAACGACTGTGATAAAATTCATGTTTTATTAAGTTTATTAACGGTTTCATCAATATGCAAAAACCATTTCATATTGCTATCTATAAGTTGCACCCAATAATTTTGTGGAATTTACATTCAGGATTGGTACTTCATCAATTAATTGATCTGGTACTACCAGGCCTGATCTATCAGTTTTGAAAATGACACAATTTGATTCAGACTCATTTCAAATAATATTAGTAATAAAGAACCAGTCTTTTATATTTTGCCATAGCTGAGAAAGCTCTTGGATTATTTCATCTAGTATGCTACTTGTTATTAGTAAGTTAGTATCGTCAGCATAATTAAAATCATGGTAGTTTTATTGTTTTGATCCATAATATTCATGAGATCATCTATAAAAATTATGAACAGAAGTGGCCCAAGGACACAAAATTAAAAAGAGCCGTTGTTGTTGACTTGCCCTTCATGAAGCCATGCTGAGAGTTATTGAAAAAGTTAATACTATTCAAAAACCAATTAGCCTGTTATACATGAGCGTCTCTAGGATTTTGGAAAATACAGATAACAAGCTTACGGGGCGATAATTACTTAAGTCTGATATTGCCTTCTTTGTGTAGAGGCAGTAAAATTGCTAATTTCAAAGAATCTAGAAAACGTCTTTGACATAATAATGCGTTAAAAATATTCTTAGTGGTGCAGCTAGGGTGTATATACATTTTTAAGTAAATTTGGCGAAATTCCATCAAATCCGCTAGAGGTTTTTGGCTTAAATTTTTTTACTATGGTACATATTTCATTTGATGATGTAAAACTCTTTGGCTGTTTTAATTGATTTGTTGCAATCTGTATTTATATTCTGCTGATTCAGGTTTGATAATAGATTAGGAATAGTTTCTATAAAGAACGAGTTGAAGTTATTTGCCTAAACAAGTGGATCTCCTATGGATAATTCATTAGAAGTACATTTACCAATAGTTGAGTTAACCAGGTCCACATACATTTAGACTTATTTTTAGCATTGTTAATAATGTTCCCATAGTAATCACTTTTGGCTTTTTAATTTTTTCGCAGTAAATATTTTTAAAATGACTGTATACTAGTTTATACTGAGGATGGACATTACTAATATCCTCTAAAAGCTGTAGCTTATTCTTAGGATCACTCAGCTCGGAACTAAACCAGTCTGATTTACGATGCTGGCGAATTTGTTGCTTTACTAAAGGGAAATGTTTACAAAAAGCAAGACTCATTATTTTTAAAAATTCTTCTGTTTTGTCATATACAGAATTTAGGTGATATACACTGAACCAGTTTGTTGCGCTTAAGTCAGCAATGAAGTTATTTATGTTCATTTCATTATAGGACCTTGTGTAAATATGTTGTATTTTTTTAGCTATTACTGTAAAGATAAATACCTGTGCTCTATGATCAGATAATGACAATTGCAGAACTTCAGTTTTGTGATCATAACATATATTCGTAATAATATAATCAATGATTTTTTTGCTTATTGATGTAATTCTTGTATAATCCTTGACTGTTACTGATAGACCATCAGAATCAACCAAACTGGACAGCTAATATTTCTCAACACCCTCCTAGCATAGTCTATGTTGAGGTCACCTGTTAAAATAATCGCTTTATTTTCATTAAACAAGCTTTCCAATACAAGATTCAGTTTGGATAAAAATAAATCTAAGGAACCATTTGGAGGATGATAAATACATAAGATTACACAATTTACACTACTAAAATTACACTCAATTGCCCTGCACTCAAAGTTATATTTTTCTGAGGTGCTCGCTATATCTTCTCGAGACTTCCAGGGGATATCTTTTGCGATATAAATAGCAGAACCATGTTCACCATGCGCGTGACAGAAGTTTGATGCAAGAACCATATTTTTAATTGCAAAGAGTTCCAACTCTTCTTTAGACTGCCAATGTTAAGTTAGTCAGGCTATTTGGTACGTATCTAAGCTTTCCAAAAATATTTCTAGTTGAATAATGCAGGTGCTTATACACTGAATATTTTGATGTACTACTTTTACTAAGAGAGTTTTCTCTCAGTTACATTTGTTTATACGAGTGGGGTGGTATTGCGGTGGCTAAAACTTATATTATGTTGCTTGGCCGCTGGAGCCCCTTCTTTTCTCAAACAAAATTCTATTCCTTGCTGGTTTATTTTCGTTTGCTGTAGTTTTTATCGAGTATTTACCTTTTTTTATAGTTGACAGTTTATCAGTGTTTTTTATCACTGGATGTATTGTTTGTGTTTTAGATTTATTAAGTTTATTTAATTTAATTTTTTACACTATTTAATTCTTCCTCAAATAAGGACATTTTCTTGTTAATTTCAGAACAGATGTACAATTTAAATTTTCCACTAAAATTTTCACTAATATTTTCCGGTAGATCTGTCAGGTTAAGGGGCTTTTTATTTTCATCTTGATAATAAGAAATCTCATCATGTAACTTTTGTTTTTCTCTTTTAGCCGATTTATTTCACTTATTAGGTCTTTGTTGGATTTTTTTAGTTGTTTAATTTCCTTTTCAAGATCGGCTTTCTGTCATGGGATCATCGTTTTAGCTATCACTGATAACCTCATTTACACTGTTTTCATTTAATTTAGATCCGCAACAGGAAATTCTTGCTGCACAACTGTTATGGTATATTTTACTACACTTTGTACACTTGACTGACTTTTTTGACGCATTTCTATTATAAAAACTGCACTGCTCGTTAAACTGCAACTTGTCCTTGTCGGCCATATTTTATTGTTGGTTTTATTGGTGGTAAAAAGAATATGAATACATTTATTGACTGTGGGTTTTGTCAAAAATTCCAACTTGACAAAATAACAAATTAATAAAATTGTTTAATAGTGGAAATAATTGTATTTATTGGTTAAACAATATTTACAAGAAGATATTCACTACATTTCTGTCTACAGAAATGTTTGTGAAGTAAATAATTTTTTGTTAATAAAATAGTTTGTAGTTATGTTTTTTATTTATGGTTACAAAACGTAAATTAAATCAAGATTATATGTGCATAAGGCACTAACTAATTATTTGAGAACAGTTCTCACACTGGTTGGAGTTTCAAATACATCTTGCTTCGTAAGTTTTGATTTTGTTATAAACTGAAGAAATTAAATATTGTTGTCTCATATTTTATATTTAGTCAAAAAAAAAGAGAAATATTAAACATTTAAATAAACATTTATAAACACAAATGCACACAATATGTATATATCACATTTATTTATTTTATAGATATTTCTGATTTGTTTTCGACTTGACAGTTTGTTGTTGGAAAGACAGAGTTTCTGTTTCTTCTTGCATTTAACAAATATAAACAAACTACGCTCATATCTCCTCAAACTGAAATTTGCCTGGGAGTAATAAAAACACGGTTTCGATTTACGTACAGTGCTACAAAATAATTGACATTGAAACTTTATGAATGACGGGTTACTATTTGATTTGCTACAACAGTATATAGAAACAGATAAGTAGTGCCCTCTATATTTAGAATCGGTACTACGTTAGATGAAACAGGATTTCAATTTCTAATTTTAATTAAGCATGAATCTAGTGCCCAACATCAAATATATGTATATTTAGCGTTAAGATTGACTTTTTTATAAAATTAGGGAGTTTTTGCACAATGTATAATAAAAATGTAGTAATTTAAATGCCACTTAAATCTGATACTCAACTGATTTCGACATTTCAATCTTATTTGATTTAAATAAGCTTAGCCAGTAACAGAGATTTAAGAGTTACATGATTTTAATATACCCACTTTGTACAAAAACTCCTTATTAAACTTCGTCATTAAACTTATTTTTAAAATGTTTTTTTATTTACAATTTTATTCCAACCTAACTTTCACACTACTTTTAAGCACCAAACGATTCAAAGAAAAACACAAAGAACTACTTAATTTTATTTTTTAGGATCAGGTTCATTTCTACAAATAACAGAGATCCTTCTATCTTTGAATATTTTTTCTCCTTTAAAAATACTATGTTCATTACTTAAAATTTCATGTGTATAATCAAAACGAGCGGTGTCTTTCATAATATAAAGAGATCTACGCTTCAATAATATATCTGCATAAAGATTTTTATTTTATCATGTACTAATCTCATTACGCTATCCGTTAATAAACTTAAGCCCGCTATTGTATCTCCACAAAACTGAAACATTCATTATATAGATGATGTGAATCCCTTTGTATTCCAAACTTACCCTAACAGCATCAATGTGGGGTTTAATATAACCGTTCTTATCTAAATCTAGTATATGTACAAATTTTAATTGCGCTACGTTAGGGGGAAGGCAACTTTTCTTACCCTGTCCAAAATTTTTGTATTTGTCTCATTCCAATTTAATCGTTCTGTTTCTCTATAACCATGGATTGCCTAAAGTTAATAACATAAACCATCATAAAGGCTATATGTATAATAACTTACATCATCCCAGTGATCAAATTCATATCGTAACTTTTTCATATAAGGATCAATCTCATCTAATATTGACCTTTCCTCATCCTCCCTTAAGAATTCATCAACGACTGTCATAGTATTAACTAGGTCTTCTGCTAAATTAGCATTTTCATCTGAAAATTCCTTACATAATTGAAAATTTGATGGACAGTTTTCTTGCACTGGAAATTAATAAATGATTGCATAATTTACTATCATACTGATACATACTCAGAGACCTGTGTAATATGTCTTTGCTAACACCTACCTTTTTGTATAGCTTTAATTCCTGAAAAGTAAGACACATTTACAGAAGATATAAGGTTTTTCTTAAGTATTGTAGCTACGGTCACTGTTATCATTTCTTGTTATTAATACAGAAGCCTTTTAAAAATAAATACTTCAGTAGGCTTTAATAATTATTATTATTGTATTAATTATATTTATAAAAATAATATCACAAGATTTAAACACAACCACAATTTGACGAAGATTAAACTTTATTCTTCTTGCAATTTGACAGCACTTTTTTAAGGTTAACTTCTTCTTCTTCCTTTGTGGCCTCATTGACACAGTGGTCCCACGGTACGTGAGTGGTCCACAGACCTGGCAGGTGTCACGTTTAGGAAGGCAAGAAATATCACTAGAGGACGATTTCAAACGCAGTGAATAACAGAGGTACCCACTTTAACGTATATATAAATATTTTAGTACATTGCTCGTGAAAATTATACGTATATTCTAAAATTCGTGGCGTTAATAAATCATCCATTACATAAATGCAAGGCAATATTCAACAGATAATAATTACTAGCCGTTTTTTTACAACTGCCAATAACTGGATAAATAATTTTCTTGAGTACAGTGGACTAGTTACTGTAGATAAATTATAAGTGCTGACTAGAGCGTGGCAAATCAAATGGCTGTCAGTGGCGTCTCATATCTATGTTCCCGATAATTATGGCAGATGATGAAATACGTAACATTGCTTAACTTTTATGTGCTAACAACCGAGGACAATGGCTGAGATTGCAGATTGAGCGTCAACGAACATTCGCATGAGTAACATAGTTTCTGTTTTCTGCTGAAAAAGATCTCCTTTGTTAGGTAGACACTTATGTAAAGAGAAAAGGATCTTCGACATCTACCGATGTAATATTTACAAACTTTCTTATCACTCAGGATGCTCAGGAAGATATTAATTAATATATTACATAACGTTTCATATCATACATTTTTACGTAAAATGTCATTAGTCATTATACTACTTACTCCAGGGTCATATTTTAGTGTTTAGGGGGCTTTTTTAATGAAAATGAAGAATTTTCTTATAGTTGAATACTGTTTCTACTTCAGGATTTTTTAAATAGTTTTGGGCCTCAGAGATGGCATTTGATTCATTAGCATTTAACTGCAGAATGAAATTCTTTACTCGTTAAAATACACATGGTATGTAACTGCTGCTAGCCATGTCCCCCAACATGTTAAAATAGGGTTGCGGTGGAAGTTGTATGTCAGGACAAGCTAACTTAAAATTTGTAACCCGTTTAAAGGCTTTCACAAATATTTGTTTGGTATTTGCAATTAATTAATGCATCCAATTCGAGATTTCATTGCATTTCTTCCGGCTAACCAAATAAAGCGTCTGAATAAGGCAAGTTATCTGTATTAAATTTGGGTATATATTTTTAGCAATTGTCCAGCTTTAATCATATATCATACTGCATCAATGACTAACATCCATAACTGTGAACTATTTACACCCATTATGTCAAGCTTTTGAGTAACAAATTCTTGTACAGTTTCTACATTGACATTTTGTAATCTTTTACAACCAAGTAAATATGGCAACAAGGGCCCACCAAGATCTAAAATATGTGCTAAAACATTTGTCACACGATTTCCTTGGGTCTGTCGCCTCGTCCACTGCCATCCAAATTTTCTTATTTCTTAATACTTTTAAGTTTTGTTTATTATTAAACTTTTTATACAATTCAGTTTATGATTAGATGTTCTTGACGGTAAATTCCAGTTTGGCATATATTTTTTCCAAAATGCTTTACTGTTCTCTCAACATATGTATAGAAATATTACATAGACAACACATAGAGTCGCATAAAAATGTTGCATACAAATACTCGTTTTTTTTTATTTCATGTGTTGCAGATTATGTCTTTTTCAGTTAGAAGGGTCTGTCGATACCAGCTACTGATGGGAAGAATCGAATTAAATAATTCGATTATAAGATTAATCGAGTTATTTCGATTAATTATTTTAAAAATATCTTGAGATAATTTAGTAATCTTAAAATAGTAGTGCTCAGCGGTCAGCTGGAGAATCGAGTGAAGAGAGAGAGAGAGAGAGAATGTCAAATAAAATTATACTAGTATCAAAGGGATATGTCATATGAGAGAATTGCTCGCAGTGGAAAACCTTTAGAATTAATCGAATTAGTAAACGTACTGAAGACTGAGCGTAGTAGTAGTACTAGGAGTAGGTAAATGCGCAGATGGAGGTAGGATATGACAACATGAAACATTCGATAATTTTGATGCAGTGCAACAGAGATAGGCGCGCTGTCTCTGTGGCGGCCGGTGTGTTCTGAGAAAGTAAAATCGGCGACATAAACTTCTGAAAATATAACTAAATTATTTTATCATTTACAAATTTTATAAATAATACAATTGGTGAGAGTAAGACAATGAAAGATGATATGACAAACTTCTCCACAAAGAGCTGCCAAGGAGTGTTCATGCTTATAAAAATTATAAATGAAACAATAATTCAGTTACCCTAAAAAACGTACGCCGCCAATTGTACTCTATTAAAATGCCAATAAACTATTCTATTTTATTCCAATTTATTTCATTCTGCGGTCATGAATATATAATTTGATTAAATATCTCGAATTCTCATTCTGACGTAATAGATAGCTTATTCAATTAAATATCTCGAATTATTAATTCGATTATGAAATATTTAATATTATTAATATCGATGTGCCATTACACTTTAAATCTTGATAATTATCTATATGCCAGCAAGCTGTGGCATTGTTATTTTTGTAAGTTTATAAGGTCATGACGATATACTTGCTCACTGCACACTAAAGTATGGCTCTGCAGAGATTTCAATTATATCTGCTGCATATGTGCATACATTTAGTTTTGCCTAAGTAGATGCATCTATGAACAGCGTTAGATTTGCCACCCTCTTAAGCCAAAAAATGTAACAAACATATACAGTGAGCACTGTTTAAGTCGAACAGACATCAAACAGAACGCAAATAATGACATGATTGGATTATGCCCGCTACACAAGTAGTGAGAACTGTCATCAATACTCCACATAACCTAAACGTACGTTATTTGCTTTCCTATAATGCCTGTTTGAGTTGAATCAATCTCCCTATATATATTTTTCAACTTGTCCAGACCAGACATTTGCTGATAAGAAATTATACTGTGTAGCGCATTTTTGGAGATCTACAAAAGAATAGATTTTGCTCATGGCAAATAAAACACAATAATACAAATAAACTCAATGACTTTATTTGTGAAAAAAAAATATTTTAGGTACATAACTGCTGATTTAATAAATTTTGACAATATTTTTCCAAAATCAATTGTTGAAACATAAAAAAACATCACAAAATAATTCAAAAACTTTTAACGGTTAGAAAATTAGATTGTGCAGTTTTAAACATTTTATAATAAAAACTGGATATTAAATTACAATTGTTAAAAATGAAAATGGTACTTAGATCAACTAAGTAAATAAAACAAATTGAGGTGCCAGATAGCTCTTTTTAGATCAATTAATAAAAAAAATAAACATTAAGGCACCTTAGTATCTACAAAGCACCTCTCTTGCCTAATATTCAACAAATACGAAATAGGCAAGTTTAACAATGTGGTGCCGCCATTTTTACAATTAATAAAAAACTGTGAAAAACAAAGTCAAGCCCTGCTTCGACTGTTGCCTCAAAAACTGATGTTATGTTTTTGAAAAGATGAATAGTGGCCATTGCCTTATGAACAAATTATGCATGTTTAAAAAAATATGGAATGGAGTAAAGTTACCTTAACTGCCAAAAAATATTCGTTTGTTTTAAATTATATCTACCATTAGAAATTTGGTCACATACAGTCCCTGTGGTACGTAAAGAACAAGGCAAATTGTTATAGGAATATCCCACTTGGCAAATTGAACGACATATTTTTTAAGGTAGGGAGTCATCTCAAAATTCATGTTATCAAAACGACAGCCATTTTATCAAAAACTTTTTATTTTTGTTACGTTTATCTATTTGCCAAGTATAACTATCCTATAATTTTGTCACGTTTCTCTAAAAATCAGTTTGTACCATGAAGACTAAGACAATAAAAGAAGTTATGAAATTAACCTCAGGTGGAAAACCGTAATAAAATTTTTATCACATACATTACTTGTACTTTAAAAAAATTCTCAAAATTTAGTATTTGTCGTCTCTCTATACAGATAAGCATAGACTCGCATATGATAAAAATTTCATCTACATATTTGTCATTTGTACATTCACAAGCTAAGATTGTGACCTCATATATCGAACGTTGATTTTTCTAATTTTAGAAAATAACAATTAACAAAACTAAAAGGATATAACAAAAAATAACAAATTTTTGAGAGGGGGATGTTACAAACAAAAAGCAAGGCTAAAGGTTAACGTTGCAGACGTTTTAAGCATACAAATATAAGTTAAGCTACTTCAGATCTACTTTTCAGAGTAAAGTTGAATTTTGAAAGTAGGGTGCAAATACATTTCAGCTTATATTAATTAAAAAATAATTTATTATATACGAGCCCTAACAACTATTTGGATTTTGGACAACTTCAAATTTGTAATTATACCATCTTTTGCTTTATGTAAACTATTCAAATTTCCATTTTAATGGTTTTTTATCAATGGAAAATGATAATACATTGCCAAAAAATCATTTGCCTTAAAATAGCATACACTGTGAGTAAAAATATATAAACATGGCAAAATTATATGACAACTAATTATTTGGACATTTGTTTTCAAACAGTGTAACTTAGTGTGCTCTGAAAACGTGTTGTAAAAAAATGACCCGTAGTAAAGTATAAAGTTTAGATTTGCCACGAAAGAATTGTCACGCAAGGTTAGAGGGGAAAAACTGTCTGTCAAATTGAACTTGATTTAAATATTATGCATATATCCTTAAAACATTTAGAGATACCGGAAGTGCGAATATTCGTGGGAAAGGTACAAGAAGGCCAACAAAGGCTCCTTGTTAAAATTTGCAAAAAAGAAAGAAGTACTTTAAGACAAATAATCGCACTGTGGAACAATGAATCTGACCTAAGAGTCTCCAGGGAATGTTGCAGAAAATACATTCACAAATCAGGACTAAAATTTTATAAGGCAACATAAATCGAGCGGTTTTATAAGGTAAAGAGTAGTTTAAATGGATTTTGTATACCAACTGATTTTTACGCATACCTTTATTAACTGAGAAACAAAAGAAAAATTACTCATATGGGATTAACCTACCTACGTTACAAAAAGAAAAAATGAGTTTAATCTGGGCCAAATCTAAAAAGAACTGGACGTGAAGATTGGAATAGCTATATTTAGCGATGAAGCAAAATTCGATGTTTGTCTTGGGGATGTTAGAAAACCAGTAAGAAGGTCGAAAAATAAAGCATTTAATAGATTGTTTGAAGCGCACTGTAAAGTTTCCTAAGGAGGGTAATGGTCTGGGGCTGTTTTCTGCAAATGGTATGGGATGTTTGGAATTCATAAATGAAACAGTAAATGTCAAAAAGTATAAAATAATATTGGAAAACAATTTACTCCCAAGTATACAAATATTATACCCAAACAAAAACAAAATTTTCAACAGGATGGTGCGGCTTATACTGCTAAAACTGTAAATGAGTGGTTTGGACAACAAGATAAATTGATACTGGCATGGCCCTCAAGTAGCCCTGAAAAATGTTATTGAAAATATTTGGCATCAAATCAAGAAGTACTTTAGAAATAATTCTAAAAGAACTATACTGGAAATAAAAGAAACAAATCAGAATATTTGGAATGAGATTATGCCACAATATTTGAAATCCTTTGTTAAATCTATGCCTGCTCGAATTTAGGTTGTTATTACTGCCAACGAAGATGTTACTCCCTATTAATGCATTTGTCCAAGTAATTTGTTCTCAGAGTTTTTTGATATACACATTGTTTTAATTTATTTTCAGTTTTCTAAAAATATTTTGCATTTTCTATTATGATAGATATTTGTTGATACATTTTTCAAATAAAGAGGTTTTTTTTATGCAAAATAATACTTGAATGTCTTACTTGGGTGGGAAAAAAAGCTATGTCCAAATAATAAGTTGTTAGGGCTCGTACATATTATGCAATATGTACAGATCTGAAAACAGAAACTTATCCTACGTTGACTAATACTGATTTTTTTTTTATTTATAATAAGATTATTTGTTTATAGTTTAGCAAGAACGTAGTAGTTTTTTTAAAGAATATCAAGGCATTCAACATGTGATTCAAGAATAATAAATATTTGTTTGAACGAGCACGACTGCTAAATTTATGGTCAAAAACGTAACCCTGTAAAGTAAGCGACAAGCACTTGCTTTGTTATTTTAGAGATATTCTTGTATTGTATCTTAATAAAAATTGGTATCCAGATCTCGTAAAAATCAACTCTCACTTTATATGTTTTCATTATCTCTGCTATAATAAATAAATAAATAAATACACATCTTCTAATTCTAATGCTGTCAACATTTTATAACTCATTTGATGGTATTCAAATCTAATACTTTACTTTAAAGGAAAATTTAATGTATCTAGATCAATTCATGCGTTATATGCTCCTTATGTTATGATGGTGGGGATAAATCCTTCATATTGGATTTTAGTAACTGCAATTTTTCTTTAAACATGTAAGTTGTCTTGTTGTATGAAAATATACCTTAAACTATATACATATAAGTCACTTTTTTTAACAAAATATAATTTTGAATATTTAAAAATACAAGTAAAATCAACTTCGTCTTATGTGTTGTAAACAATATTATCATTATTTTTACTATTGTTCAAGTAATTAGAACAGATATTTTTAGGACATAGTAAAAAGTAACAGGTTTGGGCTCCATAATTGATGTTGTTATGCTCAAGGCTGATTGCTTAATGCTAACTGCTCATAAATAAACTGGTTATGTGTATACTATTTAGATATCAGTTAATTTTAGAAAAAACAGGAATAAATAGTACATATACAGTAATTCAACAGATGAAGAATTTTATCAAATAAATATATGCAATGTGGTGCTTTTACAGACATGTTTTACAATAGATAGAAAATTAGTTACATTTGTGATTACAGCACCTAATGCAGATTGAAAAGTTGGATTTTCTTTAATATTATAATACACATTGTAACAAATGCTTTTGAATATATATGCACACGTTTCAACTCTCCCACTTTATACCTCTCAGAATGACTAGCTGAGTTCAGTGATTTGAGTCAAATTAAACTCTCACCAGTGACTAAGGTGAACTAAGTCCCTCCACTAAATGTTGATGCTGTTTGTCCCAACACTACAAGCCATTCACCCTTGGGCCATATCAAACTTATCTGTTACGTAATCGAATATCTACAAGTGGTTCTAATTTTAAAGTTTTTAGCATTACAAGGAAATTTAGGACAACAAAACAATTTATAATTGCCAATTAATTAAATAAATAAAATAATGCCCGCTTATTTTATTTTTTGGATCGGTCCTGTAAGATTACTTATACAGTGATATAAACATATCACTGTTTTTTGAAATTGAGGACTAAGTGAAATATTTTAAATTAGTAGATTTATTTTTGTATGTTTAATTTTTTCTATTACTATATTAACTTCCCTGAAATATGAAACAGATCTATTTTTTCAAACTTTAACCTATTGGGGGACTGAATTTTTCGCATATCGACAAAGTTATTAACTTTGATTATGTCATTGGTTTCTGACATACATAATTAAGCATGTTTTCATGGTTTTTTTAGGTAGTATGTTGAAGTTTATCAGTGAATTCGATCAGCTGGTAATTATAGTCACACTAATATGAAAACTGCTAAACTAGTACAGTACTTTCTCAGTTTTACTTGCCGCTTCAGTTTAAACGCAGACATGGTCGGATAACATCATAAGACTAAAATTCAAATGATCGTTAATTTCTTTTTTCCTTTGAAGTGCTCAAAAAATTTTTTGAGCTTATATTTTCAAAACACCATCAGATAAGCAAAACACAAACAAAATGTACGATATTTACGCTATGTTTGCATTAACATGAGTTTTATAAAGTTCATACGTTATATATTTTGTGTTATGGTTCACTCGACATGCAGTCAATGATCTGCACATATTTGTTTTGTAATTTCTAGAACTCAATATAATTTCTAAATATGTTCAGAGAAGAATTTTCATCTACTCCACCTATTATAATATTTGTCAGCATCTGACTGGAGGTGTTAATTGCCATAATATCGTTGAAAACACTTTTTCTCTTAGAACGTTTCTGTTAGAGGGAAACATGTTTTTTGGAAACCATTGAACTTTGCGTAATTAACAGTATGAAATTAAAGTTGCCTAAAGCAATGTTTTTGTATATTCATTTATAAAAATTATATTTATAAAAATTATTTCAGTCCTTGGCATGTAAAAATATCTGCTCTCTAGTAATAATTACATTAGTCATCAAATACAAACTATTTTAGTAATCGCATAAAAATTATGTAGTTTGATTTTATGTAACAAATGATCATCTTGTATTAACAAATATTTTATCTACGAAAAAAAAACTTACCAACACAATATTTGTTCTTACATTACTCAAAAACATAGCTGAATTCAGTATATGCACCACACTTTCTTATAAAAAAGTAATGCTGATGAATAACAAAAAAACAGCAAACATCTGCAACACCAATGCTTAACCTCACATTATTTTCTGAAACGGGAACAAAAGGACCGAAAAGGGGGAAAAGAGGATTATTAAAAATTTACCTAAT
>JANEYF010001538.1:0-34297 GCA_029963845.1 Rhamnusium bicolor
AATACAATCTTTGAGTGGAAATATAAAAAATTGTTAAATAACTGCAAATGAAAATATTAAATTTATATTTACTGTTAGAACATGTCTAGGTAGTATTTCTGTATATATAAATAACTAATAAAGTTTCTCGTAAATCAGATTTTCAGTTAAGAACTGATCAATATTCATAAAGAAAATGTAAGAAACTATTCTTGTCTGATTTTATGGCGACATCATAAAAATTGACTCCGTTTCAAATCAAAGGGATATTTACAATCCAGTTGCTTTCGAATTTAAATAACATTGGATAAGAACATATAAAAATTTGTGCTTTAATAAAATTTAAAAATGTATTTCAATCAAATTCCGTTTTTCGATATATTCTTGAGGTACAAGGAAGGTTAAATTAATTACGCAGAATGTCGTATATACTTTAAAAATAAATAATGAAAACATTTTAGGTAAAAATCAGAGCTTCATCAGAAATTAACCAGTAATTTGGCAAGAATCAACGTTTATCTATTTGAGAAAGACAAAATAAGCTGCAAAATAGATTCCTTACATTTGTCAATCTTGGGGAATGGATCTGAAATATTGCAATAATGTAACCATTACTGTAATATAACCGTTAGTCTAAAACAAAAAAAAAAACATTATCGTATATTATTTTTGCTAGAGCAAATGCAAAAGTAATAATGAGACATTTCAGGAATATCAATAACTGTGATGCAATAAATTGAGGTATTTTAAAAAGAAACGTTAAAATGTTCTCTAAATAGTTTTAAATATTAGATTTGTTAAAATTGAAATTTGAAGTTGGATGGTTGCTTACTGTGGAGTGAATTAGAACACCCCATAGAAGTAAAATCATGTGGAAATGAATAAAAATGAAATTTAATCATCTCAAGATGATGCCAACTTTGGAGAAAAGCACGTCTGAAATTCGATATTATTTGAAGTGTTCGTCTTTGGGAAATTTCTGTGCTTATTTCCATTAGCACCTGTTTTAGTTTTAGTAAGAAGTGGTAGTTGTTCTATTCATTCACCAGTGATACGTATTATTCAATAATTTATTTACCTAACTTGAATTTATATAGCTTCGTGGTCGAGTGGTAAGGACACTTGCCTCACACCCTGGAGTTCCACGTTCGATCCCCAGTCGACGAGCTGAGATTTTTTCTAAACTAGAAATTAATCCTAGCATACTCGGACATTGGTTGTGTGTCCATTGTCTCTAAATGTGTAGCTCTTTTCCCACACAAGGTACCTTGAAGTACCTTTAGGAACATAGGGGATTGTGATACCTGTGGTGTTTAGAATTTGCCGATCGTAAATATAAAATATTTTCTTCCGTATTTCACTTGTCACTTTGACTCTCTAAATTATGTTGCACCCCAATGCAGTTAGTTTCAAAAGCTAGAGGTTATGCGGAAAGACAATAAGCAATCAAATAATTAGAAAGTAAAAGAAGAAACAATAGATGATTAGCGGTTAAATAGCGGTCAAATGGATAAAAAGGAAAATATCAAACTGGATTAAGAAAAAGCAAAGCTTTGATTGTGCGATAGGAAAATACAGGACCAAGGTAGGTATAAGTGTAAATCGGACCAGAACTAACAATTACACCAATGAATAAATTACTGGCAAGACAGAGGATGAACTGAAATAGTTCCTTTCCGGCCATATTTGTCACTTTTGTGTGACTAATAGGAAAACGTCGTTAGTCACATGGAAGGACAAAACGGCTCCATCACATGGCACTGAAGTATCAACACTTTCAAAGAGGAGGCAGTCGCGAAGACCATACTACATGTTGCGTACTTAATACAGAAGAATCAAAACACCCCATGGTTTCATCTGATACTAAGCACTAAGGCGGTAACTCCAATTTACACCAAAGTTAGCAGTTTACCTTGGCTATAATATGAAATGGTTTGTTCAGCTAGCTTCAATTTACCAAGCACTAGGTCCACTGAAAACCTCTGCACCCTCTGGATTATATGAACTCTTAGGAGCAGATATAACACCATCATTTACCAATAAACGCGATGTAAAATGGTGAAAAACATTCAATTTTGTACGTCATAAGATCTTAGAATTTTTTCTCCAGATTGGGGAATACACTCTCTCACTCACTAAAGATGCCAGGTATAGCTTGTACGTGTTTGTTTCTCAGCTGTGTATTCCCAAAACAACACTGACTGATATAGCAGGTGAATGATTGTTATTATTGGCACAGAACTAATGTCAAGATGAAAACCTCCTTCCAACAAAGTCTGCTCTAAATCCATCTCTGTTAAGGACTCATCTTCAGAATTTTGTGTGGAAGCGGGACTTCATCCAACAGCCTAATTACACACCACCTACGGATTTTTCAAGGAAAAAAGTAAGTAATACATACGAGCCAGTTGCATGCTTCAGAGCTTATATTGGATCTTTGTCGCTGCTCATGCTTTAAAGGCGTTGCCCTTCTCCATATACAGGGTGATTATTTTAAGTGCCACACTCGATTTCATTACTTATTTTCACCTAGCGAGAACAATTTTTATTTGATGTTCAATTGTTTTTTTTCTTTTCGAAATTGAATTCTCAGAAAAAATACATAACCATAGTTTTCGACTTTATTTCCTCGGTGAAAAATAAAGCAATGAAATCAAGCGAGGCACGGAAAATGACCACCCTGTACGTGTCAGTTGAATGGGCCAAGATGTACCGAGATGTGTAGATGTGAAGGTGATCCCACTTGATGGATTATATGGAAGAGTTCGAGAATGATGAAGAGATTTAGGACTAAGCGAGATTCATAATGAATGTTGTGATGACAATAATGATATACATTATAATAATAGTGAATAAGTAATATTTCCCGTCTATATATAATATATGTATATAAAACTTTATACGCATTTTAATTTTTGTTAATTTTTTTGTTTCAATTTTTAAATTATACTTTTTGATTCAATTGTTTTTTTATATCTAAACTGAGAAAAATATAGGGGTTGAATGTTATCCTGTGGTATTTGATATCTGGTGTCCCTAGAAACAGTGTCATGCATATAAATATGCACTGGCCAAACATCCTTATTGTTTAAGTAGATATAGGGCCAATCTTTTCACCTCTGGGTAAGTTACTGAAGAGAAATTTTTTGTTATAAAACATTTTTTGATAAAACAAACAGTTACGTAGAGATGATGGCCATTTTATTTTTCGTAAACTAATCTAAATTTTGTTTCTCCAAGGTCAAACGAAGATATTGAGACCACTCCCACACTTACATCACCAAAGAGCTCACTGGAGTCTGTTTTTGTTTATTTGACAGACGACTAATATGGGAGGACCTGGTTGACTATGAAAATACATTGCACAGTTATTATAAAACAGTTTTAACGTTGTGGCGTTAATTTGAAAAGAAGAACCAAAAATTCGGATATTGAATTAATCATTATACACCTTATATTAGACGAAACTGAATTCCTCAAAAAACAAAATAGGTCTGATGTAGTAGCCGAATAAAAATACGATATTTATAGCACTAGTTCAGGACATGTATTGTTTTATAGGAAATAAGCGGTGCATGTCGTAATTCAATCTAAGCAGCTCTAACCTAAAAGTTTAAGTATAATAGTTGTATTTTGTAATTATCCACTAAATTTTTTTAACAGATTATCAAACTATTAATTTTAGCGGACCATTAAAAATATTTTCAGTTTTGTATTCTGTATTGTCAAATTTTAGCGGAAATGTTATCTGTTGAATTTTAACGGACCCGCTAATTCAGTTAGCATTTTACTCATGTCTGCGATAGGTTCTTATATACAGTGGCCCCCCATGAGAAGGAAGAAGATATCAAGAAAGTTAATCACATGTTGTATTTAATGTTAGAATTGTTAGAAATTTTGTCAGTTCCGTGTTTAGAAAACAAAACAGTATTTTAGAAAGAATATAATAATGTATAATTATTTTGTCATAAGAATTAAGGAAGGAGAGGGTAATACTTTCGATTTTTTAACTGAAAATACGTCAAT
This sequence comes from Rhamnusium bicolor, assembly GCA_029963845.1. Taxonomy (NCBI): domain Eukaryota; kingdom Metazoa; phylum Arthropoda; class Insecta; order Coleoptera; family Cerambycidae; genus Rhamnusium; species Rhamnusium bicolor. The sequence goes on from JANEYF010001538.1 coordinate 4,006, forward strand.
TTCTTATTGTTAATTTAAACGAAAATACTTATATTTCTTTGATTTAGTATGTCTACTATTCCCCCTATAGTAATTATAGACAATGCATGTATGAAAGTCCTGTAGTATATGATTGGTTTTAAGATGATTGTGGACATTTTGGAGATGTCTACAATTCAAATCGTCCAAATTTCGCTCAAAAATTCTTTCATGTAGCCAAGATATTACAATGCCTTAGTGTCATAAGTTCAAAATCACCTGTAAATTCAAAAGACCCAATAAAAAATTAACATTTATTTCCAAAAATATTAAACATACTTTTGAACAAGTAAAAATTGCAAATTGTACAAGGAACTCAAAGGTATTTCTTATACAAATAAAAATATTTTCTTAAAGCTTGCGATGTACAAATAGATCCATATTATCTGCTGGCTCTTGGATTATTTGCTCTCTGCTTGGCCTTTCTTCTGGTGTTTGTAGTACAGATGTATTAAATTTTCTTTATTTCTCTCGATTAAGCTTATGCAATTTTCGCACACCATATTATGCTTCTTCTGGAAATGTATAAAAGTCAACTGGGAAAATTATAGTCGATCTGAATCCACACACTAAGTTTGAAAACCTTCTCCCATTCTCCCATATTACTTTTATACATTTTGAGAAATTGCTAACATCTTGGAGAGCTAATTTATTTGTATCATACTATATTCATATTTTTTAAGATATGTACATTCGAAGTATTTCTGAAAGAATTTTTTTTTGTAATCACTATTAACCACAGCTTTGATATAGGTAGGTATTAGATAATATTGTCTTTAAATATTAGAAAGCAAATTGTATGTTATTTATTAATTGCAACTTAAAATAAATAACAATTATACACAGTATTATACTTGCAATTGTTCCCTTCTGTCTTGTTCATAGACAGAATTTTACATTTTAACTGCACTTTTCCAGTTTTGACAGGTCTGTTAAAATTTTAAAGGCATGTCCCCTTAAAGTTAAACAGAATTGGTTAAAATTTAACTGCATTCTGTTATATATAAAGTTACAGAATACCATAGTCCCGCTAAAATTTTACAGAATACAGTTTGTTAGTTAAATTAAAAATAAATTAAGTTTTTGCTATTTTGCTACTTCTCCGTTATTTTGAATATAATAAATTTTTCAAATTTCCCAAACAATTTTTGGATATATGCCTTTTGCTTTGTAATACTTGGATATGATAATGTAATATTACCCTCCCTTGAAAATACGGTGTAAAACTTTACACCAAATTGACACATAATAGGACACACTAATTAAGTTGTATACTAAACACCAATGTTAGGAAGTAAAATTTTATCATTATTTATGTACAAAATATTTACGCCTTCGAATTGTAAAGTTTTACATTAATTTTGATTAATTTGTACAACTTAATCATTAAAAACGTGATATCATCATGAATGAAAACCGTGGATAGCTGGGAATTCAAGTTAAGTATTACCAGAAACTATGATGGGTAGCTACATGACATCATTAGGCCTGTGGAATTTGGGAAATAATGAATCGATTTTCGATTCGAAAAAAACATCGGTTCGAATTGATTAATCGAACCGTTTACACTTTCAATATTGATCCGTGTATAGTATTACTTATTGTTGGTGATAGTTGTATTAGTTGATTTATTATGTATCCTGTACTGTTCGATACCTAACTTGTACGGAATATGAAAATTTTAACTTAACACTATATTTTTCATAGATAATTTTACACAATAGAAATTTTTTATTATGCCAGATGTACCATCAGATGTATCTCTAAAAATATTATTTGAAACATTCACATTTTTCAAAATAAATAAAGATAAGTTTATATATGTTATTTCATTCTGCTTTATTACAGAAAAAAATATTACAACTTTATTGGTGTAAAGAATAACGGTAGAATAATAATATAAATGAAGAGCTGAACATTTACTTAAAATTTACTTTTCCTGAATTTTTACAAAATATTTAATCAAATGTATTCTTTTACTGTCTCATCCCTTATGTTGGTTTTTTTATTTCTTTACTCAATTAAATTGTATTTTAACGTCCACGAAAACTATTTTAGTTAAAAATGGAGTTTATTTTATTACAGAGTTTTATGGATTTACTGCAAGATCTGCAGGATAATTAAATTTATTTCTGTGGGAGTAATTAATTTAGAATGTAATATCATCTAGATTTAGTTGAAGGTGTCCTTTTTTTAGACTATGTTATTTCGAAACTTATCGTTTGATTTGATCATTTGGATACAGCTTAAATTACCACTTTCATAAACTCATATTAATCGCATTATACAAAAACTTTTTTATAAAAAAATTGTAAACCATATTTTTCATATTGTAACTTACACTTACCTCTTATATCATGTCCATTAACAGTTGTTTATTGTGGTCAGCGTACACTTGCGTTATTAATAAACCTTCTGTATTATCCTCTGCTAAACTTTTAAGCTGGAATGTAAGTATTAAAGCGTATTTTGAAAATGAACATACTACATCCAAAGACATAATATTTGCATACGTATAATATCATTCCGAAGTTACTTACAATCCATCACTTAGGCACTTATTAATATTATGATATTTGTCAATATCCGGATTATTACCTAAAACGCTTTTAAATTTCTCGGCAACAAGAACACCATAATCATCTGTTAACGTCTGTAATGTCATATTTACATTGTTCACTATTTCGAAAGGATCTGATGAAGATAACCAGTTGGCTTGTAATTTTAGTAATAAATAGCGTCTGTTAATATATCATAATTTTTATGTAAGTATAGCAAGTAAATCAAGTTTGATGTGGGTGTAGGTAAATTGCTCCTGACTTGTCTTAATATAAATAGAGTCTCGGGATCGAATTTCAATATTACAAATTTAACTTTTTCGAAATGTTCATGATAATAAAGCCACCTGCTCCCATGTTCCCCATCTCGTTATTACAGGCTGTGATGATTCGGAAATTTGTGAGCATACATTGTGATATTCTTGAATACATTTAGCCGACTTCACAATTTTTGTTTGTATTTGCAATTAAGTTGTCGATGTCGGTATGGCTACTTTGAACTTTTTCTGCTACATTATGGAATGCGTGCAGTACTGCATATCAGCACCATTAGTTAAAACGTTGCGTTTCTGTATATTAAATTTATATATTGCTGTCATCACAAGATGTTCATTTGCGTCAGAATTACTTGTTTTTCAATCTTGTACTGGCTATCAAATGTATGCGTTACACTCAGACAGGTTACACACTAACATATTTCCAACTTTATTGTTTCTTAAATCCGTGGTTTCTTCAACAGTTATCCATACCTGATTATCGCGCACTGTACACTTTGTTATTCTCGATTGGTTCTTTAACACGGAGAAATTGTCGTCGAATTTGTTTCCTAGTAGGTAACGACCAGCCGGAATTATGTTTTTTCCAGAATAAGCGAAAGTTCTTTGTTTATTTAATTTCCCACTGAGGTATTCCACACACGCTTAACATGAAAATTAGAGTCGTAGATAAATTATCAGTACGGATATTTTTGGGTATGATTTTATTTATGCACTGAGAGAATGATTTAGTTGGGAGAAATAAATTTTATTTCAACCAAATAAATGATTTCTTTGTATTTGGCGAACTAAACATTTAATTGGGAGAACTAAGGCATTTATTTGATTAAAAGCCGAATGTTTAATATTATCAATTAAATCAAAATACTTATTTGTAAGAAATATTTGTTTCTGAACATTAAATATTTATTTGTGAACATTAAACATTTGTTTCTGAACATTAAATATTTGTTTCTGAGCATTAAATATTTATTTCTCAGGGAATAAGACTTTTTGCAGAAAATTACGTGGACTTATTGTTGATGAATACATTAATTCCGTTTTTAATTTATTTATAGTGAACAAATATTTATTTCTCAAAAACAATGAAAATTTCGTATATTCATTAATATTAAATAAATTGTTAATTTTTATTAATAACGCTGTTTAATTTATTTATAAAAAAAAAACTATTTCTTCTCGCACCTGCTTTGAGTATCCACCATCTTATAAATTATTTAAAGAATTTGTTAAATAAATCTCTGCGCCAAAAGGATTAGTCATAGGTTGGTTTTTTGGAGAAAAAAACAATCTGAACAATCCTTTTGCTACACGTGGTTTTATTTAAAAAAAATATATAAACAATTTATAAAGAATAGCGACTTAATACCCAAAGAAGGTTCGAAGACAAATTATACGGATACAACAAATAAATGAATATAGAAAATTAAAAACATATATTATATATATATATATATATATATATATATATATATATATATATATATATATATATATATATATATATATATATATATATATACATATAAATTTTACTTACCTGGTTTATATTTGCGAAACTAAAATTTGATTTACATTAAAAAACTGTATACCTCAAGATTTGTCTACAGTACGATGTACTAAAAAATCAATTTTGCGACTTAATACCTAAAGAAGGTTCGAAGACAAATTATACGGATACAACAAATAAATAAATATAGAAAATTAAAAATATTTCTATTCAAAAAAAATATATAAAAATTTTTACTTACCTGGTTTATATTTGGGTTATATTAAAAAATGTATGCTTCCCGATTTGTCTACAGTACGATGTACTAAAAAACCAATTTTGCTAAAAATTATGGTAGATATTTTTTTATTTTTTTCACAAGTTGTAAAGCATATTGTCGGTCCACTGCCAAAACAACGAATGTGCATTTTTCTAATTTCATAGAAGAAGGAAAATAAAGTTCAATTTGTTGTTAAATATCCATAGGTAATTTATTTATAGGTATAAGTTTCCTAGTATAAAAATATTTCAAAAATATTCAATATTCGCATTTGCGGCTTTGGCACTGCAGACTGAAAAAGATATATTATTTTCCAACAGAAAAGTCGAAACCGACAAATTTGCATATACGATGTTTTGTCATTAAAGCAACGTTATGGTAGGTATATATTTGCGAAATTAAAATGTATTTTATATTAAAAACATGTATGCTTCACGAGTTGGTTATAATAAAACATATTCTAAAAAGTGATAGGGTAGATATCATATAATTTTTTATATAATTTTGCGTAGATGTAGGTACATACATAATATATCACTATCAGTGTAATCAATTACTCTCATGAACTATAACTTCATAATATCTCCATAGACACGATGACGTTAAAACATATATCTATTATGTTAATTCTTCTTCCATAGGTGTTAAGGTATTCATGCTTAATAAAGTTCTAATTTTTTTTAACTAATGTGTCTTAATAAAATTAGTTAAACCTCAAATTCATTATATATAAATCTGGATTTCCATGTCAAATTATAAGAGAAAATTCAGGAAAATTGTAAATATCAGGAAATGCAGCCATTATAACCGCTTATATCGAGTAAAAGTTTTGCATTGAATATTGAAATGATGCGAGGATATAATCTATAAAATAAAACGTAAACGAACAAGAAAAAATAATACAATGAAAATTACTGCGAAATATCTTATAGACTGTATGGTAATAATAATATAAAATAATACAGTCGTTAAATAACACCTAGTTAAAAAAATAATCTATTTATTTTTATGCAAGAAAGAAAGTAATAAAAAAAGAACATTCTCAACCGATATATTTGAGTACAGATTTTCCTTTTATTCTTTTTATTCTTATTTGATTGTAATATGCTTAATTGGAACTTTTCAAAAATACCAAATAAGTGAGTTTATTATTAACTTAGAAATAATAGTAGAAAGTTCAAATAAAGATTAATTTTCAATTTTCTTTACCGCGTGTTTATTGTAATTTTTAATTGATGTCTCAGGTTAAGGATACAGACAAACAAATGTCTGTGTTAAAGGTAAACAAAATTAAATATATTATTTACACATATTTATTAAAAAAATAACAAAAATAAATAACTCTTAACAAATTTTCACAACTAAACAGTTTTTGGCTAGGTTAGGTACTTTAATATGCTATGATAAACAAATTACCACGTACAAACATTAAAAACTTACATTTAAAAGTTTCTTTGAGGCTTTCCAGCCCCCATATTCTTCTAATAAACTATAAATCTACCGAAAGGGACACAAAACTTAACACAAAGCTTTTAATAAGAGAAAAAGGGAACAATGGCGCCTTGTTGAATCTTGTCTAATGCGCCACCGCGGTTTCGCCGGTAGAGGGCCAACATTTAGTTCTCAGAAACAAATTTATTAATGAGGAATAAACATTTCTTATTAGAATTAAATATTTATTTCCGCTATTAGGGTATAAACTTTAACAGTAAATATTTCTTTCTATGAAATAAATGTAATGATGTAATAAATGTGGCAGATACAAATGTGCTATTCATGAGTAAATTTATTTCTTATAAATAATTATTTAATTACAAAAAAATAAATACCAAGAGAATTCCTGAAATAAATCATCTAGTTTTGTCAATTAATCCAATCTTCGAAATATGCTTATTATAACAAAATTATGAAAAATATTTATTTGTCTGAATTAAATATAATGCAGAATAATAAATATTTATTAAGTTGAAAAAACTAAGGCTTCTTAGTCATTTCAAGCCAGATATTTCCCTCAGTGTGGGTTACGCCTGCAACATGTTGCCGGAAGTTATGTGCATTCCAGTCTATCAAGTGTTTTTTACAAACACGGCAGTACATAACCAATTCTGTATATTTAAGACCCAGAAAATTGTATATGTGGAGATATTTAGTCTACATTGTGACATTGTATATTATGCTTGCGAAAATATTATAATCTCCGCCTGCACGTACGTATCTCAATAACGTCTGTATTTGACTGGCCGTTGTAAACCTGTTGATATGCCTAGTTCTCGGCGAACATAATGCGTCCATCCTTTAATGCCGCTCGGTAGACTGCATTCAAATGGACTGGATTTAATAATAACACATTGCAGGCGGCTAATTATTGAGTATTCGTATAAATAACGCAAATAAATTAGACAACCGCCGAAATCCAAAGCCGAAGCTGTCTAGAATTCGAACCTGCAGCTACGATAGATGATATCTACTTACATTAGCCATTGCGTGCTCTAGCCAAAATCATCACCCAGCTGGTATGTATATTGTATAATTGTATAATACTTATTTGAATACATGCGGATCATATATCATTCGATATTTTAACGTTGGTAAGTATTCACCCACACGGATAGGCCAGTGAATAGGGAAAAATTTAACATTAATTCTAACATTTTTGAAACTTTGTCATCTGTTGAAGTACCAACCAAAAGAAAACTATAAAATTTTGCAACTCGATTCAAGGTCGGCAACATTGTTAAAATCGCGAAAAATTAAATTAAGCAATATCTCGACGAACAAAAATGTAACACCGCTGCAAATTTGATAGAATTTGTATTACAATAATCAAAATATAAAGCTATATTTGCAGCACCTTATGACCCGAGCATAATAATTAATTATCAATAATTAACATTTTTGCATCAAATATTTCAAACATATTATTAACATTCTTGCAAAACTACAGTGTTCCTGCTAAAATCGCCTTACAGGACTATGAACATTTAATAACGTTTATAGAGTTCGATGTAAAATTTGCAGTGATATTAATTTTATTTTGATAGTAAAAATTTTGCAACAAATTATTTGTTGCAAATTTTATCAATCTGCCGACGTCTGGGATTGCTGCAAAATGGAGAGCGCATTTCAGTTACGAATGCGATCATTTGCAATCCACCTGTGCATATGTTATTATTTTTTGGAATCTATTTTAGGTAAATGATACTCTACAAGTTGTAAATTGTAAAAAAATGTACCACGCCGCCATCGGATAGAGTTGCAAACTTACACTTACATGTAAGGCGATTTTGGCAAGTACACTGTAGTTTTGCAAGCATGTTAATATTATGTTTCCAAAATTTGGTGCAAAAATGTTACTTATTGATAATTAATTATTTTGCCCGGGTCATCAGGTGTTGCAAATTTACCTTTATATTTTGAATACTGTAATACAAATTATATCAAATTTGCAGCGGTGGTACATTTTTGTTTGTCGAGATATTGCTTAATTTTAATTTTTCGCGATTTTAACAATATTGCCGACCTTGAATCGAGTTGCAAAATTTTATAGTTTTGTTTTGATTGGTACTTCAACAGATGACAAAGTTTCAAAAATGTTAGAATTAATGTTAAATTTTTTAGTTTTCACGTCTCTATTCACTGGCCTAGGATACGTATGTGGAAATCAGTGGTTAAATATTTTGACATTTTACATTTCAAAATAAATCTACTGATTAGCTCTCGCTGTGTTTTGATTTTGTATTTAAACTGAGTAACTGTTATTGTCTATATTTATTTATTTGTAGCATGCTATAATGTTTTTTCACCTTCTTTGGGTATTAAGCCACTGTCCTATAAATTATTCCAAAAAATGTTTCTGCACAAAAAGGAATAGTCAGAGATAAGTGGAGAAAACATCAATATAAATATTGTGTCACGTGTCTATGGAAATATATAAACAGAAAACTGTCATGTTTGACTGTGCTACAAAAGACAATCTTTTATCAGCTATAGTGAACCAAGGACAATGATAATCACGTGATAATTTTTTCTAATAATGAGCCAATAGCTTGTTCCTTAGTAACTGCAGTTACTTAAAGCAACAAAGGTCATTACTTGAAAAAATTGTAAGATTTTATCATTGCACGTGGTTCATTCGGCGAGAAAATTTTTTGCAATTTTAATAATTAATACATTTAATCCATATTTTAATTAAAAGTATATACAGGGTAGGCAAATTTCGATGTTGGTATTGGGTAACTCGGTAACTGTAAGAGATACAAAAAAAATGGAAGAAGCATTCTCGATCTCTTATTTTGAGACAAATTCACTGGCGAAAACAAAAATTTGCTATCGTCTTTTGTTTTCGAGTTATAAACAAAAGTTCGATTTTTCGCCTTTCAGACACGTCAATTTATGGACAATCTACCCTTAATTAAGGCAAGAAATCAGTTCTTCCAAAAAGATGGCGCACCACCTCATAATATGAGGACCGCTTCAAAATTATCAAATACCAATTTTGGAAATAACTGAATGGGCAGTAATGGACCAGTGGATCTTTGGGGCCACATTAAAGACAAATTATACAAGAAAACCAGTGCCGACATTAATGAACTCAGACAAAATTTTATATGCTGTGTGAATTATATTTTAAATCTCATATTTATAATGCAGTTCAGAGTGTTATGAAGAGGTATAATTTATGTATCGACCATAACGGACATCAGTTTGAACATTTACTTTAATTTGAATTTTTATTTTGTAACTGTAATGTATTATAAAATTAGATATGAATATCAATTAATATTGATAGTTTCTTTTTTTGTGGGGATTTCGGTCAGGTATAACTAATTTAATTTTTTTTCTAACGTTTCGGTTTATTACATCATCATCAGAGAACTACAATTAGTATAATATTTTAAAAACATTGTTATGACTATTTTACATTAAAATTTACTTACACTATTAATTATTAGGAGTTTGTTTTAAAATTTTATTACATGTTGTTTAGTTGTCTGTTTTAAGGCAACTGAGATATTTTTTAACATAGTTTGTGGGCTCTTAAAGTTTTGTTTATGTTACAGAGATAACGTTGGAATGTATGTGGTTTATTGTGGGTGTTTTGCTTAAATAGTGAATATATAATAAGATATTTTATTTCAAGAATTATTATTTTGTATGGGTTAGATGTAAAAATTGATTTCATGTTGTAATGTACCCCAATCATTTAATTAAGTTAAAATAGGTTTCGCTTAAATTTTCTATATCAGTGCGATTATTTATGGCGTTGGTATGTCTTTTTATTTGCAGCATTTCATGTATGTTTCTTCGGTTATATTTAGGTTCTTTTTCTAATATTTGTATGTTGTTAAAATTAAATCGGTGGTTTTGTTCCGTGGCGTGTTTGGCTAGTGCTGTCGTGTTTTGGTTTTGAGTTTTTATGCTATATTTGTGCGTGTATACTCTTTTATGTAGATATTGTTTAGATTGGCCTATATAGATACCATTACAGTCGTTGCAGTCTATCTTGTATATAGTGTTAGTTTCGTCTTCGGTTGGTAGTCTAGGTTTAAGTTTTGTGAAAAATTTTTTCGTGGTATTGTATGGTTTATGGGCTATTTTTATATTGTGTTGTTTAAATACGCTTGCTATTTTTTCGAATACTGTTGGTATGTATGGCATGGATACATATTTATTATTACTATTATTTGGTGTGTGGGTTGCTTTATTATAGGTTTTGTGTATTCTTTCTTTTATTATTGGTTCATAAAAGTGTTTAGGGTAAAAGTTTGCTTCTAGAACATTTTTGATTTTTTTTCAAATTATTTGGTCTATATTTTGGATGTGAAAGTTGGATGGCACGATCTGTCAGAATATAGACCAAATAATTTGAAAAAATCAAAAAAGTTCTAGATGCAAACTCCTACCCTAAACACTTTTATGAACCAATATAAAAAAAGAATACACAAAACCTATAATAAAGCAACCCACACACCAAATAATAGTAATAATAAATATGTATCCATGCCATACATACCAACAGTATCCGAAAAAATAGCAAGCGTATTTAAACAACACAATATAAAAATAGCCCATAAACCATACAATACCACGAAAAGAATTTTCACAAAACTTAAACCTGGACTACCAACCGAAGACGAAACTAACACTATATACAAGATAGACTGCAACGACTGTAATGGTACCTATATAGGCCAATCTAAAAAATATCTACATAAAAAGAGTATACACGCACAAATATAGCATAAAAAACTCAAAACCAAAACACGACAGCACTAGCCAAACACGCCATAGAACAAAACCACCGATTTAATTTTTAACAACATACAAATGTTAGAAAAAGAACCTAATTATAACCGAAGAAACATACATGAAATGCTGCAAATAAAAAGACATACCAACGCCATAAATAATCGCACTGATATAGACAATTTAAGCGAAACCTATTTTAACTTAATTAAATGATTGGGGTACATTACAACATGAAATCAATTTTTACATCTAACCGATACAAAATAATAATTCTTGAAATAAAATATCTTATTATATATTCACTATTTAAGCAAAACACCCACAATAAACCATATACATTCCAACGTTATCTCTGTAACATAAACAAAACTTTAAGAGCCCACAAACTATGTTAAAAAATATCTCAGTTGCGTTAAAACAGACAACCAAACAACATGTAATAAAATTTTAAAACAAACTCCTAATAATTAATAATGTAAGTAAATTTTAATGTAAAATAATCATAACAATGTTTTTAAAATATTATACTAATTGTAGTTCTCTGATGATGGTGTAATAAACAGAAACGTTGGAAAAAAAAATTAAATTAGTTATACCTGACCGAAATCCCCACAAAAAAAGAAACTATCAATATTAATTGATATTAATGGTCAAGAAAAGAAAAATATATATATAGATATGAATATCTGATTTTTTTGGTCTTGGCTTGTTGAAGGATCCACAATTAATGATATTTTCGTTTAACCTTTTAAAAATAGCTCTATTAGGTTGTTTTCTTCTGAATAGCGATTGAAACATATTTCGGATGCAATATCACAATTGTTATTACTTTGAATAAAGCATTCTAGCATATCATATTTCTCGTAATTTTCGTAAGATATCTCCACTTTTACGCTTAAATGGGGTGTAATTATGATGAATACAATGCAATTTACTGACAAACGGATCAACATTGTCATAGATGACACACGCCTACTTGGAATAAATATAAAAAAACGCAAAAAAGTAATCAACTAAAAGATTATTTTCGCAATTAAATACTTACACATCAAAAGCGACCCCACATATGAATATACCCTGTACATAATTTTTATCAAAAAAAGAAACATTTTTTTAAAAACGAAAAAATACAATTATTTATACAATATTATTAAAAAAGGTACCGTGATCAAAACAATAATTTGTAAAATTAAACGAACGAGCACATGAAGTATTTGTTATGACATAGCATCATGTCATAAGTGGGTTGCTTTTAGTTAAATGTTACTATGATTGGTTATTTTCGCACATATGACTAGAAATAGATGGATTTTATTGGATTTCTATTCAGTCAAAAATGTTTCTCTAGTTTTGAAAACGGAATCAGAGAGTATTCTTAAACGTCAACTCTTAATAATCTAAAAATTTGACATTTAAGTTTCATTTTCAGATTAATATTTTTTAGATGTGAGACATTTTTGGATAGGAGAAAATTTTTTTTTTAACCAACCTCTGATTGATCCTTTTCCACAGAGGTTTTATTAATAAATTTTCTAAGTAATTTATAAAACATTGGCTTAATACTCAAAGAAGGTGAAAATGAATTACTGTTCCTAAAAAGGAACTTTACCGCCATTCAAAACTGCAAATTAGCTCTTTGGACAATCCGACCACTAATTAGCATTTAAGAAATTGTAAGATTTGAAAAGTGTTCTAATGGTAGTCCTCGCATCTGTACGTGTGCGTTATTTTCCGCATAAAGTAAAAAATGGGCCTGCTGGCAAGAAGCCTTTATAACCAATATGAATATTGGGTTCAAAAAATATCTATTACTTGATGATTCTCATGTGAAAACACCTAACAACTATCGGAAACAATAAGCGCAATTATCACACATGACTGATAAGTACCTCTACAAAGCAATAATTTACAATCTCTTAAGACAATTAATTTCCATTGCTTTCCGCCAGGCAAATATTTTAATGGCAGTATAAATCCAGGGAGAAGTACTGTAAATTATTGTTTTTATAGTGCAGTTGCCAACTGGATATTAAACAAATATACCTATCGTATAACACAATATTATATCAGCTAGTGTAGGCGACTATTTATCTCTAGCAAATAATATAAATTGTCAATTTTATACTACGTTTATGAATCATAAATTATTTTCAAAATGTTTTCTGTAGGCTTCATTAAATAATAATGTAATATGTTGTTATCTGACTATATTCAAGATGGCGTAAGTTGACAGTGCGTTGTTAATTACTGAACTAAATAAATTGAGAGAGAAAGTGAATTAATCGATATAATTGTGAACAATAAATCTCCAGAAGGATGCCCTAAAAGTATAGTGATCAAAAAATTTATTCAGAACAAGTGAAAGAATAATATGACATTGGGTTTTCAAGAAAAAATTCAAGAACTTCAACAAGCTGTCAGAATGTTGATTGCATCAGAATATTAACAGAAAATTATAACTGTAATGCATAATTAAAACTCAGCCAGCAACTCATCAAACAAATGGGAAAAAGAACAGAAGATCAAGAATTAATAATAGGTTTGTTCTGAAAAGACGATTATGGAAAAAACAACAAAAAGTGGACAAACAATAGTGAAGTTAGTCACAATGTAGCGAGTGTAACAACAGAACCATTGACGCAAGTAACGAATACTGCTGAGAGTAGCAGTAGACCAATTCAACCAGTTGATAGGCGAACCAAAAAGTATGGAAAGGCAGTCGAATTCCAGAAGAAGATGACGAATGGAGAAGAAGAAATTGAGGAAAACCAACAAAGCGAAAATATAAATAATGATAATGAATGGATCTTAGTACAAAGAAATAAAAAGAAAACGATAGTTGGAGTGACAAAAACTGATAAAACAAAAGCAATACGTTTTCGGGCAGCAGAGAGAAAAGCCTGGTTTTATGTGGGTCATTTAGAACCGGATACTACGTCAGAGGATCTAAAAGAATATCTATAAATTAACCACCCAAACAGAGACTTTATTGTTGAGGAAATAAAAAAACATGCAAACAATAAAAGCAGAAATAAAGCATATACGGTAGGAGTAGAAGTTGATATGTATGAGGAGTTGAAAAATCCAGAAAAGTGACTTGAAGGCCTGATAATACAAAATTTTGATTTTTTTCGAGGACAAATATACAGAAGACATTACAGAAGCCAATAGTAGATGCTGAAAAATTTTGAACATTAACATTCAGTCGATTAATAATAAAAATGACTTGTTAAGCTCCTGCTTAATGAACATGAATATAGAATTAGTAACAGTGACCAAACACTAGTTAAAAGAGATCCAAGTGGACAACTTAAAAATTACAAACTATAACGTAGGAAGCTATTTTTGTAGAATTAAATATATTCACGGAGGTGTAATGATACTTTCGGTAGATGAATAAACTATTCATCTACCGAAAGGGACACAACACTTAACATAAAGCTCTTAATAAGGGTAAAAGAGATCAATATCTTCTTGTTGAATCTTGTCTACTGCGCTACCACAGTTTCGCCGGTAGAGGGCCAACATTTAGTTCTCAGAAACAAATTTATTAATGAGCAATATATATTTCTTATTAGAAATAAATATTTATTTCCCCTATTGGGGTATAAACTTTAATAGTAAATATTTCTTTATATGAAATAAATATAATAATACAAATGTGTTATTCATGAGTAAATTTATTTTTTATAAATAATTATTTAATTACAAAAAAAATAAATATCAAGAGAATTCCTTAAATAAATCATTTATTTTTGTCAGTTATTCCAATCTTCAAAATATGCTTATTATAACAAAATAATGAAAAATAATTATTTGTCGGAATTAAATATAATGCAGACTATTAAATATTTAGTAAATTAAAAAAACTAAGGCTTCTTAGTAATTTCCAGCTAGATATTTCCCTCAGTATAAACGTAAAGGAAAAACGATCAATTAGTTATTTAAAAACTGACAGTTTAAATAATATCATGTGATTTTGATTTATTTCCAAAGGCAACTTAGTTTTTTGCAAATTATTTTAATGCTTTAGATTAATATCTTTCATACGAGACCAATGGTTTTAAATTAGCCACAATCCATTTATAATGAAATCCGTTATACTTAACCAATTTAAAGCTCAATTTATGATAATTCCTATAGGGAACGAAAAAATAGGGGTCCTACTTACTATTTGAAAGTAAATAGTAATTGTCGTCCAAATGTCGGAAAAATTATTTTGAATTTATTCAAATAATTTCATTATAATGATAAATATTCGCTTCATATTGCACCCAAATATCAAAAAGGAACCATGTTATGATTCTAATGCCGTTTGGAAAATTTTCGTTATACAAAACGTTTCAATTATTAATTTTGATTTCATAAAAAATTTAAATAAATCCGCGATATTTGGTAATGTCAAAAAATTTGATTTGTTATATCGAAAATTTCATGAACAATCTGAATAGGTATGTTAAAAATATAGAGGGTGTTCTAATTCAAAATTCAAAATTGATGATACTTTCGGTGCAACCGGAAGTGGTATTGAGAATATGATCGTCAAAATAAGCCCTTTTACTGCTCATAATCATTTGAAAATTTTACTTTAATTTTTAAAAAAATAGCGGGTTGACACATGGTCTCGTTGACACTCGGTATGTCAACAATTTTATTTATTTAGTAGACTTTTTACACCAGTAAATTTTAGTAGTGACAATATAATTTACTTATTCCTCGATAACGGTAATCCAAATAGATTTGGTATACCTCTTAACACTATTATTGTTAGTGAAACACTGAATTGAGCCAATATTGCGTTTAACACTAAAATCTTGGCACCGATATTCCATATGAAAGGATCCTAAAATAATGTTTGTAAGTTTGCGTGATTAATTAATTGCCTGGCGCACCGCGCAGAAGATGTGGACCGACAATGCCCCTTTTTTGGTTTTTTAAATTATATGCCCGCACCTGTTGACAGCAGACTAAGCGCGTACCAGGGTGCTTGAGAGAACATTCCCGATCTCTAGTAAAACCCAACACAGCGTGCCTTCGCGAAATCAACGACGTGTGGAAATTTGCGATGCGTACAGGTGTGGTTCGCCATTGGTAGTCACGACGTCGCACCGCTGTGTTGTGTTTTCGCCCTTAAACTACGTAAACTTATGCGCACTGATAAATTACACACTAAACGTTTATTAATTATTCTTAATACATATAATTTGATAATTTATTATAATCGAAATTTGCTACCGGATAAATACGCATTATCTGAATGTATGTTGCAATGAAGTAAAGGCTTTTCAAAACAACGGTTTTTATTTGCAGTATTAACAAAAATTATTTCAATTACTTGGGTGTTTAATTAATAGTAAATTTATATCTACAGACAGTTTGTGAAATATATGCTTTAACTTCATGAGGAAGTACGAATTGATACCCACGTATTCTTCATTTTTCCAAATTATTATTTTATTTATCACCTAGATGTAGAATTATATTTCTCAAAAGAAAGGCACTCTTATATGTTTTTGTACGACATATCGTTTTCCAGAAAATTGAAAAAAAATTGGATGACCCTGTAATGTCAAAGAAGGTAAAGGTTAGTGTAACGCTAACTTAAGTAAATATTGTTGGTCTTTTCCTCAAAAGTTGTACTAGATTATATGGAAGTTTGATTTGAGTACGTAAATATATAAATGTATATTTTGATAATGATGACGTTTATTAAAGTATAACACTTTAATATTTTTTCTACAAGACTTAAATCTCTTAAACTCTAGACTAGAACGTTTAGGATAAAATGCATATTCAGAGTGATCTAATCGAAAGTTTTTAACTTAGGTATTGATAACATTGTTACAGTTATTACAGAAAATATTTTAATAAATGAAGAGTTTTATATTTCTGAAAAATACACTTTTTTAGAATATTACGTTTTATTGGAAATAAAGGATCTAATTAACTAATCTAATAATCTAGAACTATCTAAAACAAATCAATTTGTATTCAACACTACAGTTTTAAATCAAAGAAGGTACTCGAAATGTCCATCTTGGACAGCAGTACTCTTTTAGGTTAATCAATCTAGAGGTTATAGGTAGAAAAAATAGTAACAAGCTGATCTCAACGAAAATGCTCAGCCAATAACGTAATAACGTCCTTCTTAACCTGCCAAAACTCCCATTCGCTCCAAGTGAGGGAAGTTCGAAAAAAAATGGCTGCCATCTTGGACTTTTTTTTTTTGAGATATCTTAGTAATTAGTCATATAATTTATAACGTACTCTCTGATGTAGATTACGTTCAAGATTATTTGATTATAATGAGCGCAGACGGATATGTCTCGTATATAAATAAACACACTAGAGTAGTTGGCAAAGAGTAATCATGCCGAGATCACTATTTTGTTAAAAATATTACTCCCACACAAATCGAAAATATTATCCCCATTGTTTAAAAAGAAAATTGTACAGACCACTATTCCATAATACTTTTAATAGATATAAGAGTAAATTCAAATGATCAAGAAATACACTTAAATTTATAAACAATATTAATTATAAGGCTCTAAGAGACGAACTAACAAATGAAACTTGGATTGAAATTTACAATAACTGTAATATTGACGAAATGACAGGCATGTTTTAACAAAAACTACAACAAAAAATACAAAAACATGCAAAATCTGTAAAAATTAAAAAACAGGACAAAACTAGAAAAGATTGGATAACAGGGTTTGTTAAAATCAATAAACAAAAATAACGAAATATATATAGAAACAACAAAAAAATCCAAATAACAAACAACTGGAAAATGACTATAAAATTTACAAAAATAAACCAACAAATTTAATACAAAAAAAAAATAATAAAACAGAAACAGAATTCTAAATATCATTAGCAAATAAAAGCAAAAAATGACTCAGTCAAACAGTCGAAAAAATTTGTCAAAAAAATGTAAAAAATATATCAATTGATAAAATAAAAACAGAATACAATCCGATCACTTCTAACACAAAAGCTAGTAAATTGTTAACAAATTTGTAACTTATTATAGTGAACTAGGACAGAAGTATGGCAAAAAAATCTATATGTTGTTGCACACCCAGATATATCAGTCTCTCCGGCATCCAGATGTCTCAGGATGCTTCCGTCTGCGAGCTGCGTATCTTCAGGGAATCCCCAGCATCGTCCTGTCTTGAGGTGGATGACTGCACACTTGTCCAACCCTAACTCCATACCGCGTATATTCTTCGACCACCCTAAGAGCGTTTTGTAGTTCGCGCTCTCCGGAGGGATAAAGTTTAAGGTCATCCATATAAAATAGATGGGTGACCTTATGCCTCCGCTCGCATTGATATCCGCGAGTTTGGCGGAGCCCAACAGACAACGGTAGTAGTGAGATGCAGAAGAGGATAGGACTCAGGGAGTCACCCCTGGAAAACTCCTCTCTTAAATGCCATCTGCTCTATCGTGACCCGCTGTGCACCTGATGTTATGATGAAGCGCATGTTCCAGAGCGGTAGCAGCTGTTCTATGCATCTCACTAGTGGTGCTGGTACCGCAAGACATTCGAGAAAGTACAGCAATAGCTCATGCGATGTTGTATCAAATGCCTTGCGGTAATCAATCCAGGCCAACAATAGATTTCGCTTGTATTGCACAGAATCCTGTGTAATACAGCGGTCTATCAGCAGGCTGTCTTTGCAACCTGCCATGCCCTTCTTGGCACCACGCTGTTCGTGTATCTGCTGGAAGACCGGATCAATAGACCTCAGTGTCTTAGCATACAAGATACGTGTAAATATCTTGTAGCAGGAGTTGAGGCAAGTGATCGGCCTATAATTCCTCGGGTCGGAAAGGTCCCCTTTTTTGGGGATAAGCACAGTACGTCCCTCGACGAACCAGTCCGGAATCTGCTGCCCCTCGTTTAAACATGAGTTGAAAACTCGCACCAGACGGCGGTGAATGGTAGGAAATTTCTTCCACCACCAGTTGTTAATGCCGTCTGGGCCCGGGGCAGCGAAGTTCTTGGTACCAAGTTTCACAGTGTTAAATAAAACTTAATAGTCAACAGACAACAAATTTAAGTTCTTACATAAAACATTTATTAATTATTAACAAATTTCATGAACAATTTTATTCATAATTTAACGAAAATTTATATAAATAGTACTGTTAATAACATTATTTATATTTATTCCTGGAACTATAGGTTCAGATGTGCGAAAAATATTTGATTCATTTATATTAATGTGGTGGTTGGCCTGATTTTCACCAACGACTACATCGGCAGACAGTCATTTCTGTAGTATTGTTTGAAAATATCTGTTTTTAAATTTCTTTTTTGTTCTTTATGCTATCTTCTATATATCCCTCAGCAACTGTTGAGGATTTCCATCTCCCATGATGTTTTAAGGTAAGAATATTAGCTCCAGAGCCAGCTAATACTGATGCCGAAGATCTCCTAAAGCTGTGTCCCGTATATTGCTCAGGATTAGATATGTTGAGGTATTTAGCTATAATAATTGGTATTTTTAAAAATGTATTTATACCAACCTGTTGGACCCTACATTTTTCTCCTCGATGTGCGTCCTCGAATCAGGTACTTTAACAACCAGCATGCAATTTTTTCTCACAATGTCATCAATGGTCATATTGTAGAGTTCCTCTCGACAACAAGCGCCATCCAAGCCTATTATTAATACAACTTTCAACATTAAAAACTTTTCATCTGGTGCTTCTAGTAAAAAAACGTTCGACATCTGCTCTGTCAAAAACTTTAGATTTCTTAGCCTTAGATCCAGTGGATTGTCTTCTCATAGAAGCTATTACTTTTTGATAATTGGATACATCTACATTAATCTTTACATTCAAAACTGCTTTAAGCATCGAAAACTTGGACCAGAGACTTGAACATTTTAAAGTTTTTGCTTTTTCAGATAGATAAGTCAAAAGAACAGACTCAGATATGTTACCCACTGTTTTCTGCTTACACCAGTGCATAAATAAATCATATTCTTTTTCGTAAAATTTTCTAGATTTCGCTGGTAATAAATCTAAAGTTACAGCAATTGCTTGCTTCCTGATTTCAGGAGGAGTACCAGGAATAAAATTTTCCTCACTATCACTCATTTTGTTCCAAATAATAATTATTTTAAAGTAGAATGTGTCAAATGCGACGTTTAAATTGTTCAATATTTAGTTGTTTTATTATTGGTTTCTATGGGAACCGCAATAGAATTTAGTCGTTACAAAGTAACTTTGTCAATTTGCCTTATTTTTAAAAAATTATACTGTTTTCTAATTTTGAATGGCGATACAAACAATTTTGTATATAACTCGAGACTAAAATGTGTTTTTTTATTCGTGTCGCCCCATTTGTAAAAAAACTCCATTTTAGCCACTTGTTATATAAAATACTATTATTTGGTTTAATTAAAAAATTAACAAACATGATTGTTTAATATTTACTTCACTGATTACACGTTTTAAAGGCGATCGTTAAAAAAAAAGGATAGAATATGGAAATAAAATAACTAAAAATATTGCAAACACGTTATGCTCGCTCATAATGAATTTAAATTGACCTTTAACTTAAAGGGAGTTTTAGTGACAAGAAAATGTATTGCCAGCAATTCCAACAATACACAAATCGAGATATAAATACAACAGCCATTAAACTTAATTTTTATTTAAACTAGAAAATTTCATCTGATAATTATTTATATTTTGTTTGTAACATATTTTCTTATCACTAAAGCTCTCTTAAGGTTAAAGATTCCTTTAAAATGCTGCTAACATAGTGACGCCAGTGTCAGATTGCAACTCTTTTCTTAAAGATTCAAAACCATAAATAATTGTATCCTATTCAATTGTCACTAGACCAATTCCAATTCCAATTTTGTGCATAGGTGTACACATAAATGACTTATTTACAACTATTTTTGGATAATTGTAGCGTACGATTGGTGAAGAGTGAATTTCAAACAGTAAATGAACATATTTGTGCTTTTATTTTGATTGTCATTCAATTATTTATTTTGTGTTTTCTATTTTTCCTATTTTTAACTAGAAAAGACAAGACAAGATCTAAAAGTTTTAGGAACATAATGTATTCTTACCGAAAAATAAATAATTTTTTTATTTTACGTTTAACTTACAAGTTAAAACAGTCGAATTGGTAACACGTATGTTAACTGTGAATTTGTCAGTTGAAAAGGAAATATTTAACTCGAGATGAACGTCAGATTATACTAAACGTGGAAAATTGTTTTACCCGCGAAAAAAGGAAATGCTGAATAACATTTTATGGCTTTGACTATTTAAGACGAAAGTTGCAATCCCAGTGTGCCTCACTCCTACTTAAAAATAAACATCACCTACAGTTACGTCCTAAACGGCTTCGTTTATACGATACAGTGTGTCGAAAAAAAAATCGGTTTTTCTAACAAATCTCAAAGATCCTTAAGAGTTAGAATACTGAATTTTGGTACATATGAGTATCGTATAAGTAGGCATTTTTACGTATAATCAGATTTTTTTTACTTTCACCAGTGGCGTGCGTATGATCAACATCAATAACACTATTATACACAAATATGATACGGCATTAGAAACGAAAATTTAAAGAGTCAGTTAGAGATTTCTCGATCTTTCAAAATGAAAGAGAAAATCCGAAATTTGTATCGATTCCATTCGATCCTCGATTGACCCCTGGTATTGGTAAGATTGAGAGAGGGCCAATCCCAAATAGCCCGCTTTATTGGTTAGTGAGTCACGGTTCACCGAACCGTTAAAATAGTTTACGTACAAATTGGATACATTGTTAGCATAAGGTTGGTTTTAATCATTTCCAGATGATGCCAACTTTGTTGGCGAAACGCGCGTCGAGTCCAGTATATAGTTTTTTTGGTGTTTCGTGGAAAACTACTTCAGGGGTATGATAAACATTACATTACCAACCTTAGGCCTATAGCTATTTTACGCAATTTTTGTAAAGTTCTTGAAATTTTGCTACATGATTCGGACATGGTTTTATTAATGTCTGGTCCACCATGTCTAATTTAATTTGTATAATTCGATGTATGTCTAAGGCAATTGATCAACGTAAGCAAGTTGACCCAAGACCTTCGACCGACTTAATCACACTGTTGAATAAATTATCATATATAGGTTTTTCACCAACCTTGCTATCATTCTGTTATTCCTATCTAGTACAGACGTACATACACTTGCCCTCATACAAATGTTTGCAAACATTTGCCCGCAAACAAAACACATACATTTGTTTGCGAAAAGTTTTGTTATTGGCAAATATTTAGTTTACCAAGTCCAGATGAGAAAACAAATACATGTCGCTAAATAGTGAAGCAGTAGCAGGATATTGTGCCACTAAAATCCGTCACCAGCCGCCAGAAAACAAAAAATCGTTGGTCCTAAATTCATCCAGACTTGCTTGTTTGCGAGCTTAAAACACATATTTATATTTTTCATCCTTGACGGAAAATAGAAAATAGATGCATTTGTTTAAATGTTTTTAAACAGATGGTTGAAAACAGATTTTATACATTTTTTAAACAAATGCTTAAATGTTTGCGGATAAATGTATGTAGGTCTATACTAGGCTTAATATGAAATAATATGTATTCTCTAGTGAATTCCCGTCCGTTAAATATACTGCAATATAGGGTGTTCCTCAAGGGTTCATGCTTGGACCCCTGTTGTTCAACATATTTATTAATGATATTGTAAACGCTATTGACGTTTACTGTTTGTCCTATGCTAGCGATCTTAAAATCTTCAAAATAGTTTCGTCCTTTCTACAAAATAGTCCATCAAATATATTCAATTGGTGTGATCAAAAATAAGCTAAACTCATAACTCATAACGTTATATTTAGATACATTTAGTATCTAAATGTAATATTATGACTTATATACAACTAAGACTAATCCTATTCCGTTTGACTATAGAGTATACACTGGAGTGGGTTGGAATCTTTGATGTGAAGATAACGCTAACGTAGTTTTCCACGAAACACAAAAACACTATATACTGCACTCGATGCGCGTTTCGCCAGCCAAGTTGGCATCATCTGGAGATGATTAAAACTAAACTTATGCTAACAATCTACCCTATTTATACCTAAAATATTGTCACTTTTGACCCACTAACCAATAAAGCGGGCTATTTTGGATATGCCCTCTGTCACTATTCATACTATTTTTACACTTTATGATTTCCAAGATTTCAAATGCATCCAGCTGTCTAGTATTTGTTATATTCCTAATTAATCTTAAATTGCTAATATATATTTTATGGTTGTTCTCAAACGCATGTTGGGCGACACTAGACTTATCTGTTCTACCATATTCGAGATGGGCCATATGCTCTTTGAATTTAGTTGAATTGATCATCAAGTCTGCAAAAAAATTTTTAAATTACAGTCCTTACAGCTAATTTCGTAAATGCCCTACTTTTTTTTTCAATTTTGTCTTTTGGATTGCCTAAAAGTTGTTGTAGTTTGTTTCCCGAAGAATGAATCACTGTCATACCTACATCTTTAAAAATCTTACTAATACCACGGGTGAATCGAAGATCGAATGGAATCGATACAAATTTCGAATTTTCTCTTTCATTTTGAAAGATCGAGGAATTTCGAAACGACTCTTTAAACTTTCGTTTCCTAATTATTTTATCAATTAAACTTACAGAATATCCGTTACTCGCAGATGTATCCTTAATCAATGCCTTTTCTTTTTCAAACCTCTCCTTATTGAGGGGGAAGCTTAATAGACGATGGACTAGAAAACAAAAACTCGCCATTTTGTGTTGAGCACAATGGTGGGAGTCCTTAGGGATATATCTTAGAGTACTGGTATCTTTTCTATATAAGTCAAATTCACACTTATTTTCACTTTTGCGACTTTTGTATCGAACACTGCAAAAATGTCATCCACATACCTGAGCCAAACCCTGGGGAAATACTCAAATTCTTCTTTTGCTTCCGTCTCAAATCTGTTCATGAAGAAACTGGCAATGAATGGTGACAAAAAGTTAATTTTGATTCATGCAAAGTTTAGTGAGTTAAGATATTCTTTTACCACATCTTGACTGAGATTATTTAATTCCAGTAGATCTTTAAGGTAGGTAGTCCAAGATCTGTGGTATCGGAACACTTGGAAACAATGAACAAACATCAAAGGAGATCAAAATTTCACCTTCTTGCAACTGAATACTTTTCCCCTTATTAATGAAATCGTTGGAATTAATCACAGGGAAACTAGGTGGTGCAATAGGTAAATTTTCGAATTCTTCTGTTAACCATTTTGATAGGTGGTAAGTCGGCGATCCGATTGCTGAAACAATAGGACGTACCGACTTTTCTGGTTTATGTATCTTAGGCAAGCAATACAATTTAGGTATACTTGGGTTAGATACATATAACTTCCTATTTAAAGCTGGAGTAATAAGGTTGTTGCAGGATTAAAGTATATTTCTTACTTCAGTAACTATTTTTGATAATGGATTTCTAGAAAGTTTTTTATGAGGACCATTACTAATCAGATTGTCTACCCTTTCATAATAGTCCTCTTTATCTAAAATAACAACCTTATTGCCCTTATCAGCTTATAAATAAAATCAATCTTTTTCACGCAACCGTTTGATATTATTTTTTTTCTCTACAAAAGACAGAAAAATTATCAAACGGTTGCGTGAAAAAGATTGTTTTTATTTAAAAGCTGAACCGTGACAATAGTTTAGGTATAAATAGGGTAGATTGTTAGCATAAGTTTAGTTTTAATCATCTCCAGATGATGCCAACTTGGCTAGCGAAATGCGCGTCACGTGCCGTATATAGTGTTTTGGTGTTTCGAGGAAAACTACATCAGTGTTATAGAGTATACAATTTAGTCCTAAGCGTTCAACTCTTGTAAACCATGGTATATTTTTTGACAAAGAACTTTCTTTTTATACCACATGTAAATAATCTGATAAATGAGTCATTCAATACTCTTATCTATCTAATTAGAACTAGTAGGGATTTTTCGGTAGTCAATACTTTACAAATTACATGTTTTTCGTTTGTCAGGTCTAAACTTGAACATGCATCCTTAGTCCAGAATACTTATTACAGAAACTATATAAATAATTTAGAAAATGTACAAAGACGATTTATACAACTATTATGATTTAAATCTGAGGGAGTATACCCGATTGTTGGTTTTCCACAGTTGGAGTTTTTAAATAGATTCTCTATGAATACTCTTTACACAGCTATTTTTGAATAAAGTTTAAACTTTATACCATTGTTAGCTTATAGTGTACACTATAAGTAACAAAAAAACGATTATAAGAAACTATTTGACCGTTTCTTTTTATTTTTAGAATTGATAGCATCCCAAAAATGAATGATGGGATGATATTTTATATAAGTACATTTAGTTTTAATATTGTTGTGTAATTTTTTTCCACTTTGTTATAAATGTGTATGAAATAGCGGAAGCAATGTTTATGGCATTAAAATATCATGTTGTTTTAACACTTTAAAACGTTTTGAAGTAAAAAATAGAGATCGTAAAAACTTAATATGATACATCCATGAAAAATGTTTCATTACATATTTAAACACACGGAGGTGGTACAGTTTTGATAACAAACGTATGCAGGAGTAAAATTAATATGTAGGGAACATTTCGCAGTTTTATACTTCCATACATCTCTGTATAGAGGACATAAAACATAAACTAGCCATAAAACGCTAGCAGCGCCCAGAGCGGTGGTATTCGCTACTATAACAGGACTATCTAGTTATCCTCTATCGACCGACAAAGGCTTTGCTTAAGCGAACTTTCTATTCAGGACACTGGATTTATAGGATTTTTAGATTAATTGAAAAATTAAATTGATTGACACTATAAACTTAAACCTGGTTCTGAAGTTTCAATTGTTTATATTGAGTTTATTTTATATCTTAGAATTTGTTATTACTACGATATACAGAACTAAATAACATACTAGAAAATTGTTTTTTTTTTGTGTTTTATATAATTTATTGTATTTCTGCATCAATACTATCAATGGATTAAAAAATCATTTTTTTTAGGGCTGCTTAAACTTCTTACTTTTTTGTGTTGATTAAATAAAACTCAGAAGTAAATTACAAGACTTATTTTCAGCATGAAAAATTTCGAATTTAACATTCGATTTCTGCTGGATTTTTCTGCTGAATAAGTAATCTCCAATCACGCTTTTAAACAATGCGTAAAACTGGCAATATTGCTGTACCGTCTTCGTTTTCACTGGCTGCTTGTGTTTGGCACCAAACCTAGTCGGATGACGTCATAAGACTAAAATCCAAAACTTTTTTATTTTGTTTAACCTCTTTCCACGGCTTAAGCTAATTCGGAAAAAAAATCTGTGAGTTCATATTTATAAATATTATCGACTAAACGAATAAAAAAATGTGGGAAATATCCATTAACTGCAAAAGTCAAAATTCGCAAAAAGTGAATGTTTGATATAGAATACTAGATAGTCGTTAAATTGGCCCATTTTTTATGTTAAAGTTGTTTTTGTATTGGTGCTATGTGTTCGAAAAATATATTTTTATTCTATTTACTCAATTGTCGACATATTAAAAGAATATTAAAAAATCTGAATTAAAAAGTATATTAAAACGCAAAATTTGTTTATGACACTAAAGCAGATTTTTGCAAAAACGCGTAAAATCGTGTTCTACGTACTAAAATCCACTTTATACTAAAGAAAGTGGTTCGCACTAATTAAAGTGGTTTTTAGTACGCAGAACACGAAGCTCCGGGAAGTGCAAAAAATCGCCTTTATTTTTTATCGTAGATACTTGTTTTGAAGGAATTATTTTTCGCTTGTAATAATGTATCCATCTTGTAGCCTTTATATGTTACTAAAATTTGAATCACATCCCTATTACAATAACGTGATATAAGGGTGGTCAAACTTGAAACGAGGCACAATATGTAACTTAAAAATGAGCACCTACTCACATTAAAGTAGATCATTAATATTTTTTTTGATTTCCATTAAATAATGGCTCGAATATTCTTGGATTTTTGCCAAACTCGTCGGTAACACTGTTTATACAATTGTTTAGGAGGGAGATTTTAAATTTAAAATCTTGTGCCGCTAACTAAATTTGTATATCTTAGGTATACTCCAGAGAAATAAAACTTCCTCTGCGGAATGAGGCTGAACAAGCTGAATTTTTGCAGAGACCTTCGTTTTGATGTTCTAATGAAGCACAAAAAATCTCATATGCCTACCCTTGTGCGTCTTGAGATATCGAAGGTCAAAGTCATGAAAATCGGTTTTTCGCGAAAATCTCGCTTCCAGTGCATCTCACGTCGTAAGAACTCATAACAAAACTTACGTAAAATAGTATTCTCTACAAAATTGTTCATATACATTTTTTTCGTACGACCAACCGTTTTCGAGTTATAGCATGATAAAGCGGGAGCGCGCATTCGTAATAGGTAATACTGTATTATACTGCAGAGCTATAAATATAAAAGCACTCTTCTTAATCTGTTAGACTGGAAAATTAAATTCCCATTATTAAAGCCGTTAAAAATTTGTTTATTTATAAAAAAATATATAATAAATAATTAATAACAAAGAATACATTCTTTTCCACACCACGCCTTATGTTTCCTTGCCTTCCTCCTCGTCTTCGTCGAGTTCCACTAGCACCTCGATCAACACATTATCTTCGTCAGACGCTTCCTCTATATCTGTTGGCTCTATGTCTGTTGGCAAAACCTCTTCAGGCTCAAGGTCACTGAAATCTTCGATGTTTTGCAACTCTGTTGACGGGTTCAGGCATGCCTGTCCGTGACACTGACCACAAACTTTGGAGCATGGCAGCCCGACTTTTCTACACCTGCACTGCGCACCACACCCCTTTTTACAATTACAGAATATTGTATTTAATAGTTCGTCTGGAGCAGGTGGCAGTAGTGTTGTTTTCGGCTGTAATATGTCGTTTTTTAAATCCCAACCCCATTCTTCGGGTTGTAGATTTTTCCCTAGCCAAATCTGTACTTGGTAGTAGACCCGATAAATATGCTTGCCTAGAATAAAGAAATGTTTTTTATTTGCGTTATAATATATAGAAGCTTTGCATTTCATTACAAAAGTGGTGTGAAAATAATACATTGTTTTGTTATTAATTATTTATTATATATTTTTTTATAAATAATCAAATTTTTAACGGTTTTAATAATATGAATTTAATTTTCCAGTCTAACAGATTAAGAAAAGTGCTTTTATATTCATAGCTCTGCAGTATAATACAGTATTACCTATTACGAATGCGCGCTCCCGCTTTATCATGCTATATCTCGAAAACGGTTGGTCGTACGAAAAAAATGTATATGAACAATTTTGTAGAGAATACTATTTTACGTAAGTTTTGTTATAAGTTCTTACGACATCAGATGAACTGGAAGCGAGATTCTCGCGAAAAAACCGATTTTCATAACCTTTGACCTTCGGTATCTCAAGAAGCACAAGGGTAGGCATATGAGATTTTTTTGTGCTTCATTGGAACATCAAAACGAAGGTCTCTGCAAAAATTCAGCTTGTTCGGACTCATTCCGCAGATGGCCTTTTTTTTTACCTTATTTCCCTGGAGTAGTATTCATGGATAAAAGCAAACATTTGAAATTTCCAGGGGTCAAATGACCGGTTTGACCCCACCTGCTGAAGCTCATGAATGTTAGTAACAATATTACAAAATATGTTAAGCACTCTGCTACTCAGTCATATTTAAGAGTTTTCAGTTATCAAATTCTTGATCAGTTACAAGATCTATTACCTAGTATACATTACGCATTAGTGTGAACTAAGTAACGTTGAGGTCAACCAATAATTCTTTCATGTATATGGTTGTTAGTTCGGATTAACTACATCGGTCCGGACTAAGTAAGCTCGAGCTAGAAATGTGAGCTTACGCTGTTAGTTCTGTTGCTAAAATCTTATAAACCCTTAATTCGCTTGCAATTCGTAGTAAATAGGACGTTACCAACTAAAATATATTTCTAACCTTTTAGGATAGAAATAGGATTCATTTTTCGTGCTAATTATCTTTAGTTGACAGTGGTATGTCATGTATACAGACAAGCAAAACAGAAAATGAGCTACATTTAACGGATGTTAGTTCAAACTAGCTTAGTTTCAGCTAACACGTTTATGTATGCTAAGTATATATTTCAGTAATCTGAGATTGTTAGATCTACACCAGTGACATCTCATCAGAATCTCAATATTCTGATTCATCAGAAGAAGATGAATTATTATCTAGTAAAACAGATCCAGAAGCTGGGCAATTTTGTTCCATTAAATTTAAATTCTAAATTACAGCAGTATCAACTAAAAACCAACACAGAAAAATATTAATACATTACAGAGTGCGTTTAACTTGCTAGTCTAGAAGTAGTGGATATGTTCACCTAATCATTGTATTGAAGGCATGATGATGGTGTATAATTTTCGAATATTAATAATTACGGTAATTTTACTTCCTCACCCCTCAAAGTGAGGAATATTTTGAAAATTTTTATTGCATTTCTGGACGAATCTCGACGAATTATGACGATACACAAAATTTCAGACAGAATTTTTTTTCTGTGTGTCTGTCTGGTTCGCGATAGCAGCTACAGTTTTTGAGATAAAGCTTTCAAATTTGGTACACACATCCTAGAGGTCAAGGAAGAGATTAAGTTCGTTGATGAGCAAAATCGATCCCAATTTTTGAAACATCAAAAAATGTGACTTTTTTGAAACGTCAAAAATTACTTTTATTATAAACTCCACCACACGTCGAGATTTACTACGGTGAGGAAGTTCTGATCTCCAAGTAATTCGCAGCGGTTTTTTTTAATTTACGGTAATTCATCCGGTAATTTACGTTAAAACAAAATTGGTATTAACCACTAATAACGGTAAGAAATATGATAATTTACCAAATTAATTTTAGATCACTGAGTGCAATGCTGAGACTAACAGCACGCGGTCGACTTTTAGTCGAATGATAGTTGAGTCGATCTTGAGTTTCTATGTAAGTGCGCATACAAACAAACTTTAGATCGACTCAATTAATAATGAAATACAGTCAATGCAACCTTTTGACAAATTATCGTACAATTCTAGATCAACTGAGATGTCTACAGCTGTGTATGGCAGTATACATGAGATCGGCAGTTTAGTCGATCATCGGCTAGGTTGATAGGTGATGTAATTTAATCGATTAGGTAACTCTAATAATAACGCATTTATCTATGGTGCGTACTTTTTGGATTAGCCTAAGTATTAATATTCATGGAATATGTTCGAATAAGTATTAAGGTATATTATAAATACGGATGGTAAGCAAAATACCGTAGAAAAACAGCTATCATAC
>JANEYF010001541.1:0-67264 GCA_029963845.1 Rhamnusium bicolor
TGTCTCATTACATACTTATGTTTTGATTATGATTTTAGTTTGTAAAACGACATTGTACTGTCTGGTTGGGGAAAGAAAACCCGCGGAAATAATATGATTTCTGCATTCCGTTCACAATTAACCGTAAATAAAATAAATAAATTAGTGCATGGCAAATTTTTGTGATCGTTTACATCCGCACCTTTGGGAGAGATATTATATTCCTAGTATATGGTTTCACAGAAAGCTGGCGACTTATCGACAATACTCTCCCTTGCCGCCTGGGCCTTCTTTCAGTGGTTGGACAGTATTGTACACGTCTTTTTATTTTTATTCATTAATAAAATAATAAGACAGTTCTTAAAAAAGATCAATTTTTTAATGGGTGCAATCGGTAGGATAGTTACAAGTTGTAAAACCAAATATTTGCTTATCTAGGAAACTTGACACCATTCATTATATTCTTTGAAAATGTTTATCTTGTGTTCTGATTATGAGTTTAGTTGATAAAACAACATTGTATCAATTGTCTTTTATTTTACTCATTGCTAATAAAACATTTCTCTTTAAAAATGAAATTTTCAAGATTGTAACAACCTACATGTTTGCAGCCACCAGGCCACGCTAGAACTGTTGGTTGCATAGACAATCTAAAGAACTATCAAATGCTTTGACGTTTAAAGTTTCAGTTTGTCTCATGTGTGTATGTCGTTTACGCGCCATTGCAACTTTCATATGTTTAATCTTGTTGAATTATGGAAAATATTTAGTAAATGTATTCTGTTAATATTATTAAAGTGTAACAGAGAAATTTGAGTTTTGTTCTAACAAATAAATGTAACGGTTTGACTCCAGGTCAGCAAATACCCATCATAACCGGACCCCACGTTGGGCGCCAAGTTGTTACAAAATCTATTTTATAACTCTATCTGCTCCTGACTTCGGATCTCAACTCCGGCAGATGGAAATGTTGGAGGGAATGGTTGTTCCTCCAAATTTCTTACAGCTTCTGTTTTTGGATTTGGGGGTGGCTTAATTTATATGATGTATTTTATATATTTTTTTTATACTTGGCGTTCTCAGGTATGAAGACTATTTTATCTCAATTTTGAAGAACATACGGGCCACAAAGCCATCAAGTGCTTCACACGTCTAATGCAGAAGACATCCACGGTGAAACAGAACTGCTTATTGCTAACGATTCTGTTACACACAGTTACTAACCTCGCGAGGTATGAGCCGTGGTTGTAATTTATTCGCTGTAGTGACTTCTGTGTGAATCAGAGGTCACGGTAGGCATTATCAAAACTAAATAAACATATCTGTCTTCATTTAACGAGCTCGGTAGCGTTGTCGTCAAGTGTCAAACGTAGGTAGTTTTACTGAATGCGGACTGCGGAATACGGGTTCAATTCTGTATTTCACCTTGGCAAAATTTAAGGGAGTGGTTGTATGTCCGTGTTTTTTTCATTAGTGTATCACTGCCCGTGCAGCTCCGCTCCGGATTTGGGGGTTATCTAATTTATGCACTATTTATGTTTATGTTCATTTCACTTAGTTGGATTTAGAAGAACTATTTTCTCAACCAAATATCGTCAAATATTTTGTCTAAATTCAAAATCGTTAATTAACTCAATAAAAGTATGTATATAGTATTTGATGAGAGAAAATTTGTAAAGGTTTTCAAGAACAAAATTTTATAAATAAACTAGATCATAATATGTATAGTAAAGGAAACTATTAGACGAAACAGTTGGCATCGCACAAGAGCAATTGTTGTAAGTTTCGAATTAATCATAATTTTATAAAGTATCTTATTTAACGGCCAACAAGAGAAAAATTACGTTTCATATATTAATAGAAAATATAACATTCTTGATATATACTTGCATAGAAAGTTGCATATAATTATTTTCATATGAAATTATTTTCCCCATATAAGAAATTCACATGTATATATATTTATCAACAATAAAGGGCCATAATCATATAATTTGCTGCAGTTATCGCTGCATTGTTCCGTAAACTATATGTATGCTAAGCGACGATAATGACTGTATATTTACTTTCCCCATCATTTAACAAGCTTCATTATTTTATTATTTATTTTTATTACAGGTAATAATGTACTTTGTAATCTGTAATTAACACTTAATTAACGTAGGTACACTAACCTAAAATTAACAAAATTTACATTTCTAGAAATAGACTTTCCATAAATGTTCTCAGAGTAAGGTAGTAAATTTGAATAAATCATTACGTTTTTAAAAAAAGTTAAACAATCAGCTCCTTTCCGTGTATCTAAAATATTTGTAAAAAAAAGTTAAAATAATATACTGGATAAATTTTGCGAAAATTAGTGAATTTTACCATTTTTTTTCATTTTTAAAAAAAATATACAAACATGTGAATTTGGTAAAAAGCGTCGCCAACCAACATGGAATTATTATTTGTGTTCATGGTGCGTTACGTATGTTCAACAGCGACACTCCAGCGATTGCACACTTCAAGGTTCTGTGCCACAGACACCTGGAAGAACTAGAAGAAGTGTGGTGCTTTGCACTTATTTTATTATACATATTGACTATCCGCATGTTAAAAATGGCAATCACTGAAAGCACAACTAATAGATGGCAGCACAGCCCAGTTGTAGTACTGGACTACAACCAACAGAGGGCGTGACTGCTACCAAATGAAATTAGCCACTTTTGCATAATACCGTCTTCAACCAAAAGATGGCAAAACTGTAACTTTGTGTTATGCGCATCATTAGGTTAATTTTCGCAACATACCAGATATGTAGGTAGTCAATGGCTACTAGCAGTATCACCCTCACCACAATACTAACAAACATATAGGTACATATCAGTGCTTACTCTGCTCTGGACCTGTGTATGTTGTGATTAATAAAATTGCTCTTTCATTACATATTCCCCTAATTTACTGGCAACAATGTTGCAAAATTACATTATTTTTTAAATTAAAATAAATGTAAGTAGTCCTGTTAGCAAATGGAAGGAGCAGTTAGACACAGAAATGCAATCCGGAATCGTGTACGTACGTCTGCGATGATTCTGTGGCCTATTGAGACTCGCGGAACCCTCAGGTAGAAAAATCTTTGAGGCGGCCAAACGGTACGCTATTCCCATAAATAAGCCGACTTTAAAGCCCAGAAATGTGTCGCCAGTGACAGCCCATCAACCAATAGAAATCAAATATTGCCAATTACTTGCCTCAGATAGATATTTACTCGTATTTTGTATGCCAAGACATTGATTCCTGCTCGTCCAGTTTTCCAATAGATAAACGAATAGCGTGGAGCTAAAAAAGACAACCTGCTAATAATCCGCTGTATTATACAGGATTCTGTGCAATCAAGCAGAATCTATCAATCGCCTGAATCAATTACCGTAAGGCATTTGACACAATATGGGCTATGGCTACACTTGTTCCATGTCTTACCAGTACTACTAGTGAGGTGCATCCAACAGCTGCTGCCGCTCTGAAGAATCCCCTTCACCATAATATCAAGTGCACAGTAGTTACGACAGAGCAGGTGACATTTAAGAAAAGAGTTTTCCAGGATCATTCCCTAAATCCTCTGCTGCTTTGCATCTCACTGCTGCCGCTATGTGTGGAGATCCGTCTAACCCGCGGTATCAATGTGATCCACCCAGCGGCCGGAAGAATAAGGTCATCCATCTGTCTTATGTGGATAACTTTAAACTTTATGCCTCTGGAGATCGCGAACTTCAAAACGATCTTAGAATGGATGAAGAGTACACGCGGGCTGTTGGTATGGAATTAAAAGGCTGGCTTATTAAATAATGACATAATTGGTCCACACGTTATGCATACTCGTTTTATATCGGTATCAAATTTGTCATTTTTGAAGGACTGTTTATCACTGTTACTTAAGGATGTTAAACCACTTAGAAAACTAAATTTATGGTACCAACTGGACGAAGCACCAGCAACCACATATTGGTGGGGTGTTAGAATGTTTTTCCCTGGACGTTGGATAGCGTCAATTGCATGGCCTCCTCGATCATCCGATCTCACCCTACTTATTTATTTTTCTGGGGACATATTAAAGAGCAGGTTTGTGATAAAATTGTTGACGAACATGATGAAATAGTTCCTTTCATTCAAGCAGCTCTAGTTTTAATAAATGCAGACATATTGTACCGTGTTTGTAGGTCACATATGCACCATGCCTACATATGTATGGAACGTGAAAGTGACGTATTTGAACCATTTTATAAAATATGGCTGGAATGGGTTTTAAACTGATTCCATATTTTGGTGACGTATTTAAATCTACCAAATTCTTAAGACCCGCCTACTACGTTTGAAAATTATGCAATTATGCAATTTTTTGCAAAACTCATAGAGGTACGGTTCAAGTTATATCGCAATCTTCATGCACATAAACTTCTTTATAGTTTCGTCAACAAATTTTGATTAATTATTTCTTTTTAATAATAATAATTGAGTAAATTGAGTAACAATTTAAAAAGTAATAATTTGTTTTCAACACGTCATTAGAAGAAAAATAAATTGAACAAATTTATATTTTATCATTATTAATAAATTTTCAGTTTTGTATTGATTTACTTCATGGCGGATCAAAAAATACATTTCAGTAGGGAAGTTCATGCAAAATTTGCCACTTTCGAAATATAATCATTTTGTGAACATAAAATAAAAGATATCAACCCCCATTGTAACTCATATATTTTACTGCTTGAGGTATTTTGTCATAAGCCAATATACAGTATTATTATGATGAAAATAGAAAAGGCGAAAAGTGATTTGGACAGAAGTGGATATCGAGTCTCCGAGTGGCCGGGCCTTTGTTAAACGCACCAGTGGCTATGGGAGTCCTAAGGGCAGTCGTGCGGACTTAGACCAGATTCAGTTTTTCTGATTTGTAAAGCTGAAACTACTACTTGGGGCAAACTTGTCGCATTTGTCTTTGACAAGGATATATAAGAAAACGTATTAATTACCTAGCTGACAACTCTAAATTACCAATTAAGCAACTGCTGCAGCAACTATTTGTCTCTGTACCCTAAATGTTTTCTACTATAACACTTTGGTGATTTTTTACCATCTTGAAATGATGATCACATACAGATTTCAACAAATGCATTTATTTTTATAGTGAGTAAATAAATGAAGCTTAATAATAAGGACAACTAATTACATAGGACATTAGCCAATTTTTAATTAATGAGGTCGCAAACACACTGGCGGACGATGAGCGGTGAGCGCTGAGCGGTAAGAAATTCGCGGTGTTGTATGTATATTTCAAAGAGCACCGCTTAGTTATTGCAAACACAACCATTGAAATGCTAATGTTTAAAATATATTTAACGTTCACCGATCGCCAATGTGTCTTCGACCTAAGATGAGGCATCTACTATAAGCCGTAAATAATTACATAAATGACTATCTATGAATGTATTTAATCTATGGAAGATTTGATTTCTTAATTTGTGTAATATATATGTTCAATTGGAAAATTAATTTTAGTAGAAAATAAAGTTAATCCTTATTAGAATTGAGAGATGTGACAATATGGAATTACAGATTAAATATTTAAATTTAATTCTATTAAAAAAAATATTAAATTACAAAGACTGTGTGTAGAATGTGATTTCAGCAAAATGAAATTGAGATGCTGCGCAATATACCATAAAGAGGCAAAAAATATGTTAATAAAACAATAGAATACGAAAGTATCAATCATAAATAGGACTAAATACTTGGAGAGATGAATTTGTGATTTTATGTAAACTTTTTTGATAATCAGTGAATTTAGTATTGGATCCAACCCCAATTTAAAAATAAGAAGCCACTACAGCTTCATCTCAGGAGGTGAAAAGTAGGACATTCCTCTTGGTGTAAGGAAGAGATTGTCCAGTTATACATCACTTGAAATTTATCAAATATATATAATATACACAATGGCCCAATTCAAGTACACATTACATAACCAACTGTACCTACCGTTATTTTCTGTGTAAGAAGGTATTCTGCATAAAAGTCAGGGGCGGTCGGTCCATGGAAGCAAGGGAAGCAGTGCTTTCCTTGGGATTAATTAAAAAACAAACACATAATTAGAACCTAATTATTATTTATCACATATATTAATCGTTAAAATTTACTTTTACCCAATTTCAATAGACACGGCCCTGCATTTCAATAGCTGAGATAATGTTGCACGATAAAACCGTAACGATGACGGTCTCGATTAATCGAGCCAAGACGAACTCGGGCGATTTAGATATAACTGATACAAGCAACTTCTTGAAATGCATCCCCACTTCATAATCTTGATATCTGAGCCGTATAGCATAGTATAGTTTTATAGATTTTAATATCGATTTTAATATTATATTTAATATTAATCTTCCTAGTTTTATTCTTAGCTTTTTGTGCTATATTTGTAAAAACTTTTTTGGTGTTTCTAAACCTGTTTTAGAATTGCTTATTCAATATGAAAGCTGGTCCTAGCACTGTGGAAAATATTATTTGCGTGTGTGTGGTGTGCAATTTGTTGAAAAGGGGATTTTCAACATATTCGTTTCAAAATAAACTGGATATTATTAGAAACGGGAGACCAACATCTGATTTAAAACTTTTAAAAACTACATGCTACAGGTACCTACTTTAATATTGAAATGTACTTTAATATTGAAATGTACAGTGCTAATCAGTGGTTACTTTAATATTGAAATGTATAGTGCTAATCAGTGGTTAACGTGTTGTGAAAATTTGTGTAAATTGTTTTGTTGGCCATGTGTACTTTTCACGAATGAAAAAGGTGTTTGGAATAAAAAATGGCTTTTCAGATTTAAACAACATTCACAAAGTGACAAAGAGGCATGGTAAGTGTGAAACTCATTTGCGAGTGGTGCTAAAAAAGAAAAAACATTTGGAATATCATGAATTGAGTATTCATTAGATCAGCAGTTGAAAGAAAGTGACCGTAAACATAATGAACTTGTAAAAAAAATCGAGAAGTGTTAAAAAGATTTATTGACATTGTTTGTTTCCTCGGCGAAAATGTACTTAGTTTTAGAGGTCATACTGAATCTCGGAGCGTTGCTAATAAGGGCAATTTCATCAATTTAGTTGATTTATTAGCAAAATACGATACAATTTTAAGTAACCATCTGGAACACTCCACGGTATATCGCGGTACATCAAATCATATTCAAAATGATTTGATTCAGTCGATAAGCAATATTGTTTTAAAAAGATCAAGCAAGAAATAAAAAAAGCTCCTTTTGTTGCAATTATGTTAGATGAAACAACCGATATTACGAATATTAGTCAGTTGTCAATCGTAGTACGATACATAAATCCAAATGGGAAAGTCCAAGAGCGCTTTTAGGATTTGTAGACGTAACAACGCAGAGAACGGCTGCAGCTTTATATGCTATAGTTTGTCAGATAGTCGATGATATACAGTGTGGTGCTAAACTTATCGCCCAAAGTTATGATGGGGCCGCTGTAATGGCTGGTGAATTTGGGAGCCTGCAGGATAAAGTATAAGAGACTTTTCAGAATGCAATATTTGTACATTGTTTTGCGCATCGATTAAATTTAGTTCTTGCTCAATCTGCTCAATCAAGTATTAGTGGAATGGCTGCCTATTTTTCAAAATCATCAAAATGGACACGAGCTTTAGATTTGGAAGTACAGAAGAGACTACCTAGAGTTGCTCCAACACGATGGAATTACAATGGGAGGCTAGTACAAACTGTATCTGAATATCGACAGCCTCTAAATGATTTATTTGAAAATATTTTACAAAGCAAAGATGATTGGGACACTGAGACTTTGAATGGATCCAGAGGTTACTTAGATTCATTGAAAAGATACTTTGATTTTAATTTTTTTGTTAAATATTTTTCTCCGAAGGTACTCATTTAATGACAATTTATTCAATATTTTGCAAACTAAATCAAATGACGTTAGATTTTGTGTAAAGAAAATTGAATAATTCAAAAATTTGATTTGTAACAAAAAGAAATGACTGAAAAGTTCTGGGAGAAAACTAGTAATGACAATTTAGAGCCGCAAAGGAAAAGAATACGAACTAAATTTATAGTGGATCGCAGAACTTCATATCGAAGACTTTTTATCGAAATTTTGGACAATATCACTGGGCAACTAAATAATAGATTTAAAAATTTTAGTGATATACAATTTTTAGAATTGTGTAATTTTAATGAATTTAAAAATAAACAGTTTCTACAAAACGCACTTCAGTCAGTGAGTGATAACTACGAAAATTTTTTTGATGTAGTTGGGTTACGATTGGAACTTTCAGTTATTGATGCTACAGAAGATATTAGTCAGAAACATAACGCCAACGAACTGATTATCTTCATAAAAGAAGATAGTTTGGATTAGGCCTACTCTGAAGTGTTGAAATTGTGTAAGTTAGTGTTGACGATACCTACAACTAGTGCTTCGGTTGAACGCAGTTTTTCGACCTTAAAAAAGAATAAAAACTTTTTCAAGAAATTTAACCAGTGAAGAGCGGCTTTCAAAATTGTCCCTGTTGACAATAGAAAGGGACTTTGTGAAGGAGATGTCCCAAAATTCAAACTTTTACGACGAAGTTATTTCCGACTTCGCAAAAAAGGAGAGGCGGATTAAACTACATTATAAATAGGTAGGTATGCGCATGTTAACTACTTAACTAGCCAGCTCGATTTATAGTTGGTTAGAGAGTGCACGATGACAAGTGTGACTGAACAAACTCTCTATTTCGCTGCGGGTTCAATCCCCGCCACCGGCACTGGCAATGTCGGCGGGTATGGTTGTGTGTCTGCGTTTTTTTCATAAGTGTAACCCTCGCCCGTGCAGCTTCGGCTTTGGAATCGGGGGTTGTCTAATTTTTGTGGTGTTTTTTATGTTTATTGACGAGTGGCGGTCCTACAAGTGTACTTTTTTTCTAGATATCATAACTTTGCGGCTTTCGACATTTGCTTTAAAATGAGTATACCGAAGCCACGCCCCTTTTCTTAAAAAAAGTGTTACCTCGCTTCGCTCGGGGCTTCGCACTAGCCATCGCCCTATATCACAAACTGCTTCCCCTGTATCAAGACTCACCGCACGCCCCTGATAAAAGTTTAATTTTTACGTCGTGAGCATGCCATTACTTCATTTTGTAATAAATTTTCTCCCAAGTAGGCTAAAGTTCGTTCCTATGTTTCATATTAAAAAAGTGAGAAATAAAATAAATTACAATTACTTACAGAACTTGTACTAGCTGCCACTATATCTCTTTGCTTACCTGGAAAAAGAAAAGACAGTGTAAGTTATAATGTCGTAGAATTTGTGTTTTGTTAGCATTAATTTAACATATATCGTATCCTGTGCGAGTGCCATACAAGCTTAAAGGATGTACCAATTCCATTTACGGTTTTCGATTAAGGTAAATGTCGATTGTCCTTTTTACGAGCAGGATATAAGTTTTACAACCATATTAAAATTTTATGAGATGGAGGTTTTGCTGTTCGACAATTATGTTGATGGTTAGTTTTATATTTAATTCTGATTAAATTTAGATATACTGTATTCATACAACGAATAATGCATAAAGTTAACATAAATTATTGTAAAACAACAAAAGCGTAATTAATGTGTTTAACTTTACATAACAAATGATAGTAATCTAATCTGAGCCACATTATATGCAGAAAAATGCAATGCAATGCGTTATCAGAGGATTTCATTATCGTTTTCAGAATATATTTAATTTGTTTAGTTGTTTTCCTCTAAATATTTATTTAATCAGAATATTACACTGCGCAATTGAATCGCATCATAGGCAGTTGAGTGTTAAAATAGAATGCCTGCAAAAATATTACAAATTTACAATTTAGCCAGTGTTTAACGATGTTAA
The DNA here is from genome assembly GCA_029963845.1 of Rhamnusium bicolor. Classification (NCBI taxonomy): domain Eukaryota; kingdom Metazoa; phylum Arthropoda; class Insecta; order Coleoptera; family Cerambycidae; genus Rhamnusium; species Rhamnusium bicolor. Next base: position 9,911 of record JANEYF010001541.1, read on the forward strand.
TGAATACAATGATGCCACGTTCAAGACAGACCTACGTAAGCGTGAAAAATTTAAAACAACTATTGATCTCAACATACGCAGAATTTGAAGTTAATTATTAGTGTATCTTAGACTGGCCCAACTAAATTTGTTATTGAGAAACGGTGCTTTAAAGTTTGCATCAGCTAAGCTCCTAGAGCCAGGAGAGAGATATTAAACTCCAATAAGATTAACAAGTGAAAATTTGTGTGTTCATTTAATTGTATTTGATTGTAAGGTCCATTTCATATATTTAGTTGAAATGGTTGTTTGCCCAAAAAAACAAGGTAGAAAACATTTGTAGCATTTACCCCAAATCAGTGGGATATTGGACCACCATAAACAAGCCTGTATAACTTAATAGTTAATGTTTTTTGCATGTTTTTGTAAACTTGCTTAAGATTTCTTATATTTTTACTAAAAACAATGAATACAATAATTCATTTTTACCTAAGAGTAATGTAAACTTATTAACTACATGAAATCTGTTAAGAAAATTTTAATTTTTTTCATACCTTAAATTTAATCATAATATTAAATTGCAAAGTGAAAAAAATATATTGTTTCTATCATATTCCCTTAGTGGTCAAGAAAAAGGGCCTCCATATTGAGTGCATACCATGAGATCTAATTCCTACGAAATCTAATTGCCACGAGATCTAAATACCCCGAAGTTATTCTCCCATGACATCTAATGCATCACTCTGTATATCTTTTTGGCTTTTTGAATGTGTTTTATCATGGATGCGCACTTAAAAATACCGATTTCAAATTCCAATGAGATCTAACGAGTCCAAGAAGAAAGTCCCATGAGATCTAATTCCCACGAGGTCTAATTCCTACCAGATTGATTATCACCCAGTATATCTATTCGGCTTTCCGAATAGATCAATTCAAAAGTCCCACAAGATCTAAAAGCCTAAAATAAAAATCCCATGAGATCTAATTCTCATGAGATCTAATTGTGACCTCATGTCACATATAACGTCCAGAGGCGTAAGCATATTGTATAAATTCAATTTATATCTGTTAACTCTCGCACTGAGTGGCATCCTGATCTTCAATAGAAGATCGGAAAGATTCGATGAAGGAGCAGAAGTGCATGGTTGAGGGGACAGCAGCTGGAGGTTGGTAAAAAAGGCCAGTGTGCGATCTAATTGCTGGGCGTCCGCCTCCTCCACCGTTACCATGACACTCTTACAATTAATGTCCAATCAAATACCTGATGAGTTGTGAAGAATAAATAAAAAATGAAAAAATTAAAATAAATAACTAACAACATATTGAATATAACCTAAAATGGCAATACCACATTAATTCTATAAGTTCAAGAAATAAGAAGGATGGTTTATAAATTTAAACAAACAAGAAATTTTGAAACTTGAACACCTAGTTACACTATACAGAGTGTAACTTAAGTATGTTAAAACATTTCAGGGTGGCACTCCTTAGCTAATTTTAAGAAAGAAAACAGAAAGTAGTAACGCCCTGTATAAAACTAAACGTGATCAGATCTTAAGAAAAGTCATTCAAATAACTGCATCTTCAATTTATTTTCTGTCTTATGGTTAGTTAAGTCAATACGTTCCATATAGAATGCCACAAAAATTAAAAAAAAAGATACAAAATAGGAAAATTAAGAAAATAATTGGACAAAAATATTTTCAATATTTAGCCCCAAAATTATGCAAATGTTAAATATTAAAATTGCAATTATTAAGTATTAAAAAGATGTAAAACAGTGGATGTCAACACAAAATCGAGATCTTTATCATATAAGTATGTATATCTTTACATGTGCATGTATAATAATTCAGAGATTACATTTTTTCTGTTAAAATTTCAATTATTTATATTGGAACACATTATCGTAATTAACTATTTTTTTTTTTTGGTTAGTTAGCATGTATAGGAAGAAAGCAATTAATTATTATTCTAACACAAAACATGAATGAAAATTTTATAATAAAACTTTCAGTGAATTATAATATTATTGACAAATTTTGCAAAGTCAATTAAGAGCAATTTTTTTTTTCAAGTAGAACCATTGCCGGATAGTCCTACCATGGACTCCGATACCTCACGAGTTTGTTTGAGCTTCAGCAGTGTTAATGTCACCATATCAAAGGGTCTAATCCACTTCATGAAATATTGGTCATAAATTGAAGAGCATGTTATCCTTAAAAAACCTTATTTTCACTTTACAATCCAATAACATCACTATTCATCTTTGAATGGTATATAGTTTAAAAATAAACAAATCCTGTAATACTTTTAAAATCAATATATTTTTATTTTCAAGTTATATTCCCACATTATTTTTAAAACTAGCATAGTAAGTCTGCTGCCTTACTTGTCCCTACGCCTCTGAATGCTGTACATGTAATACTTTACTTCAGTACCTAAGGCAACATCACATTTTTAGGTCTCGTGGGAATTAGATCTCGTGGGAATTAAATCTCGTGGGAATTTTAAATCGGTGTTTTTAGATAGATTTCAAGGTATAACGCATTCGGAAAGCCGAACATATATAAAGGGTGATGCGTTAGATCTCATGGAAAAATGGCATCGGAGTCTTAGATCCCGTGGGAATTAGATTTGGTGGGAATTAGATGTTGTGGGAATTAGATATCATGAGATTTTTTTTATCGATCTATATAAAACTCATTCGGAAACTCGAACAGATGTACAGGGTGGCTATTAGAATTAGATCTTATGGGAATTAAACGTCGTGGGTATTAGATCTCGTGGGAATTATATGTCATGGGATGTCCCCTCTATATCCAATCCAACTCTTAGGAAACTGGGTATTCAGATGGTATTTCTGGCATATTATGGTGGTGTCCCATCGTATTGAAACCACATGCGGAAGTAACAAGTTATTCAGAATTGCTTCAAGATTGTTCTGAAGTAAATTTACGTATTGATTTGAAGACGAGAATTAAAAAAAAAAACAAATGGCAGTATAGTACTGTTCAAAATTCTAGCCCAAATATTTATGCTAAAACATTGTTGAAAATTTCTTACTCTAATATTGCGAGGATTATAGAGGGACCACGTGTGCACGTTGTGTAAAAGTCGGTTCATCCGACCATAAAACAGACACAAACGTATTACCTGCTGCTATTTGGTAAAGAATCCAATTGCAAAATTGTATTTGCCTTTCAATATTTTCATCATATAGCATTTAAACATACTGATAATGGTATGGATGCATCACTTTATGATTAAGCGTCCACCAAACGAAATAGTTTGAAACATTTTGTTGGGCCGCAATATGTCGACCACTTGAGTTGGGACTGTTTGTTATGGTATGAATAGCATTTCCTTCATCGTTAATATTATAAATTCGAACACGTTCATTGGGATTTGAAACAGTAAGTATTGCCTGTAGCAAGCAAACGTTGAAATTTTCTGCTAAAACGGCTCTATATGGTTGATGTAGATTTGGAAATGGTCTTTGATATTCACGACCGGCAGCTCTAGTGTTTTAATCACATAAATTCTAAACATACACTACATCCGTGTATTCTGATGTATTTGAGCGCATCATTATTAATTAAATTAATTAATTTGTATTAATAACTGTCAAGTAAAAAATTTTCGTGCAAATCATTCATGTTTCGTGGTAGTCTAATAATATTAAATTGAAAATTTGTAAGATCGGTAACGATTGAAAAATCTATATAATTATTTATCTCGATGGCGGTAATGAATCGGACATGCATAATGCTTATATGAACTTATTTGCTTAGAATAACTTTCTCTATTACCAGTTATCATTTGACGCATCTGAGGTGCAATACACTGTATTCATGAAAAGTCTTATAATAGATACTAAGAACACATTATATAAAATTTCAAAATAATCTAAAAAACCGTTCTTAAAAAATATTTACCAAAAAAAATTGTGCGACCAAACATTATTCGCTGTGTTTCATAGCATTTGCAGTTTGATATATTATTCAGCTGAATTTACATTTTGATTACTCATGTCAAAATTTCCTAAAACAAAATTTTTTTAAAGAAAATTCCATTTCGATTTTTTGTTGCAAAAATGTCCTTAAAAATAAGATTTGAAAGATAGATGGCAACACCGAACCCGTGTTAAACACTATTTTCTAACCGGATTCGTAAGATCTGTTTACCTTCAAAGAAATTAAACATCCTTCATAATAATACCCCGTTTATTTATTATTGTTTAAATGTCATTAATTATTCATTAGTTTAAATAATATTACTGGGAAATCACAGTATCGTGAAAACAGGATTCACGGTATAAGAAAGAATCAATACTAACTTGCACATTTAAATGAAACTGATCAAGTGAAGACCTATTTAGTAGTGATAATCAGCAGATCGCTCCTGATTTTATAAGAATATTAGGTATATTACCTCATATTTATTATGCGAAGTGCGATTTTCTTAATTTTTTTGTTGGATTAGTAAGTGTCATAAAATGTAAGTATTTAATAATTTTATATAGCAGAATTTCATAAGTACATGTCTAAATTAAAAATAAAAAAGAATATGTAATTATTTTATTAATTGATATTTAATAAATTTTCTTAGGGTACTGATGACATTCTTATAAATAAGGAATTCGTGAGACTATTTTGTTTTTATGAAGTAATTTGTTTGATTTGATACCCGAAAATTGAAAAGTAAGTCAAACGTATGGAATAGATTATGTATGTCTGATAAAAGAAAGATACAAATACTTATGATTTTGCAAATAATACAATATACAAGTAAAGAAATATTTGTAATGATATAATATGCAATATAATAACAGTATACGTGTCTAGGGTCACCAGGTTTCCTATATTTGATATGAGTCATATATTAATTTGTCCATTGTCTCGTATCTCATAATAAAATGTTCAGTATGTGGCAAAATCTACATCAAAGTGAGGAAGTCAGGAAATTTGTTTTGCATTTCTGGACGAATCTCGATGAATAATGACGATATACAAAATTTCAGACAGAAAAAATGTTCTGTCTATCTGTCTGGTTTGCGATAGCAGCTACAGTTTTGAGATAAAGCTTTCAAATTTGGTACACATATTCTAGAGGTCAAGAAAGAGATTCGTTGATGTGTAAAATCGATCCCAATTTTGAAACGACAAAAATGAGACTTTTTTGAAACGTCAAAGTGACTTTTTTGAAACGTAAAAAGGTGACATTTTTGAAACGTCAAAATGTGACTTTTTGAAACATCAAAGTGACTTTCTTGAAACGTCAAAATGTGACTTTTTGAAACGTAAAAAAATGCGACTTTTTGAAACGTCAAAAATTACTTTTATAATAAACTCCACCACACGTCGAGTTTTACTACGGTAAGGAAGTTCTGATCTCCAAGTAATTGGCAGTGGTTTTTAATAAGTAGCAATTTAACCCCCAAATATTATGAATATTTAAACCGGAAGTTAAAAAGTAACAACTTTACATGTTATTCGTTATTATAATAAATTAGGTAGTATCTTCTAATGTAACCGTCGTCTATGGTTTAATATTGCTTCATTAAAAACAGCTTTGTTCATCTGACAATCGACAGATCTAATGTAATATTCGATTGTATCTGTTGATTTGAAAGTGTTTGCCAGTTTTTTTGAGTGACGTTCTGTAACATTTTGTGCATTTATGAATGGGCCTATGTTAATATGAACCTCTTATTTCATGTTCATAAGAGCCCCTGAAAGGATGGGGTTTTTTAATCGTTAAATATATTATTGTTAATAATATATAATATTTTCAACAAATCAAATTTAAAAAAAGAAAATTTCATATATTTTTAATGAGTCCTCATATACCCGTATTATTTAGAGTAGTCTCCTATTTTATCAAAAAATAAACCTGGTAATCTTATACGTGTCTTATATAAATAAAGATATACCTAATCAAATTAAACCTTAACATCTATTCTCCCAAGTAATTTATCCATGCTGATCTTAGTATTGTAAACACTAATATTTTAAATGCATATTTAAAAAATAAATAAAAAAATCACCACCATAGTTTCCAATATGTTCATTCTCCTACGTAGGTAAGCATGCTTAAATTCTTTCGTGAGTTGTCATCATGCCTATGTGGCTATCTTTTCGAAAATAGTTACCACGACTCGTATGTGTAATGATACTTGCTTTTCCTGAGGTTACAAGCGTGTACTTCTATATTTGTGTAACAGAATTGTTTTTGAAGTATTTTGTGTTTCTGTATATTTCTGTTCTTTAATTTTTCTCTCAAAGTATTAAAATTGCAAGGGGATATTATATGGGACAACAAGAAATGTTGATACTGATAAGAATTTGTGATTTTATTTTAATGGAATACGCCGAATATGTTTCCTTTGATGAACAAAATAAATTAAATAAAGCCAACAAAGAATTTGACATCTTAGTAATTATAAATGAGGTCTTCTTTCATCAAGAGGCTTATTCTACAATGAAACAGCATTCATATGCAAAACTCTTAAAAATATGACACATAATATAAAATTCCTTTAATACGGTACAGTAGTCAAAGGATTTAGATAAATATTATTCACGATTCTTATCAGCCGATAATACATGCCACTAAGAGGTGTTCTAAATGTGGTAATATTTAATAAAGTAAAAAATTGTAGGTCAAGAAAACTGTGACCATTTAGGAACACTCTTCTACGAAGACATTGGTTGTTCAGCGGTTTATGAAGATGGAAAAAATTGTCCAATAAAATTCGAATGTGAAGACTTCACTTCCAATAATGACACATGTCTCTTTAGAGGAATAAGATACAACATTAGTGAAGAAATTAATACGAGTTTAACCTATGAAAATTGTTTTGTAGATTGTAGGTGTTATGAACCAGCAAGGTAAATGTCTTTTTCTACTCCCATACTTTAATTGATTTATTAGACATTTACTACTTGTACTTTAATGAACTTCATTATGATACAGATTTTCATTAAGATACAAGTTTATAACCAATAGAAATGCAGCATCACAGCAATATTCAGTCAATATCAAATATTGACATGAGCATGACAGATCTAAAATTTATCAATTTTGATAGTTCATATTTACTGTTTACTTTGAACATTCCTAAAATTTATGCTTTTTGCAAATAAAATGGATAAAAATGTGCCTTGGTGAAATTGAAATTAAGAATATAACTCCACCAGAAACTGTGGAATAGGCCACAAGAACCGGAAACAATTTATTACCCGTAAAATCAGCAAAAACATACGAAAATTTTACCCTGAGCTTATGGACCGGAGGGACAAAAATAAGATTAGCAGCTTTTCAGAAAACGTTTTAATTGTTTACTTTGTTTTTCAAAAAAAATTTAAATCCACAAGTTTATGGACACACTATTCAATTTTGTTATCTACCTTATGCATTAAACATAAAATGGACATATCCAAATATCTTAAATTATACGTCTTATTGAAAAGAAAATCTGAAGGATATAACTATAAATAATGTTAAAAATTTCCTTTTTTTTATTAAACCTTGATTTTCTGGCATTTATATGTTTTGTGTGTGATCATGTTTTTATAATATTTCCTTAGTTATAACTCATAATTTCATTACAAATTGAATAATGCTTATTTTTCATTATTATGACTGAATAATACATGCAACTCACATTTAATGGCTATTGTGATACTTGTATTCATTACGATACTCGCCTACTGCTCGTATCGTAATTCTCATACTAGTCGATGCCCTAGATGTGGTTCGAACTCCACAATAAACTGTAGGGCCTCGTCTCTCTTTACCCAACACAAAATACTAAGATTTTCTAGGAGTTACTTCGATGACTTGAGAGACGGTTAAGAAAACATTTTAAGTGTCTTAATGGCTATCATTAAATGGTGGTTGCTTAATATACTATTTTGTAATTTATATTATTCTAAAAAATGCAGCAACTTTTAATATGGTTAGCTTTCTTTGACATTTTAAACATTATAAATAGTAACAACTTCTAAATTGAATTTTCTAGTTTCTGCTTAATATTATATATTATCATATCGATAAATTTTCATTTGTAACTGTCCAAGTAACAATTTAAATACCTTTTGGATATATTTAGGTTTTATCAGTGCTTTATAGTGGTCAGCTCATAAACCAGTGATTTATGCCAGATTTACTATATGCCAAGTGCACTTAAAGATAGTTTTGTTTTAAAGAAGTTTTAAAAAAGTCTTCAAAGAAACTATATCAAAACTAAATTATCTATTAGTCTTTATTGGCTTATTACTGACTTATCAAGGCATTTGTCAAGTCTGCAATAAAACTTTATAGTTGTTAAGTCCAAGTTAGGAGTATTGAGTGTTATGGAGAATTTAGGACATGTTGTGGTTTTTATAATCTCTTCATGAAATTATCTTGGGGTAGTTGTTGATACCTGGTTATAAATCTAAAATGCTTTGAGATCACAAAGTTTCAGGTCAAACCTTCATAAAGCCAACTACTTATTAAAGTTTTAATGAAGCAGACAAAATTCTATAATAAATCTATCTTAAGCATAAAACAGTTTGGTTCCCTTTTTCTAGAATATAGTGTTTTAAACTATCGCTATAGTTGGTCCGTTGTAAGATTGCAACTTTCGTCTTAAAGAGTCAAAGCCATAAATAGTTCGGTTCAATTGTCAGCGGTACTCAAAGAGTAAAATATAATTTTCGAAATTGCATGCAGATCAGATGTTCACTGATGTACAGCTCTAACAGGAAGCAAGGGTTCACCATTTCTTTTTTTGACGGGTGAAATAATTCTACACCTTTAGTATAAACGGAAAACGTAAAATGAAGAATTTATTTATGTGTTTCGGTAAGAATGTATTATTTTCTTAAAACTTTTAGGTCTTATCTAGTTTAGTAAATAGATATTCTATATCAGGGACGCAAAAATTTTTACATCCTTAAAATATTTCCTAGTTAAAAATAGATAATTTTAAAAATACCGTTACATATGATTTTAATTTGTAATGTTAATTTTAAAAATAATAGAAAATACGAAATAATGGTTGAATTAATTTCAAAACAAAAGCAGAAATATATGTATTTACTGTTTGAGATTCACTGTTCACCAATCTCGCGATACAATCATTCAACAAAATAGTTGTAAATAAGTCGCTTATGTGTATACCTATACACAACTGGCCAGCTTACAATTGAAATAAATAAAATTATTTATGATTTTGATTCTTTGCAGAAAGTGACAATTTACACCGTCCCGACTATAATAAAACTAACGCACTGGATAAAAAAGCGGGGGGAGCCGCGTAGTGCAGACGTGTAACGTCGCGAAAAACAAATTTTTAGGTTATGTTATCCGGGCACCCATAAATCCTATAGATTTTAAAGCGGTTGTGTCATGTGCTCAAAGGGTTTAAACTGGGTTTAAGATAAGTCTGCAAGTTTCAAGCAATCTGATAAGTTCAATGAGGCTTACAATATACTTCTACAAGGAGAAATTGACATACTTAAAGAGCAATTGGTAATTTAATAGGCATTTAAAGATAAAACATGTTTGAAGTACAATTGTTAAAAACTAATAGCGTTTATACGAACTGCCGCCATTATTTCTAGATGCAAGAGATGTAAAGCGGTCAGCCTATATTGGGAATGTCCGGATTGAACAAAAATATGTAATTTGCATCTAATAAAAATGTTTTCTAAAAACAATTGACTAACATTGAACCATATTACAGACGGATGCTACCGATTTATTTATTTTTAAGTCACCAAGATAAAAATGAAACCCATATGTTTTTTAAAATGTATGTTTTTAGAGAGCGCACGAATTTTTAAGTACTATATAACCACCTTTGTACAGTAAACTTAGCATCGTTGAAAATTTTAACCCACTAGGGGCGGTCCCAGTACTTCATTATAAGTAGTCCATCTATAAGCTGAATCGTTCTCAGTTGTCGCCATATATTCATTTTATAACTATGCATGGGGCCCATATACAATATCGTGCGTGGATTAAGTGAGCGTAGCACTATATTTATTTGCATTTATGCTTACTTCATTAAATACACAACGTTCGCTCAAAGCATTTGTGGGTGTGCCTTTTAAGTTTTAATATTGTACTTATCCAATACCAAGTATAGTTTTATAATACTCTTCAGATACTCTACGAGTAAAGATTTGGACAATTCATTAAAACTTGAAAGTTTTAATAGTAGTTTTAAAAGAGCTGTACTCTTATATCGGTTTTAAATCAGTTTTATGGAGTTCTTTCAGACTATTTATATTTATTATTAGTCTTAAAAATAAGTTATGAGGAAATCTTATAGAGCATTTAAATACTAAAATTGTTTCTTGGGCCATCTTCGTCACTGTTGTAAAATGCACAATTTCCAAATAATTATACATAATATCCTCTTTAATGTATAAAATTCTAAATAAATTTAATAATAGTTCTTACGAGAAATATAAATGAAATTTACTGCAAGTTGTAATTTTTTCTCTAATGGCATATAAAATTAACACTAAAAATATTAATTTTATACGCCATTAAAGAAAAAATGTAAAAAAAAACAAAATTACAGATATAGTAAATTCATATATATTAGTCATTTTGAATTTTTTTAACATTGATAATTTAGAGCTGGTAAGGACTCTTGAGTTATTTTCCTTGATTTTAATAATATTGACAATGCATGCAGAAGTATTATGGACATCACTTTATATTTCTTTTTAGTGACGAAACATACTCATGTGCTGTACTGGATTGTCCGGAATGGTTAGGTGATGAACTAGAAGAAGGATGTTATAGAAAATACGATGTGGATAAATGCTGTTCCACAGGATCTATCTGTCGTAAGTGTATTTTTTTATCGATCTTATTTGGTTTTTGTTTTTTCGATTAATATATTGTTTTATATTTCGTATATGTATATTAAAATATAAATTATCAAATTAAATCTCAATTAGAAAAAATACATATATTATTTTAGCAAGTAAACAAAAAGTTGAAGAGTGTGAATTTGATGGAAAGACACATAAAGAAGGAGAATTATTTTTCCCTCAAGACACTTGCATGAAATGTGCTTGCCAGGCAGGTTTCCAAGGGAAAATTGAGGAACCATTTTGCAGAAGAAATCTACTCACTTCAGATTTTGCACACGGACAAACTGCAAAATGTCTGTGCTCCAGTGTACTTTAACAAAGAAGAAGAAAAATCGCTATGTTGTCCCAACGATTGGGTTTGTCGTAAGTATAAATCAAAACCAAATAAAAGATAATAATCATTTATTGGTGCACTCAATCCATAACATACTTTTAGCATCTGATACTGACGAAATTGTAAGGAAGCTTAACTCAGATTCTGAATCGAACTCGGTAAGTTTTGATAAACGAATAAATGAGCAGCTAATTACTATACTACTTATTTTAGAGTTAACTTGTCAATTTGGAGCAGCTTCACTTAAATTAGGGGAAGGCTTCGAGCAAAAAGTTGATTATTATGGAACAGTAAGGAATGTTACTTGTGAGTGCATTTTACCACCTTTGGTAGCTTGTAAAGAAATATAGGAGCCATTTAACCTAGCAAAAACTAATACGCAATTCTGAAAAAGTACCATTGCTGTTCCATTAAAAAGAGAAAACAATAAAAAATAAACCCTTTATAGTTTGAAGTGATTTGAAATAATTTCAGTAAATTGTTTACACCTAACCCAACCAAGAGGTGCAGGTAGAAATTAAATAAAATAATGAAACTTTAGAAAATTATAAGATAGTGATTTGTTTTAAGCAAAGAATTTTTAAAAATTACTAGATTTATGTCTATTTATGTGTCTTATATCTTACAAACTAAACATGTATAGAAATAAGCAAACAGGTTTGTTTGGTGTATAGTTTGTAGTTAGGAAATTGATGAATTTTCCCAGATCTATACAGAGTGGTCCGAAGTTTACTGACAAACTTCGACACGTGATAGAGGGACTTAAAATAAGCCGAAAAGTTCCTATCAACTTAATCCTTAGGTGATTGCTAATAAAGATACAGGATGTTAAGGAGTTTTGTGAAAAACAAACAATTTTTTTAATAACTCTAAAATTACGAAAGCTATCGACTTGAAGTTTTAGGGGCGGTGATGATTTTAAGTCTCTATTTTTTCATAAAATCTTATCTTTGTACTGCCTCCAGTGGCGCCGCCAAAGGGTGGGGGAGATGAATTTTTCGCCGAAACTACTGTTTTTGTGCAGTTGATTTTGAGATTGTTCGATTCAGTGTTCAATTGGAAGAAGAAGGTATCTTTTAGTTTTTTCGTACAACGCTTACTTTTCGAGTAAAACGGCTATTTCTGCTTTCTCTACTAAAACAGTAAAACCTTTCCTACTTTAATGATAAAATAATAATCCTATACACTGGATTGAGTAAGTGGTCGGTTTCTTGTGAAACATCTTGTAAATAATTCTTATAAAGAAATACAATGCTTTTAGATGAATCAAATAAACTGTATTTAGATACACTCTACATATGTTTCGGCTTCCCAGGCCTTTCTCAAGAGCATTACAGATAAATACTAAAGTTATGAGCACAATTTACCTAATATATAAAAACTTTCACTAATCTGGTTAAAATTACAGGAAATTCCCTGGGTATTCTAAATAACAATAAGAATACAGGAATGGCAACACATTGCATTGATAAAAATCATTTTATAGACACAGAGAATATAAATTTAATCCATACAGAAAGAAAAGGAAAACGCCTAAACCTTTTAGAACAATTAGAAATAAAAAAATCCTTAAAAGCAACCCTTGTACCACCAATGATCAGCAAACTACATCAACACGCTTATAATAGATAAGGTTTTAAGAATCGCCCAGTAGATTATACTCCGAGTAGGTAGACATTTAGTTTTATTACCCAGGGAATTTCCTGTAATTTTAACCAGATTAGTGAAGTTTTTATATATTAGGTAAATTGTGCTCATAACTTTAGTATTTATCTGTAATGCTCTTGAGAAAAGGCCTGGGAAGCCGAAACATATGTAGAGTGTATCTACATAAATACAGTTTATTTGATTCATCTAAAAGCATTGTATTTCTTTATAAGAATTATTAATAATCCTAGTTGCCTTTGGTAAACAATGAAACAGTGTTGTCAGTCAATGTTTGACCTGTCAAAACTAGTGTTAGTGTTGTGTACCAAGCTACAAGATGCTAAGATTGTTCAGCAATGAAGAGTATGCTGATATTCATTTTATTTATGGGTTTTGTGATGGCAATGCTCAACAGGCAGTTCGAGAATACCGAAGGAGGTATCCAAATAGGAGACGACCAAATGTTCAAGTTTTTACAGACACCCATCGCAATTTTTGCGAAAGGGGATTGCGAGATAACCGAAACAAAGAGAAATGAAGATCGAAGAAATATTGGAAGAAATGGAAACGGAAGAATTCTTAGAGCTTTTGGCGAAAATCCAATTTTAAGTTCTCGCAGGGCAGCACAACAATTAGGAACATCCAAGTCTAAAGTGCTACGAGTATTACACCGAGACCACAGAAAAGCTTATCATTTATATCCCCTACAAAATTTACATCCCGGTGATACGAGAAGCGTTTAAATTTTTGTCGTTGGCTAATTAACTCTGTAAGGGGGAATCCTGAATTCTTAAGAAAAATATTATGGACCGATGAGGCGACGTTTACCAGAGCTGGAGTAGTGAATCACCATAATATGCTTGTTTGGTCACACGCAAATCCTCACCAAACCCGCCTTCGATCATTTCAAAATGAATTTAGTGTAAATGTTTGGTTGGGTATTATTGGCAACAACATTTGTGGCCCACACTTCTTGCCGCCTAGGCTAAATGCAGAATTGTTTCGGGATTTCCTCACTCACGACCTTCTCGAAATAATGGAAGATGTTCCCCTTGATGTACGAAATGAAAGTTGGATACAGTTGAATGGAGCACCGGCGCATTTTGGACGGGTGGTGCGCGAATGGTTGGACGCTAATTATCCTGAGAGATGAATAGGTCGTGTGGGAAACAATTATAACGCCCAGGAGAATATTGTAAGAGGTCCCGTGGCCTGGCCACCAAGATCACCTGACCTCACGCCTTTAGACTTTTATATGTGGGGTTATTTAAAAGAAAAAGTTTATGCTACACCGGTGACAACGCGAGATCAGCTACTTGAGCGTATCCAACAAGCTTGCAACGAGATGAGGGAAAATAATCATCAAGTATCCGCCGCTGTCAATTCCACAATTCAAGAGGTGTCACAAATGTATTGAAGTGAATGGGCTCCAATTTGAGCAACTTCTTTAATTTCCTGTGTTTCACTGTTTGGTAATGAGTTTTATTTATGTTCTTAGTTTTTACATAAATTCTGTAATTTATGAAATAAATGATAAACCTTTAATAAAGTTTAGTCATGAAAATGCTTTTTACTATTTTACTCGAAAAGTAAGTGTTGTACAAAAAAACTAAAAGATACCTTCTTTCTTCCAAATTGAACACTGAATCGAACAATCACAAAATCAACTGCACAAAACAGTGGCGTAACATAGTTTCGGCGAAAATTCATCTCCCCCACCCTCTGGCGGCGCCACTGAAGGCAGTACAAAGATAAGATTTTATGAAACAATAGAGACTTAAAAATCATCACCGCCCCTAAAATTTCAAGTCAATGGCTTTCGTAATTTTAGAGTTATTAAAAAAATTGTTTGTTTTTTCACAAAACATTAACATCCTGTATCTTTGTTAGCAATTCCCTAAGGATGTAAGTTGATAGGAACTTTTCGGCTTATTTTAAGTCCCTCTATCACGTGTCGAAGTTTGTCAGGTAAACCTCGGACCACCTGTATATTACGTATAAAATAAGGTACTAATTTTATGAATAATTTGGAGTGTTTTTTTGTCGATTGTTGTATTTAGTGGTAACAAAGAACTCTAATTTTATTTTTAACAATATTACTACGTAGATATTTTCCTATAAATAAATTATGTATTATGTTTCAAATAAGATACTGTTTTCTAACTTTGTTGTACAAGGTGATTGATTACGTCAGGAAAAAAAATTATCAGATGAGTTCATGTTCGAAAATTAGTTCTAAGGGACCTATATCCCCTCAAAGTAGGACCCCGCATAATGATTATTTATTGATAAATTCGAAACGACACACAATTCAGATTTCGAATTGTCATAATAATAAGGAACTAAATGAGGTACAGTTGAGGAAAATAAAAAATGCAACACTTTGTCTTGCGTGGTGTAAAAGTGACTTTTTCATTTATTATTTTAATAATATAAGGGATAATTTCTATCTGTATTTGGTACACAAATTTAAATGTCAGATACTGATTGTAGTTAGAATGCAATAGTATTAATTATCCCAACGCAAACAACTAGATTTTAGCAAAAATCTGCGATAAGGCGTGTCCCATTTTTTATTGTCCGCAACCGTACATGTTTTTAATATATTGCGCCCGATATATTACAATTTTATAGTAAAAAAATACACAAATAATTGCGATTCGGTAATAATTAAGATGACATATAAATATAAATAGTTAACAGACAAGATTATGATCTGGTCCAGGACACAATAAAGGAATATAATAAAAACCATTAAATTTATTTCTGCACGCTTTAATATAGCCTTCATGGAGTAATTGTAATTGTATATTGTTTATTTATATACTGTAAATAATATAAAGATTCATCAAGTAAGATAATACAAGATGTTGTTCCTAATAAACATAAAAACTATATAAAAACCATACCAAAGTAGATTTTAATTTATAATGGAGGATTATAATAAATATAAGGTAATACGATATAAAAATAAAATTCCTTCTTTTATTTTACGTATACTTTATTTCTTGACATATTTACAACCAGCTAACAACCATAAATTTGATTAAAAACCATAAGAAATCAAGCTGGAATCATTATAACAAATCAGAATAAGAATAAGTTGATTTCGATTTGG
This sequence comes from Rhamnusium bicolor, assembly GCA_029963845.1. Taxonomy (NCBI): domain Eukaryota; kingdom Metazoa; phylum Arthropoda; class Insecta; order Coleoptera; family Cerambycidae; genus Rhamnusium; species Rhamnusium bicolor. Next base: position 25,872 of record JANEYF010001541.1, read on the forward strand.
AATTTACGGTATTCTAGTGGGAAACAGAAATGTTATACATGAAGTTGCTATAATAAAGAACGTGGAAAAAATGCCTTATATTTAGAATTCGACGTTGCTGATAAATAATTTAATTTTAACTATGGCCTAATACAAGTTTCGTAACAGTGACAAGTATTACAAAATTTAAATAATTATTTTAGAATATTATGAAAATATGTCCACTGTATTTTTCTAAATCCCATGTATATTCTCGGCAGGCGCGGTCATGAGGGGGGTTATGGGGGCCATGCCCCCTTATGAGAATTATTAATTAGGACAACATATTTAAAAATATAAATAACTATTTGTTATATAGAATACTATCCCTATTCAGCTATAGAGTAACTTATGCTTAATACTTTAAGATTCAACGTATTTTGTTTCTCTTTATTAAGCTAAAATTTTAAATTGCAAGGGGGGCTCAAGTAGCATATTGATTTAAAGCTCGTTAAATTCTCTTTACAACGGTATTTTACTTTTTAAGTTTGGACTAATAACACAGGCCGACACATTTTTTGTAACATAATTCACACTACTGTTTTTATATTGTTAATACCTCCCTATTAACTGAAAAACTATCCAATAAGTCCTAATACGTATCATCTCCAATTCCAATTTCAATTTTACAGATTTATTAGTTATTCATTCCTTATATTAGAGACTATAAGCATACATTTCATTTCATTTATTTGATTTAATTTATTTTTATAATGATATTTGTAAGGACGGACGTACCATTCGCGTAAAACGGTAATCTTCCGCCCTGGCCGCTGTTTTGACCTAATACTGCAACGCCTCGGTTTTACGTATGACGATTTTTCCTGGTGACAAAGCAATTGCCGTTTTAAATAAAATACTATGTGATAATTCAAATACCTTATTTTGCTTGTGCAATGTGAGTTTTTGTATGTATACAGGAAAAATAGACCAAAAAAACCTGTTTAATTTTGTTTTTGTTTTTTAATTATTTTGGCAGGTGTTTATATAATATACACGGGCTGGTAGGTATCAGTGGGATGGGGTAGCGTGTTAGGAGGATTGTAGCGGGGTTGTGGGTTGTCCGTGCGTCTGTCTTGTTATACGTGTTCGTCGTAAAATGACAGTCTTTCGTAGATATGTTTATGTGTGTTGTACGTCATTGTGTCGTCTGTGAAGTGTTAAGTCTCTAGTTAATGTAGAAGTCTGTCCGGTTTTTCAAAAATTTCGTAGCAGTTTCGTAGATGTAGGGTTGTATAAGTTCTAGTCTGTATTGTTTGTGTAGTTGTTGCATATTAGTATATCTGTTTGCGTTAATTAAAAGTCTAAGTAATTTGTACTGTGTTATCTGTAGTCGTTTGTACTGCGTGTCCGACATGTGGGACCATGCCGCACACGCGTACGTCATTGTCGGTCTGAGTATTGTTTTGTAAAGTAATAATTTGTTATCTGTCGAAAGTACGATACGTCTGTTAATCACTGGGTAAAGTCGGTTTAACGTTGCGTAAGTCTTATTTATTGTGTTGGTTATATGTTAGTTCTCGTAATAGCCTCTGTTTTGTCCTCGTTGAGTCTGATCTTCCAAGTCTTGTAATAGTCCGTCAGTTGGTCCATGTGGTAGCATACTTTTTGCGTCGCCGTCTGTGCATAAAAAGATTGTCCGTAAATAGTCGTGTCGTCTGCGTATCGTTGTATCGTTTTTGTGTTTGTGTGTGCGGGTAAATTGGATAGGAAGAGGTTAAAGAGGACGGGGGAGAGGACGGTGCCTTAGGGCACTCCTGCGTAAACATTCTTGAGAGATGACACCGCATCGTTAACCCTCACTCGGAATTTGCTTTTAGATATGTAGTTTTTTATAAGACTGGTAAAATCATTAGGCAATTGTAAATTATTTTTAATTTAAATAGGAGGCCTGGATGCCAAATAGTGTCGAACGCTTTTTCTACGTCCAACAGAAGCATGAGAGTTGACTGTTTTTATTAAAGCCGTCCGTGATATCCTGCACGACTCTGCATAGTGCGAGAGCCGTGTTGTGCTCGCTTCTAAAACCGAATTGATTTTCTTGTATTAATCGTTTTATATTGATAATTCTATTTAATTTGTATAAAATAATTTTTTTCTGCGACCTTTGACATTGCATTCAATAAAGAAATGGGCCTATAATTGTTTTTATTTTGGGTGTTTTTATTTGGTTTTAGAAACGGGACCACCACAACTCTCCACCGTGGTGGAAAATATTGCAACCTTATTATGGAATCTATGATGTAGGTTAAGGAAACGAGTGCTTTGTTAGATCAGTGTTTTAAGATGATTTGTGTTATATTGTCAGGTCCAGGGGCTATGTTATTAGGTAACTGTCTTATTATTTTAATTCTGTCGGTGACGGTGACGACGTTTTTCGGAGAAATGGGCTTAAATGTAAAAAACCCAACTGTTTCGTGTTCAATGACCCACCCTGTACAATTTAATGAAATTAAATTTTGTTTAGTAAGTGTTAAAATACATTTTAACTATAAGTGCTCAAGTGTCCCCCCCCTTTAGAAGAAGATATACGACCGCCTCTGATTTTCGGATAGTTGTAAAAAATGTTATTATTATTTAATGTAACTCGAGTATATTAAATTGTTTTATTAATTCATTACAATAATTAACAAAATCTGTTAATGTATTGTTTTTGAAATATAAAATATTTAAAACAGCGTTAATAATATTAATAGTGACCAAGTAATAATCTAAAAGAACATTTTTAGCAACGATAAATTGTGCGAAGGTTATTCATAAGAGAATGATGGATACTTCTTACCATGCTTGGATTTCTTTTCAACTCGGAACTACACTCAAATTAGTATCCTATACTAGTTCCAAAAAGTGTAGTTAGGAAGGTAAGTTCATGGAATGCAGTTTTGCTTTTTTATTCTTACAATTTTTTTCTTGACATTCAAATAACATTTAATTTATATTTAATCAATTTCAATGTTTCTTCATTGGTTTTGTTATAATAAATATGTCTGTTTATAAAACTTTGCTATTTAAAATGTTTGTTGAATAAAATTCTTTCTTGATAAAATATGTTTTGTCAAAAATTTACAACAGTCACATTAAAAGCCTGTGTTTTAAATCGGGGAATTAAAATTTTCAACAAACATTTAAACTCATGTAACATTTTAATTCAACAAACAAAAAAATAGCATTCCTTTATTTTTAGGATTTTAAATCAACAACTAATAATTTAATTTCTGGATTTAAATGTTTCTTATTATGTTGTTACTTGAATTAGAATGTTATATTAATTTAAATGTTTGTTGATGATTTTAAATCCTGATTTTAAGTGAAAGAACTAAAATTATCAACAATCATAGTAATTCCTGAATTAAAATGATTGTTGATAATTTTAATTAGGCGCTGCTGTGGGGTGGTCGCTATGGATACTAAGCACTAGTTTATTTGGCAACATCGTATGTTCCTTATCCAGACCACAGCATAAATAAACCATCAGCAGTCTAACTCTGATCTAGCGTATGTAATATTAGAGATCTGAAAGATTGACGTCATTGGACGCCATTCAGAATAGAACAGAACATGCGGTCCGCGGTCACGGTGCGGTGCGAATACACAAACAAATCTGCACTCTGCACTGTTGCCGAGTATGTAAACTAGTAGTACGTAAAGAATCCGAGGCCTGCAGCGCCAATTAAAATTATCAACATACATTTTAATTCAGTAATTAATATGATTGTTGAAAATTTTTATTCTCTCATTTAAAATCGGGAATTAAAATTATCATCAAACATTTAAATTAATGTAACATTTTAATTCAACAAACAAAAGAATAAGGAATATTTAAATTCAGGAATTAAGTTGTTTGTTGATAATTTAAAATCCTAAATATAAATAATTGCTACTTTTTTGTTTGTTGAATTAAAATGTTGCATGAATTAAAAAAGTATGTTGATAACATTAATTTTAAGATTTAAAATAGACTCTTTTATTCTGACTGTTAATTTTATAACCAAGGATCTTTTGTCGAGAAACATTTTTATTCTTCTGACATTTTAAATGGGTAAAATTTTGAAAACAAACTTTTCAAATGTACTAATATAAACATAGAATCAACGAAATCAATTTAATGAAAATGGTATTTTCTTTGGGTGTAACAAAATACATTTTAAAAATAAATAATTAAATGTTCTATACTTGTTCGTATTTTTCTTTTAATTATATTCTTATTTTAAATAGTTGGCTTATAAATCTTCTTGAATAAAAATGTTTGCTTTAACTGAATTGCTGATTTACATATGTTTAATGAATACAACTGTTTCTACATAAATTATCTTCGTCCAAAAAATCCAACAATCGTATTAAAAGCCTATAATTTAAATTAAATGATTAAAAATGTCAACAAACATTCGATTTGATCTAACATATTAATTCAACAAACAAATTAACAAGTAATATTAAAATTCAGGAATTAAAATATTTGTTGCTAATTTTTATTTAGTATTGCTTAAATACATAAGAAGACATGTATGAATTAAAATTATCAACAAACATTTTAAATCCTGAATTTAAATAGTTATAATTTTTGTGATTGTTGAATTAAAATGTTACATGAATTTAAATGTTTGTTGACAATTTTAATTCCCCCGATTTAAAACACAGGCTTTTAATGTGACTTGCAAATTTTTGACAAAACATATTTTATCAAGAAAGAATTTTATTCAATAAACATTTTAAATAGGCAAAGTTTTATATACAGACATATTTATTGTAACAAAACCAATGTAGAAACATCGAAATTAATTAAAAATAAATTAAATGTTGTTTAAATGTCAAGAAATAAATTGTAAAAATAAAAAGCAAAACGGCATTCTATACAAGTTGAAGCTCATAATAGTGAAGCGGTATGAGCTTTAGAATACGTATAGCTATGACTACACTGTCGCCATATTTTTTTATTTATTTAATATCCTAGCCTATTTCCACTACCAAGACCAATCACCGATGCCAAGAGACGAACTACTCCCAACCAGGAAATTTTGCCAAACCTCTTATTTGCCGAAGAGCAGATATCTTTAACTTGTCATAAATTTTGTATGAGCAATATAGTTCTAGTTTCTTATATACCTCTTCAAGTGGTAATAGTTCCCTAACTAGGCAATTCGGGACATATCTTAGGAGTTGGTTTCTATTTTAGTTTTATAAATTAGCTCACAAAGATTTCGGTGTATTTTTGTATGTTGTTTGCATATATTCTAAACTTAGGTACTATAATTATAAGGTCACATTGTTTCAGAATGTAACATAAGAATATTTATTTCATAAATTTAATTACTTTCATTAAATATATGGCACCCTAAAAGAAAAATTGACAAACCACCACTTTGTATTAGAATTGGGATATTTAAGATGCATTTCAAAAACGTGAAACCCAAAGTTTTACACCTTTCTCGATTTAAGTTGCCTCGAACAGATGTGTACATCAACTAAACATTGTTAGTGTCTCGAAGTCGAACTATAATAATAATGAAACTGTTATCTACGCTAATTAAGCTAATATACATATGTAAAACTCAAATGATCCCATTTTGAATTCCAAATAAGGTCGTAAAATTTTTAAATCTCATTTAATAAATTTACATATATATTTGTGATCTTCCGACAAAAGTAGTTTTGGGTGAATGTGATGCTGAGACTTTAAGCCCTGAGTAATTTGTTATGAGATTTTGTTGCCTAAACAATATGGGCTTTTAAATAACGGATTGTACAAATATTCTTATTAACAGGTAGATCATTAATGTAGCTTTATTAAATTTAAAAGGTAAATAAATAAACATGTCAGGTTTTATTTGAAAAAAAAATTAAGCAAATTCTGGTAGTATCAAAGTCAAGATACAATGTTAATTAATTCCTTAAACTACATCATTAATGCAAAGTTAACAAAGCTGAAGGGTCAGACCTGACTGCTTACAGTTATCTCAATTAAATAATCGCTGTGACTGGCAGGCTATTTTTTACAGAATTAAAAAAATGATGTGCATGTACATGCGAAATATGTCGTTTGTTATTTACATGGAAAGAAAATGAGTTACTATGAAATTGCCTTGTGGTAGACGCATAATTAAGCAACTATGAAAAATGTTGCGTCGTGTTAAAGAAAAAGATAAACGACATACCTAGGGTGCGAACCTGAGTAGAGAAAACTGAGACTAATAACAAGCTAAAATTCAAATGAAAATAACAACTACTCTGCTACCCACAATATTGTTGTACAAAGTAAATGTTATATGTGCTGGTCCGATATAGCTGAAAAACAAATTTTAATTAGAGATAGATGAATTAAATAAAAAAAAGAACCGTAATATCGTACGTTGTTCTGTTGTTGAGATATTAGGTTAGGTTAGGTTAGGTTTTTGTGAATGGGTACTTGTTGGACCTTCCACTGCGGCGATCAGCAGGCCTATTGTAGCTTACTCCTAATTATATTTCACCCGGAATGTTCAGTCTCTTAATGAAACTGATAACTTTATTGGGCGAGAATGTGTCCAGATACTCTGGCAGCAGTTGCCCTTTGTCAAATATTGAAATCGGAATCCTCTCCACAGCGGGACAGGTGCAAAAAACGTGGTTTGTCTTCGCATCATCCTCCAGGAACTCGGCGTTTTCCGCTAGGCCGAATTTATGCAGATGATAGTTTAATAGGCAGTGCCCGGTATATAGGTCTGTTAGTGTTTTCAGCTTTACCCTGTTCAACTCTAAAAGTTTCTTAGCTTTTGATATCAAAGGGTATTTTATAAATGCCTTCGAATGAGCTAATCCTGGTAACACTTGCCAATACTGAAGAGTTTTCCTTTTAACTCAGGTTGAGATAGCCATCTTAGCAATACTTGAAGATATACAAGTATTGGTTCTGGTCCGATTATTCAGGATCCCGCTCCCTCTCTGGCCAAAGTGTCGGTTATTTCGTTACCTTCCATACCAGAAGGCCGGGTATCCAGACCAGAGCACTATGTAGTTTTTGCTCTAATGATTTAGAGCCTTCTGACAGTTCAATACCGTTTTGAAGTTACACCGGTACGAGCCAAGAATTTTACATTTGCTTAACTATCTGAGAAAATTGTTATTAATCTGCATGTAAGATGCATATGTTCCAGCTTTCGCAAACACAGTTCAATAGCATGAACCTCAACCTGAAAATTGGTTGCATTAGTACCAAGGCTTGAGGATATCCTCACCCTTGTTCTGTAGCTATGTACTCCGAGTCCTGTTCCGTCGGTAATTTTGGGGTCGTCTGTAAACCAGCAACTGTCTGCCCTCAGTAGGTCGGCTTTATTCCGATCCCACTCATCTCTTTCCGGAGAAAGGATATTGAAGGTCAGGTCGTAGTTGGTCATGATAGGTAAAGTATCCGAGGGCATTCCCAGGGTACTGTGATTCTCTATATCATCCAGCAGTATGTTCCGCTCCATGATACTAGTTTGCGGTATATTAATGTCCGCTTTTTGCGGTATGTGGGTTACCCACCTGGTCTATCTCTCCAAGTATATATAAAGAAGGGGTAAATCCAGGAGGATTTCCATTGCAGCTAACTGTGTGGTGTTAATTGCCCCCGTTACGGTAATGCATGCTAATCTCTACAATCCAGAGAGTCCGGTTTTGGCCGTCCGTTGTAATCCTTTTGGCCACCAAACAATGGATCCATATGTTATCATTGGTCTGAGGACAGTGACATAGATCCAGTAAATTTGTTGGGAACCCATGCCCCAAGATTTTCAACAAATGCGACGGTATGTCCATAAGGACAGCTTTGCTTTGTGGATTACCTTTTCCAAATGGGAAGTTCCAGTTAAGTGATTCATCCAGAGTGATTCCTAGATATTTCACCTCCTCCCCAAATGGAATAGTTTCACCCATTAAGGAGGGCGGTCTTAAGTCCTCCAGCTTCCTTTTCTGGGTGAATGGTACTATTACTGTTTTTTGAGGGTTTACATACATCTGTTTCTTGTCACAGTAGTTACTCACTGCATCCAGTGCCTCTTGAAGGGTATTCGATATTACTCCTGCTCTTGAAGGGTATTGCTCCTTTAGAGTTTCCTTTGACTAGTATGACTAGTTTATCTGCATATGCTACAACCTAACTCCCACAGTGTGAGAATAGCCAGTAAGTCGTGTTGAGATATTGTCCCGCAAAATTTTGATCACATTCACTCATACACACATACAGCAGACGTCAACTTGCAAGCAATTGCAAGTGCTATGGGGTCTAAAAATGTAAAATGTATCGAAAATTTCGATATATTTTCGTGACGATTACACGACCTATCACTTCGAGGGGGAAGTTGTATAAGAAAGTGCCTGATACTGAACCGTAATGAATGCTATTTACATAGATAACATCTTGGTATGCCAAAATCAGAGAATGAGATCCTGGTTGATTGATTTGGTTGGTAGGATTCAAAGCTACATGTTTCTTCATCTCAATCGTAAGAAGGCTCCAGAGTCCACCTTTCAGGTAGATATACGATATGACAAGATATTCTGCAATGTTAGTCCGAAAAGGAGTAACGATAATTACAAACATCATCAAACGTATCGTTAGAAGTTAGCGGAATGAGAAATGACGTGAAGACGATCTACAAGAATGAGGACTAGGACATTCTGTTGCCTCAGTTTATTGACTTGAAACAGGATTATGGAGTGCTCTTATCGTCACCAGGTATATGCAGCTCGTCGTCAACCTCCAAGAATGATGTGATTTGGAATGTGGAGGTACGTTGAGGTAATAACAAAAAATTATATAATTTTAAGATATTGTGTAGAAATATTGTGCAACATGTCATAAATGTGTTTATGTATTTCATTATTCATTGTCAAAATATTGTCGTTAAATAGTTGAACATCGGCTAATAAATATTAAGGTCGATAATTACTTCAGTTGCAAATAATAAAATTTTCCTTTCAGTTGAACAATATGTTTGATCTTATTGTGATGCTGCTCTACAGGAATTGAAGCAGCTGATCAGTCGCCTTTGATGGCTTATTTATTAAGTGACATTACACGTAAACTGGAAGATAATATCTGCATTATTAATTATTCTAAAAGTTTTTCAGAAATGATATTATTTTGAAATTTCCCTTCAAACTGAGGAAAAAATAAAGAAATAGAAACTTGCCATGAATAACAAAATCACTGTCTTTTATTGGTTAATAAAATGATAATGAAATGCTTATTTTGGGATCAGTCAATTGAATTATTCAATTCCATTAAATTTGCATTATCAACCCTTATCCCAAACTTTGTTGATTTTGTATTATATACGAGACGTTTCTGTTCCGAAAATCGTTATTTGTTTAAAAATATATATAATATGATCTTAAAACTTGTAATCGAAAAAATTGCACAAAACCAAGTGAAATAGGGTAAGTGACTCAAAAATAGTAATTTTAGTATTTCGTTCTATTATCTAATATTATGGCATTTGAGAGGAGATATTGACTGGCGGATAAAATATCTCACTTTATTTAATTTTCGCGACGTCGCATAAATTGTAAATTTAGACGAGTGAAAGGAAAAGGATAATTGAAAAATTCTTCAATAGCAGTAATTATTTCTACCATTCTTTATCTCAACAAAGACAGTGTCAAGTTTAAATAGATGCTCTGAGGACCCGAAAAAGGGAACCTCAAGAATAAACGAATGTAATAAATCTACTAAGCAGCGCATAGGTAATCCTCATAAAGCAAGGACGATTTTTTTGTTCTGTTACAGAGGCGTGACAAACAATTTTATGTAAGGTACACTATATGGCACTACTGGTAATTAATTAACCTATCCGTAATAGTTTTCACTCTAAAACACGTTACATTAATATTATCTTATCTCTACAATTCGCAATTTAAAAGAAGAGAAGCAAGACGTTTATATTTTAGGGAAATTTTGCAGGTAAAACTATATCAATTTATCCTTAATAGATGATGATAAGATATTTTAGTACCATGAAATATAAAAGAACATTAATTTCATAAAAAACCTCAATTTTGCCAAAATAAATTGGGCATTGGGTGTTCCATTGCCTCTAAATGTATATTCCGCAATAGTTACTTCGAGATACCTTTACAAATACGGATATTGTATTATTTGTAGTTAATTAATTAAGTTAGGGTTTTATAGCAAATATAAATAAATAAATAATTTATGCAACAAATTTTGTGGGCTGTTTTTTTTTATAAGAGAAGGAAGGTTGTGATGTGGAGAGAAAAGTGAGCCAAGAAGAGGTTTGCACTTTGTTTAACGGCCTTTGTCCCAACAGAGTTCCTATTACACAATATTTTGTAAGTGGAGTAGCGAACAGGTTTATATCTGTTTTTCTATAGACGGATATATTGCTATACGGGAATCCATTTATTGTCCGATTAGGTCTCTGTCTAATGACCACCGATTAATTTTTTTGGACAAATTGAAAATGTCTTAAAATTTGATTAATTTGAAAGATCGATTAAAAGCCGAGATAGAGTAAATATCCTGGACTGTCATGGATAATTACTTAAGGAATTCTCCAGATCGCTTGCCACTTTGCCAGAGGGGGATTTTTAAAAAAAATTATTGTAAATTTAGATAAAAGCTTAATGCCTATATAAATGGGAAGCCAGACCGACAGAGAAATACTAGAGGGAGATGAAATATTAGAAGAAAATATGACTAGTATATACAAGTTATATTATAGCAGCTACAATAGTGCCCAAAGAGTAATGAACAACACGTATATGAATTATCATCACCATTTCGAAAACTTTTCCAAAGGCATGTAACTTATATTAGTTGTAGTCAGTCAGAATTGTTTGTTTGATAAGTTAAAATACAAATCGAGCCAATCTACTAGACACACGACTAGCGGTATGCGCAGTTTACAGTTGTCCGTCTGAATACGAAGTCCGAACGAAAGTTAACGATTGGGTCAGAGCGCTTGCTGGGAAGTGCATACGAGACAAAGTAGAATCAGTATCGCTAAAGCCACATTAGACTATTGCTTATTCATCTAATAAAATCTTTGCCTATTAACTTATTTACAAAAATTATCTGAATGTTTCACAATTTCAGAAGGTAAACACTAATATTATGAAAAATATAACAGCACACAATCAAATATTGATTTATTTTTCAAAACAAAAAGTAAATCCAAGAACATAAATTAATATTCTTATAAATAATAAAGAAAAATAATATCAACTCCAAAAAATTAAAATAGTACATAAATAAATAAATCAAATAAGATGTCCAAAAAGATCCTCTTCTTGAGAAAGGCAATATGCTAACCTACTGTAAAAGCGCCTTCTGACACTCGGGCTGGCAACAGACGGGCGACTGTAAACTGCGCATACTGTTAGTCGTGTATCTAGTGGGTTGGCTTGATCTGTATAAACTATGACAACATTGCAAGTTGTTATTAAAATGTGCCATCTATTTCTTATTACTTATAGTCAAGATTCTTTACACTGTAGATGGTCAGCCGCGGTATAAAATTTAACGCTCATAAAAATTGGAAGCAAAACGGACAAGGTAATACCAGAGTGAGATGAAATATTTGAAACTGTAAAGAATGCCATTTTATTGTCTTGTCTCTCTGTTCGTTGAGCTCCTATTTTGTAGCAATTGGTTTAGCAATTATGAACCTACAACTTTTATATAAATCTGACTATCTTGGTGTAAATAATCTTTGCTTTTAGTAAGCATGTGTGGACTTCCGCGAAAGGGGTGCCTACTTTGTCGGTATGAAGTTGTTATGAATATGGGTGTATTGTTGCCCAAATTGCCCGAGCTAAGATTCGAACTCTGGAGTAGATAAACAATGACTAATCGAGTTTGACACACTGCGTACTATAGCCAACTACGTTTTCATGCCTGTTTATTAAATCTCCATATGATTTAAAATAAGAGATTTGATGAAAATGCCGCCGGAAGATGAAAAAGATAAACTTTTCTGTTTTGCTTAGTTACGCTACTGCTTATCACCTTAATTCCTATCGCTTCTACTCGTTCGTTTTTAGTCAAAAGTATTTTCATGAATTCTAATAAAGCCGTTGCAAACAAGATCTATCTTAGTGACATTTACAGGCCCCCGTAATTGCATTGGAGTAGATAGCCTATCTTAAATTATTAACATCTGTACAGATGTGATTATGTGTATGTCAATGGGCAGACTGTAATAATCTGTGGTTAAATTAGGGTAACAAATCATTTGTTGACGTTGATGTCCCTGATTATCTTAATCTCTAGACTTATATCAAATACGGATTGATTACTTTTCTACTTTGGTCATAATGTTTGATGATTTGTGTAGGTAGAATATTTTATCACATCACTTTATATTGTGTAATAGTATTTTTCGTTTATATCTATCGTATTTTATCCAATTTCTTTTTCTAAATTTTACGGATACATTTAAGATTATATTTTGTGTGGTGAGAAATTATCATCTCTCAGATCGTAGTACAGCTCGAGGGAAGATGAATTCATTTAAAAAAATGAGAATTGTATTTTGAAAATAATTAACATTTTGCAGTTTGCTTTATTCTTGTAGTTATAAAAATAAAAAAAAAACTTTTGATTGCTGTGGATCCAGGCAAATGTCTTTGTTTGTTAAAAAATAAATATGATATTTGTAAACTGTTTCACAAATTATTATAAAAAATATGAGGTTAAAATGTGTACTTGAGAATTTAAACCCGTTTCCTCTGATTTTTTTTTAATTTATAGCAGATTTTAGAAACATTGTGGTTTTAAAACATGTTAAATCAAAAATGAACATCGCAAACCATTCTGTAGTTCTAACTTTCTTTATATTCATTGTTTATTCATAATTTTCAACAAAGCCTAAAACCCAAGCCGGTGTACAGTGTGTCAATTCTAATTTTGACCCCACTTTATTTCCTTATTTATGACGATTTTTTAAAATTTTAAATTGTGGCGGTATCTGAAATTTTCCAAAATTTTCAAAAATGAAAATGAAAATTACCTAATGCCAACACATAGTGAAAGAAAAAGTGTTTTTTTTTTAAATGGAACGTCCTATATATTTTTTATGGGTTTGTAGTACCTTTGAGCTGATTTCAAAAATGTATAAATCTTTTGAGTTTAGATGAAAATCTGCCGAGATATTCGAGGAAAAACATGAGAAATATTTGATATCCACTATTTCGAGATGGCTTTGCATTCTGACTTAATTGCTGAATTCTCAATTGTCAAAACAATCTTTGTTACTAATAAATATCAAATACTTAAAGATCTCCCCAAGATCAAACACGTATCTTATTAAAAAAGAAAACATTTTTGAAAACTTATTTAAATACATAACAATAATTAACAAAAAAACCAAATTCATTTAATTAAAAAGTACAAAAAATATATTTACAGTTACTTAGAAATGATTTTCAATATGCGCTCCGTTATTTTGTATACACATTTGACAACGTTTTAAGAAATTTGACCAAACTTGTTGCAGACAATATAGATTATTATTTATTCTATTAGCTTCTTCAATAATCCTTCCTCTTAATAGATTAACATCCTCAATTTCCTCTTTAAATATATATCTGTTTTTTATTGTTTCCCATAAAAAATAGTTTAGAGGATTAAGGTCTGGACTACGAGCCGGCTATGAAATTAACACCATTGCCTATCCATACTATATAATATTGATTTAAAAATTGGCGTACCAAATCAGGCTAATTAGTTACTAGTAATAAGGGGATGAGGTATGGACATCCGTTTAATTTCCGATATTCGATCAGTGAAGTTAAGCAGCACTGATCGAGTCCGGCAATTGGATGGATGAACGATAGCTCGTCTAACAGTCGGTAGGCTGTCAACAGACAATCCCGGGAAGGCCGCTAGCCTGATGCAGGCGGAGAGGCGAAGCTGGATGGAGATTTGCCACTCTGCTAGCGGTGCAGGCGGGCAGGCCCAGGCGGTGGGTTAGTTGACAGTCGAAGACCGTGGTTCGGAGTCCACGCTCATAAAACTGTAGGTCCCTAGGTAAAAAGGGCCCATTGTGGCCTACTTGCCTAGTAAAATAGTATACGTTACTATTACTACTAGTAATAAAATGTTCCAGGCCTAATTTTGCTTTTATTTCAATAATTAGTAAAATAAAGTATACCTTTCGCATTGGCTTGACCGCATCATTTTCATTGTGGGTGTAAACTGACATAAGCCTACTTCCATATTTTTTTCAAATCCGATTCAGTTAGTGGATTCTGTACTAATTATGTCAAGCCGGTTTTTCTCGAGAACCATTAGGCTGACGTATTATTTAACCAGAGGAACTTTTTATGGAGAAATTATAGAAGAATCATAATCCATTAATGTCAAAATTTCAAAAAATTAGGAGGTGAAAAATAGGACCAAATTATTAATATGGGGTGTGATTCCAAGACTATATTAAAAACGGGTTTATATTTTAATTTAAATGTTATTTCCCTATCTGCTGCTTCCAAGTGATTATCCGCTGTTAGTTTGGAAACTAGATTACTATTTTTCATGGAATCTTTTTCCACACCATAGCTTGTGATGATAATAATCAAATCAATAGTCAAATGTAAATATAAGGATACTATTTTTCTTAAATGGAGACACCTGATAATAATTTATAAGAAAACTAATCATTAACAGCAATTAAATAGACTCATTGGACACATATAGAAGGACTTCTGGAGACTATAAAACATGCCTTGTCTAACTTGTACAATATTGAGGCACTTATAAGTCGTCTAACTTCCGTTTGCAATATTACTTTTTTACTTTTCCACTTTTCTTCTCAATTTACTAATTGTAAAAATGATTTACGACTACTGAAAAAGGAGTTCTATATAACCTTTTAGTATATCCACATTCCGAGCACGTCTTTCGATTGTTATTGGTTTCGTTGGGGTTGCATCTTACCAGATTTTGATTTCTGCATTCTTTATAGAAAGAAAAAGGGCGTTACTGCATTTGGCTTTAAAGTGATCGGTTTTCTTATTATGGTGAGTTAGGGCGAAAGTCGATTTTTACGAGAAAAATTCGTTAGATTAATAAATATCCAACCGATGCAGTGAAACGTGTGACAGGAAAAATATAGAAGGCCACGGTTGGGGTAATAAATACATAATTCTTGATATACATGACGTGAAACCATTTTTATTAAAAGGTATAAGTGATTTCAGGTAATACGGGGGCCTTATCTAAATAAACTTCAAAAATGTATGTATAAAATCTAACTTGCTTTTTGAATATATCTAGTATACAGCAAATATATTTTTTTTATTTTCAAATGTGAAGACGAGCATTATCGCTATTACTTATATTACCTAGAATCTGCCATTTTTATCATATCCATTTTTGTTATACTCTGACATACATTTAAATAATATTTAATATTATATTAATACTCAATTTTCAGCATTTTTTACTACAGTAAAGTCATAGCACTACAATTAATTTCACTATTTCATTACATCTATTTTATAAACGTAAATGTTGATTCTACAACACGACGTTTATTTACCACATATGCATTTGCAAATACCAGAATGGAATAATTAAACTGTGGTTACTGTTTCTATGCATTATTAGAGAAATTGAGATGTTTGAGCTTTGTCTCTAATTGCATTTAATTAATTATTTAATCGGTATACACGGCGTTAGATGTATGAGTGCCATTATTTTAACAAATAATATATTGGACTAAAAGTAACAAAAAAAGCTTTATACAATAGGTGTCGAATACGGAACGGTTTTGCCACAAAAAAATAATTTAATTCTGATTTTTGAAAGTTACTCGAAAAATTTGTGTTTGTATATGATAATTATTGTTATATATGTATGGCACAATAAACATATTTCTATTCTATTCTAAATAACAGAAAATATGTTCCAAAACTTTAAGGGAAGATGTAGTTCGAGAGGCAGGGGCAGATTAAAAAATCTAATAAAAACATTTTGTGTGCCGAAGGGTTTCGGAGAAAAAACTGTGTATACTTTAGTAATATTTACGTAGAGGCATCAGCAAGGACATAATATGACAATGCAGCATCATGGAGTTACCAAGTGTCCACTTTAGAAAGACATGTTCGCTCTAAGATAAGACAATTCAGTGCTGTACATCGTGTAATCGGCTTTTCATGCTGTACGTACAACCTATTTACTGTCGTAATTTAGTGTTGGTGATTTAATAATTTATAGAATTCTAGGTTTCACAGTTCGAGAACATGTGACCATTGGAATCAAGGGTAGTAACGGTGGACATTTTGTTTTGAACATTTTTTTTTGATTCTGTGCCCAGTAGCTATTTTAATAGGATATTGGGCATTATTAATAACTAATAGGTATTTAGTATTTAAGTTGTAAAAATTCTGAACTAATATTAATAAATGATAGTTAAAGTTACAATATTTATCAATAACAAAATGGTCAAAGCAAACTTCGTGGCACATTACAGTAATCAACATTAAGGTAAGTTGGGTAACAACGAGGTCAATACTACTTTCTCCTAGGTTAGATACTATACATCTAGTGGCACGGTGTTGCCATATGACCTGAGAATTTTTATTTAATTAATCGGTAATGGTACGAGATTGCAAAAAAAATGTTAACAATTTTTTGTTCCTTATTTACTTATATATTATCTGGTAGAATAACTCATACTTCTGATACCCTGTAAGTAATTACATACTGTTATTGTTTACTTTTACATTTTTCTAGACATATCGGTTGTTCAAATATTCTATACTATAATAATAATTTCCAGACCACAATTTAAATACTAACTACAAATTTTGTTAGGTTATTAGGTCCAATGTAATTAAAACACTATTGTATTAACTTGCCAAGACCGTTTCGGAATAATTTATTACCTCCTCAGGACACTGTAAGATATAAATAAATTGATTTTAGTTATTCTATAACTATATGGGTGATAACTTCTAATTCAAACTAAAAGAAATAATATTGAAAAGTTAATTAATTATTCTATAACAGATTGTAAATAAGTACATGTTTTCTACAATCTGTTATAGAATAATTAGTTAACTTTTCAATATTATTTCTTTACTATTAGTTTGAATTAGATTTTGTCGACCTCTATATAGTTGTAGAATAAACTACAATCAATTTATTTATATCTTAAAGTTGATGATGGTGAATAAATATACCGAAACGTCGGCAAGTTAATAAATAGTGTTTTAATTATTGGACCTAATAACAAATTTGTACTTAGTATTCTATACTATTGTTGTCAATTATTATTTTTTATAAACACAGAAAAATGAAATTATTGACAAAAAAAAGGTTATATGTGGTCTCTAAGCAGAGCCGCCATTGAGATAATTCATCCCTGTATCAAATTAAATACATAATTTTTCTCGAATGGAATAGTTTACATTATCTTCAAGTTGTTAACTTCTTATTAAATATCTGTTGGACTTAAAACTTAGACAGTTTAAAAGGCGATAATTTTAAGTAAATATTAGTATAAGCAAATATAACCATTTAAGATCATACCGGGTGGGCCGAGACAAACCGTACTTTAGTTCTTTGCCAAATCTTTGTTTCTCAGTCGATTCTAACAAACTTGATGTCAATTATTGTTAGCGTATTAAATAAATAGACTACGAAGCCCTAATATCAAAATGGCTGAAATATTAAAATTGAAAATGAGGCTTATTTTGCGCTCGTGTTTTAAATTGAAAATTACTAAAATGACAAAACTAATGACAGATTTTGAATGATTGACTATCTCTCTATATTTTAAGACCACGGTGAATTAAATTGGTTCATTAATTTTGGAGATATAGCGAATTCAAGAAAGGCCTACTTGCCGTTTTAAAAATCTTGAACAAATCAAACTTTAATATTTTGCTTACCATTTCTTTATTTCTTAACCGATTTTAATAAACTTGGTTTTGTTACGTAAGCAATAGATTTGGCTATAACAAATTAACTAAATGTCAATATACAAGGCCCACTTTCTAATAGTACTCCTATTACTTATACCTACTACTACATCTTAAATAATGACCAGAGGAATAATTTTAAAAAAATCTTATTTTGGTAAATAACAAGATGAGAGGACATTTCACCAGAAATCCATAATTAAGTGGTAGGTACTAATGAAATTCGCCTTGTAAAACAAATGTAATATTACTGAATCATTAAAAAAAGATCAATAGTTTCAAACACCGAAGAATCAATTAATAAATATTATCACAATTTTATTGCTTTCACAATAAATGGAGCCCTTCCTTACCCTTGACATTAGGTAAGAATACAGAAACTTCAAAAGTAAGATACGATAATTAAATATCATATATCAATAAAATCTATACTACTACTATATGTGCCCCAAGATACAGATAAAAAGAGCTCCAGTGGTCACAGCTAGCTTCAGTAAAAATCGGAGAGTAGATAAGAGTGTGGGTCATGAGGTTGTGGGCGCCATGACCAATAAGTAGATCAGTGAAATGAAAAATAGAGTAAGAAATACAACTATATTACATCGGTTAGCACGTTTGAAAAAAAAATAATTATCTTATAATGTTACCATCTTAGAGCGGTTAGTGAAGATTACTATAACAATACGTAAAAAGTGAAATTTTTTTAGCAAATACATAGTAAAATGCAGTACTTGAGGAGTACTGGTAAATTAGTATTATATTACAAGTAGCCTTCATAGAAAATATTGTTTGCATCAACAAAATGTTGTACAAAAAGCTATAAGAAATTAAATTACCATAGCAAAAACTGCACAGCCTTATATAAGAAAACCACAATATCTCAAAGATACACGTTGGTGCAATTTGCTAGATTAAAAGTTCAAGAAGTATCAGGAAAGATAATTTCTACGCGAAACAGAGCAATTGAAATAACAATATTCAGGAATAAAACACAACCTGACAAATAACACTAACTCGATAAGGTGAAGCCTTATCATGCAGAGATATATCTTGCACTCAAAGCAAAAATAAGATAAAATATGATATACTGGGTGAATACAAAAACAAGCAACAATATTAACTAAACAAAAACAGCTATTATTTCTGCGGATTCCAATTATAATGGCAGATTACTCAGTGAGATACCATGTGGACAAACTTCAGTACCATGCACTCGGATTAGGATCCTTACGATAAACTGCTAAACGTGGTACGTCAAACTTGAAACTCCGCAACCCCCATAGATGCCAATGCGTTGATATGTGGTGTGTTTTTGTTAAGACTGAAATATTTCTATTAATGTTGAAATGGTGTTGAAATTATTTAAGATATTGTAGAAATACGGCTATTTAAATGTTAAAATGCTGTATCAATCCTCGACATGTATTTGCCTTCTAGATGCTAAGTTAAATATATAGAGGCCACATTGTATTTAAAATCTGTAGAGGCAAAATGGAAGTAAAAATCCAAATTAAAACTTGAATTTAACATTTAAAAAATAAGTAAAAAATTGTGCCGTTATAAGTCTGTAATTAATTTTCTAATATTAATAATAATCAAAACTTCACAATAAAAAATTTAAACACACCTTATCGCTAGGGCAACAGACTCAAATCAATGGTGCACAATTTAGTTAGCACGTCCTCCCCAATCAGTCAGTTGAAGAGAAAGGAATCTAGTCGATTCTAGCATGTTCTTGTTTTTCCGGTCGTTATTTTCTAGTAATTTATTATTAGAAATGTGTAACGTAAAATATTAACATTGTAATGTTATATTAATAAAGTCTACTATATCATTCCTCTTGAATTTGATCTCCTCGTGTAGCCCCAGTGCCATAACTCTTCTCCTCCAGCTGTGTATAGCCCGTGCTATTGATACTTAAGTCAGTTCATGCCTATGTTGGGTTAAGCCTTGTCGTAGCTCCTCAATGTTTTTAAATTGAATTCTACCATTGTCGTGCAGCCATTGAAGAAAATATGACCAAACAAAATAATCCAATAGATTTAACTCAGGACTGCACGGCAGCCATGGTATAGAAATACACTTTTCCTGCCTCAAACTTCTATAATGTGGCCCATACATACTGGAGGAGGAAAGTTACAGCAGCTGTGACTGCATGAGAAGATCACATTCAAGAGGTATGGTGTGGTAGAATTCATTACCTATTTATTAATTGATTCCATAGTGTTTGAAAGTAACGATTTTTTCCCTGATTTAATAATATTACATTTGTTTTACAGGGCGAATTTCATTAGTACTTACCACCTAATTGTGAATTTCTGGTTGTTGTGTAAAGGAGCTCTTGTAAAAGTATGCATACCCATCATATTTTTTTGCGGGCAGTTGTTAGCAATTTACTTTACAAATATGAGAGTATAGTAAAAAGCATAGTAAAAAGAAGTAGGCGAAGTAGGAGATTTATTATAAAATGCCTAGAGAAATGGAAACAAATGGAAACCTTCTTAAATAAACATAAACAGTTGTCAACAAATCAACAGGGATTTAGGAAAAACCACTCTACCAATACTGCAGCTCTTCAACTTGTCGATTTCATCTATAAATCATTATATGGATACAACTACACATTAGTTTTGTTTTTCGATCTCTCTCATGCCTTCGATTGTGTGGATGCTGAATACATGGTACAAAAATTGCATAACATGGGCATTAGAGGTTGCATGAATGACTGGATACTTCCTTATTTCACCAAGCGTAAGATCAGAGTTAAAATTGGGCAGGAACTTTCGGAAGTGGAAGAGTTGAAATATGGTGCCCCACAAGGCAGTGTTCTATCTCCCCTTCTATTTACATTATTCTTCAACAATGTGGAAAAGTACTCACCAAATAATGTCAATATGCAATTAAGTTTATACGAGGATGATGCCACCATTGGCATATCTGCCCAGTCAAAATTTCATCTTTACTGCAACGCACAGATGGTGCTCTTTGAATTCTATACTTGGTGTAGTAAAAACAAGCTTGTTCGCAATCCATCTAAAACGCAATACATTATTTTCTCAAAAAGACCTAAAGTTTCTGAATTCAGTCTAAAACTAAATGACTCTGTGCTAGAAAGATCAGATAACTGTAAGTTTTTAGGTCTCTACGTTGATCATGAAATAACCTGGGAAGCATGACGCACATGTTGGTTTAGTGAACAAAAAGTTAAATTCTTCATATTTTGCAATAGACAATCTAGAAAATATCTTAGATACAAGAAATCGTCTGAATGTCTATTACGCCTTGGCATATTCTCAGCTAAACTATATGGTAATGTACTGAGGCCAAACAACTGAAATGAATCGTATTTTTGTTATCCGAAAAAGAATAATACGCAAAATTTTTTTCTGCTGGTCCACTAGAATCATGTAGACCTATTTTTAAAATGCATCGTATTCTACCACTTCCCTGTTTAATTATTTACCAAGCACTTATTTTTGTTAAATTTAATCAAGGAAAATTTCTACAAAATAACTCAGTGCACACTCATAACACTAGATCCAACACTAATATTTATATTTCAAATTGTAATACGTCGTTATATAGGAAAAGTCCCTGTTGTTTTTGTAGTGGTATTTACAATCACTTACCTACCTCCTTTAAGGATATTAATTTTATAACCAAATTTAAAAAAGACATAAAGCGCACCTTCTAGACAACTGTTTTTACTCTCTTCAAGAATATTACAAGTAATCTTCACGTATTTTAATAGTAAATAATTCCATGTTATTTTTTATTAGGATATAGAACTTAATGATTTAAATAATTATTTTAACTGTATTCTCGTTTTGTTAGTGTGATTTTATTTTTCTTATGAATTTTAATTATTGTATCGTAATTTAATTTTCAAAATGACGTCAATATCTTTTATAGATCATACGACAATATGGTAAGTATTATTATTATTATTATTATAAATTAAAACGTATACTAAAAATACACTGTTTTACATGTTATGTTATTAATATGATGTTTAAACTTTAAACATACGTGGAAAAAACTGCGAGTTGTTCCTGCAACCCAAAACAGTCTTTCATATGTAATTGAACATAAATTAATTCATTGTGCAGACCAAAATGGCACCATGGAAAGCAGTAAATATGAATAATTAAAATAAATCATTTGTTTTACAATTTTGTTTACTGAATATGTTGATATATTATTTAATTTTATACATTTTCATGTAGTAGAACTGCCTTCATTAGGTGTTATTAAATGTAATTAATGGTTCATTAAAATAAATTTATTTCATTAATAAACTAATATATTGAATTTTGTGTTCAATTTCAGCTGTCGATGTTTTTTCGACAGAAGGGGCTTTGTTAATTACCTTTATTCATATTCACGCAGGTTATTTATTTAAAATTATAAATTTAAGGTCGATTCATTGTAAAATAATTAAAACACAAACTCGAATGCTATAATAATTAGATTTTATTTATGCATTTGATTTGCCTCGTAGAATAATTTTATTTAATTGAAAATCATAAAACATGATATTGTATGAGTTTTTATTAAAAAATGCCAAATAACCGGTTTTGATCTATATTTGGATAATCGGTTTTACCCGAAACCGATTGTAGTGGAAGTCGATTAACCGGTTTCACTTTTGCCAGCACTAGTTTGTACATATATTTGTAATTCCTTTTTTGCAACTGTATCGGCAGTATGTTGTCGATGGATAGCCGATTTTAAATGTCTTTCACAATCACAGAGCATATGAAATACGTAACGTCGACTGTATGGAGTACACAGAATATGTGAACCATCTGTTGTAAAGGCATCGTAGTTTTCAATAATTTTTTGTAGTTTATGCACAAACAGTAATAACTGCGCCATTGCTAAGAGCGTTTTATGCGAGAACTAAACCAAACATCACCACGATAATAACCGCCCGCTTTCATGTTGCTAAGTTAACTGAACGGGCAGAGACAATCACGAGACATTCAAGTACATATAAAAATGTGTTCGGTTTTATGTATAATTACTGCATATGTCCATCCTTGTTGTACATAGGTGTTTCTCAATTAATCTATCTTTGTTGCAATTTGGGAAGATTTTCGTAGATGCCGCTGGCAACACAGGAAACATCAGCGTTGATGTTGGATCCGGTCGCCATATTATTTGTTTTGTTGCTGATATTGTGTGGTGTGTGGTTTTTTATTTTATATTGGATTACGAACTGTAAAATACTGTGACTTTTAAATACCATTTTACTTTAACTTTTTATTAGTGTTAGTGTAGTATATAATTTTATTATAACCATGCCACAAAAACATTAATTGTCTTATTTGTGGATTCAATGTAGACCAGGTGGAAGACATGCACTATTTTCCAGTCAATGACCAAAAGTATGTTTGTGTTTTGTGTTTTAAAGGTATTTAAATGAAATTGTTTCTTCTTGTTAGGTCCAAAATTTGGCAAGAAATGATGGGAATAAAATGTGTTCCTGATGTATCACTACACACACCTTTTGCTATAAACCCAAGATTTCTGTTATTGTCACTGATTTCATCTTTGATAATGTGAACTTCTCATGGTATTCCTGTTCTGACCATTATGAAATTGTAACTAGGGAGATCGTGAAAGCTGTGTGGAAAATTGGGATTCCTCGGTGGTGTGAAAGAAAAAACCAAGAAAACATCCAGAATCGTAAGGATGGAAAGAAATTTAGACATAAGCTGAGGACATTCCAGCATCGATAGTTGTTGATATGAGGTTTGTTCCAGCAGCAGTCAAAAACAGTTTGCAAACTATGAAATAAATAAATATGTTTTATTTTATTAGTTTCTTATGGCTTGATAACTTCAATGCTATTATTAATGTTTTTTTATAATTTCAAGTGTTGATGTTGCTTGAAACTGTAATATGTACATATATATTTATATTTACCCAATAATTATTAATTAGGTATATAATTTATGTACCTACGAGCAAGTACTTCTTCGTTCTTGTGTAGGATATGTATATTTATTTGTAAAAACCTATCAGTGTTTGTAATATGTTTTGTTAATGTAAACTTTACCTAAGCAATTAAATATTATTACTATTATATTTGTTAAAAGTATTGTTAAATTGCAGACCACATTGTATAAATAATGTGCAGCATTAATCGATGTTAATACATATATCTGGGATGTTGGGAAGTAAATGTACATTTTTTTCCTTATTGGTAGGCTTATTTATATATTTTTTGTACTTGCCATATAGGTTTTGTATTACATAGGTACCTGTTGTTCAAAAAAGTAATATAATCGTCATTATTTAATTGTAAAATGCTTAACTTTTTGTTTAACCATTTATTTTTCTGTGGTTTAGATTATTTAAAATATCTTCATAATTATTGCATTCATTGTGGCTTGTTATTTTATTGATTTTCTATCAATAAACGATTTATTTTACCTGTTTTTTTATTTCTTCATTTATTTTTTAAATCACGGCTCATCATCGCGCACGTCATCTATTCTAATCTTCCCAAACAGTAGACCAGTGCAATATTCCGAATAGAAATAATATATGTACTTGAATGTTTCTTGGTTGTCTCTGGAACGGGGAAAAAGTGACAAGCTGCTTATAAGATTCCATAGGAGTATCCTGGTTTTCCGCAGAGTTCTGCACCTTTCTACCTCAGTACTGGCTATACTGGTTATCTAATGTTCCAGGTATACCTATATGAATAAAAATATCACATGAATTCTTATCTGGTGTGTTTATATTTATATTTTTTTATAAGTGCCGGAAAATATCTCCGACACCTGGACATCATTAAACAATGAAATATCAATGGCCACAAAATTAATCTTTGATAATAAAATAAAGAAGGGTACTTGATAAAAACAAATTAAGGTCTTTACAGGAGTTTCATCCCTTCTGCAGTTAGTTCATGTTTCGGTATTATTTAAATACGTGGATAAAAATTCTACTTAAAATATATTTACAAGAGCGAATATATGTTTATAAATATAATTACGAAATGCTAAACATTTTCTGGTTAAAATAACATGTAACGGAAATCAATTTTATAACTGGATTTTCCATTTAAAACTATTTACAACTTGAATAGTTACGTATAATATGTTTCACAAATAACTTTATTATTTGACGAGAGTCTGGCTATTCCGACGTCTCAATATGCACTTCACGCGGTATTTGTTAGGCTTCTAAACGATAAAATGATGAAAATATGCAATTTTTCCACCGTATATGACATTGGCAACATTGAAAATGCATAACTCTAAAATTGTAATTCCAGAGTAACATTGGAAAAACGCCATACTCCACACGGTATCGTTTGGAAGGGGTACAGATAGGGTCTTCCTACCTTTGATGTTTAAAATGTTAAAGCATGAAAATTGAATTTCTCTGAAGCGCCTTTACAACCTTTTAGCATGTTTAATCCAAAAGAAGTTTATAAAAAGAAATAAATATGCAATTATTCTTTAGTACGGCGCGGAGAAAACGCTACGTAAACTTAAAATTGAGTTTATGGACGCCGAAATACGAACGTAAAAATTGCAAATTTGGTTTCGTGGTAATACAATTACGTTTTTATTTTTAGGTACGACGATATAAAAATGTTTTTCTTATGGTATAAATTACTTGAATTATGAGATGAAACTACGGTACAGTGTAAAGTGTTCTCACAAAAAAAAAACTTATTTGTTTCTTTTTTTTTACTTGAAAAATATTCTTTCCATTTTATTGAAGTTAAAATGAATCATCCTTTCGAGGGTAAAATATTATTATAATTTCACTTGTTCATTTTCTTAATTTCCAAATATACAGTGAGATATAAATATATGTGGTGCCATCAGCAGTTTTCTTAAAAGACAATTCGCTAGTTTTGTCTTAATTTTGGCAGATCTAGACTTATTAAAAAAAAAGTATTTTCCGAAGTAAACAATACGATGTTAATTTGTTAAAAAATGAACTAAATAATGTTCAAGTTTTTATGTTTATAATTATTGGGCTGTCAAAAATGCTCCGTGGGACAGTGGCGTACGCGAAATTAACTAATACGAGAAACAATAAACTGTTACAATTTATAACAATGTATGTAAAACTTACCCTCTTAACTAGCTTGATGAACTAGCTTGCTTATCACAAACTGGAGAAGATGTGTAGCCATTTTGCAGCATCAGGTATGTTTCTATGATTGTCTCCATGAATGATGTTCGCTTTGGTGAAAATATATTCTTATATTTTGAAAACGACCGTTCGACGTCTACTGATGTAATACACGCATACCTAAAATAGTCTTTGAACGAATTTAACGGATTTGGGGCTGCACCATTAAATACTTGTCTTAATTTGGTAAAACCGGTGTTTTTATTTAACACACTTGCGAACTTTTCTTTAACGCGCTCATTTGCTGCGTCACCTATAGCGTGTAGCAGTAGATTTACTTCGTTCACTATTTGCAGTGACTCCGCTAATGACAACGCACTGTTTTCTAATTTATTTATGCTTCCATGTAATGGTTTATAGTTCTTCGCAATATTTTTAAAAGCTGTTTCAGCGGAAATATCTTCGAATTTTGTCTGGCTTTCCTTAATAGCTGCAGCCTCATCTGGATTGAATTGTAGTAACCCAGCTTTTATTTGTTGGAAATATTCAGCATAATAAAAAGCTGCCTGCAACCATGTTCCCCAACGTGTAAGAATCGGCTGTGGTGGTTCAGGAATACCGAGACACTTGCTATGAAATGCACGGAGACGTTTAGGAGATTTAAGAAATACTTTTTTTGTACTTGCTATTAATGTATCCACCTCTGGAAAATCTTTTCGAATAGTTTCTGCCTCCAGATGTAAAGCATGCACTTTACACGTAACATGTATAAACGTACAACCTTGTTCTTGCAAAGAACGGCCTACCGAACGCATTGTCACGGCGCCATCAGTCACAAACATCAACACTTGACTTTTTAACAGTTCAAATCTTTCTAACGTCTCCAGCACCACCCTGGTAATTGTTTCGCTAGTACACTGACTTAGCCTTTTGCTAGCTAGTAACAGTGGAACTGTCGGTTTAAGAGGGTTCAGTACTCGTACTATAACATTTAAAATAGAATTTTTTTACAATCTGTTGTCTCATCAATAGATAACCACAGCCGTGTATTTTTTAATTCATATTTCATCTTATTTACCATGTCTGCGTGTACAGTTGGTAGATAGTTACATAACGTTGTGCGACTTGGGAACTTCACCTGGGCATTGTATTTATTCCAGAACTCTCGAAATGGTTGTTTATCGAGTATGTGCAGCGGAACATCACAGGCAATTAGCAATAATAGTAAATTAAACATAAACTGTGTTGTCGAAGGCACGCCATTTATATATATATATATATATATATATATATATATATATATATATATATATATATGTATACAATAAATAATATTCTATGTCTCCCAATTAACAATAAAACCACAAAGCGACACAGTTCAGAGTGATTTTATTGAATGGAATTTCCATTTTCAAATTTACCCCTCTTTGTTCACATCTCTGGCATCCTAATGCGAATTGCTAGAGGCGAGGCCTTGTTCTCGGCTTCATTAACCATCACCTGACACCCTCTAATTATGTATTTTGCACCACGTCAGTAGACATGTTGTTCCCCTATTCAAAATATCGTAGCCTAAGGGATGTATAAATATGTAGAACTATATTTCAATTTTCTATCAACATTAATTTTTCTCAAGGGACCCTGAGGGAAGAGACTTATTGTTGTGACGATCGGTGATAATTTATAAAACATAGCGGTTTTTTATAGTTGGCTAATTTTAGTCTATTAGATCTAGCCACGTATATTTTTATTCTTAAGCATATTTTATAGATATTTCTAAAATGTATGGATACAGATAATGTTGATTTAAGTCAATTTACCTATATCCCAGCAACATCTTAATTGGTAAAAATAAAAACAATTTTTTATATATCCCCAGTGACTAAAATTTGATATAAGTTTATCAAAATAGTAAGCATCATTTATGCAAAGTTCGTAAAAAATTGCTAACGGCATATGGTAAATATTCCCATTTTGTGTACTTTGGACACATATTTCTGTAAATGAATTTCTAGACATTTTTTTAATTCTAAACATTTTTAAATTTAAGCCACCGTTTTTAGGTATATGTTGTGGCAGCTGATATATCTTTTAAAGTTTTTATTAAGATGAAATTATTTATGAATTAATGAGAGATAGCCACAGGCACATATTTTCATAAAAAAAATGCTCTATATATAAAGGCACTTTTATTTAATTTTAAAATTTTCTAACAGGGATACGTTACGCTTTAAGCTTACTATTATATTTTTTGTGCCTTTCTATTATCAAACGGTATCTTCAAAGGAGTTTGTCCTGTATTCCTTTTTAAGTGGGCGTAACACCTCTATACTTAATTAAGCAATTTTGGTTTTGGCATTCGCGTACATGAAAAGGGATAAGCACAAATTATAATTACAAAGCTCTGTGTAAAATGATAAATTGTAGATGCTGGTTCACTTTGGTCAGGTTTAATGATGATGTTTAAACAAATGTAATAAAATGTGATTTAAAATAATGATTGGAATGATGTTTGAAAATTATAAATTGATTGTAAAAACATTCTATTAATAAGGTTAAGATTTCGCAAAGTAACAGCAGTAGGCATTTGTTTTGGGTTTCTTATAAATATTTAGAAAACCAAACGTAGTAAGATTTGCGGATATGGACTTAATGTGGAATTCCGTTGGAAGTAAGCAATAGAGGAGAAATTGATATAATTCACACAAACGGGAATGTGGATTGCAATATTTTCCAACATAGAGAAAACGTTCACTAGTGTCAAAGCAAACTTATTCCAAAATGACTAAAAAACATACGTGTCTTGAGAGATATAAAATCGAAAAGGGATATTAACTAACATAAGGACTAAAAACACGACTATTACAGAATGTTATTTTAGATGGGAGCCAAATTTGCTTCAGATTTCTTGATGAAAAAGCATTTTCACATAGAATAGAGAAATTTACAGCAACATTATTTTTATTTTAATTTATTTTAGAAATACTGTACCCAACAGAACAAGTTCCAATTACAAGGTAGGACAGATATCTACAAAATTTTACAAGAAGCAAAAATAATAATAAATAAATACTAGAAGTATACTACACAATGGCATGATACAAATTGATTTAAATTATAACAAGCAAATTTTTATATCACTTATATTAAAATTAAGAATATCTATTTTATCCTCAATACTATGACAGTTTTGACACATAACATACACCGGCGTGGATTTTAATAAGTTAGTCGTCAGGGTAGGCAGATAAAAAAGATTAGTAAGAAAGTCTTGTTAGTACAGAAGGTATACGAATGTATAAATTAGTTTTAGTTAACAGTTCGTGACACTTTATTTCATTTCTGAGCAATTTGAATAAAAAAGAGATAGAGCGAAAAAGTCGTCTCCTGATAAGTTCAGTAGCATTAATCTCTCTAATAACACATTGTGTGGGAAACCTATTGGTGGATAAGTTTTATCCTCTTTAAAAACCATAAATTTTAAATATCTCCTTCGTATTTGTTCAATAGCATTATTAGGTACTGTATAATGTGGACTCCATACAATAGAACCATATTCAATATATCAATATTTAATGTATCAATATTATAAAAGTCACCACAATTACGAATAATGGAGCCCGTGGTTTTGTAGGCAGATGAAACTGTGGAATCGACACGCTGATTGAAGGTAAGTTTAGGATCAAAAGTTATCCCCAGTTCTTTAAATAAATCAGGCTTATTCAGATCTATTTGATTTATAGCATAAGTGTGTTGAAAAGGATTCAGTTTTCTGGTACATATCATATCATTATATTTTGCAGCATTAAGGAGTAGGCAGTTTAAAGTGCACCAGATATTTATTGAATCGAGATCTGCTAGGAAGCACATACAATCTGATTCATCATTAATAGCCAAATAGAGTGTGAGGTCATCCGCGTAAAGTAGACAATGGCAATTTAGGTCAAGCTCAATGTCATTAATAAATAACATAAATAACAGTGGACCTAATGTGGATCCTTGTGGAACAATGGACGTAGTATGAATTTCATCAAACTTATAACCACAGTACAGAATGTATTGCTTTCTGTCTCAAGTAAGAGGAGCAAAAGTATAATAAATTTAATGTTTGTTTTGCTCAAAAACATAAAACATGTTTTTATTTTAAACTAAAATTATCCTGTGGATATATGCATTCAATTATTTACAATTTGGAAACGGTTACAAATGATAGTACCTATATAAAATATTGAACATATGATATGACACAAATACTGAACTAGTAGTGGTTTGGTGTTTGTGAAAATGAGCTTAAGTATTAGAAAATACGTTATTTAAGAAGTGTCCTCACGACCAACTTAGTCTATTAATTGAACTGATAATGGAAGAAAATAGATATTTATATACCGCGAAGTACTCATACGCATAAAAATAAAAGAAGCCAATATCACTGTTAAGATTACTTTAAAGGAATGAAAATGGCTGTGGCTAGTATCTATTTTACTGAAAGAAAACTATATTCCTTCAATAAAAAGTGGAACCAGAATTTCCAACGTATAATTCCATTTTCAAATATTTAAAATATCTCGTTCTACTTTGCATAGCATTAACCATTTTTGAAATCATATTCTTCAATTTAATTTTTTGTCTGATTTTTTATTTCACATCAATAAAACTGATGCACAATTCACATAATAGTAGATTATTAATATATATTGACTGATATTTTACAATTTTATGGAAGTACAATAACGAAAATTATACTACACATGCGCTTGACAGCTGAATTTTGACTTGTATAATACAAGAAAGTGTGGAGAACTTACTGAACAAAATAAAATATGTTAAAACCGTATCACCAATTTGTGGAAGAAGATTTTGCCTTATCTTTAATATGAATGTCTAGTGTAGAATCAGTTCGTTTCCCTAGATGTATTAGGTACTTAAAAAGAAGTAAAAACGAATACAGTGGATATGTCTTGTAGTTATTTATATGCTAAGTATATAATCCCACTTATATCCCTAGATGTATTAGCACAATAGGATAAAAACTAAAACGTAATGAATATCTCTTATGGACCATGATATAATATCTGGATGACGTATCTACAAATATACCGAAAGTAAAGAGGTCAAAAATGAAGATCCATTAGATATACATTCTTTGTTCATGGATATACGAAAAATGGACAGCATTTTTTTATGTTCAAAAAGTTGATTGAAGATGAAGTTACTTTGTGAAAATCCATTTTGATTTAAAAAATTATAAACACTTTTTTACTTGACTAATTTTCACTTTATTTGTTATTTGATGGGATGAAACTAGTTGTAAAATAACAAATAAAGTGAAAATTAGACAAGTAAAAAAGTGTTTATAATTTTTAAATTTTTTATGTTGTTTATATGCTGTTAAAATAAAATTTTAAATATTGTAAATATATACAGGGTAACTATAAAAGAATCATCGGGTTTTAAAAGGCTATATTTCTCAAAGTATTATTAATATAATAATAAATGACATATAAACGAAATGGAAAATATTCAAGTTTTTACTTATCTATTACAATTGTCTAAACTGAATTTTTGCTGCCACCTAGTCGTTTAAAACGAGGTCTGCAAGCGCGCATTTTAAACTTGCATATGTCCTCTTTCGTTCCTTGACTAACACAAACGAGTGCAATTTAAAACCTTGTTATAGAATTTTACAATCCGACGATTCCTCTGCAGCTACCCTGTATTTAGAATGACTGAAGCCTGCCATCGCATTAGCTTACATGGTCACAACTAATATTCGTTTTGCATTCGATGCTGTTAAATTTGAGCGATTTGGTATATACATATGTGTATCATAGATGCAAAACTTAATTTTTGCAAGAATTTAAAAAACTTTCAAGTTATTCAAATATAAAAGTGCTTTGGTCACCAAACTATTTAGCTAATATGGTAAATAAGTTTGCATTTTGCATGGTAAAGTAGGTGTTAAAATCTAACTCAAATGCAAAACTTCGTATTTGTTTGCATTGGTCAGATGCATAATTTGGTATTTGTTATTAATCAATCATGGTGCAATTTTATGTACGTGGATTAGCACATGTTAATATGTATTATTTATTGTGTCTTTTCCTAATATAGTAATATTACAAAAACAAACATAACACTGAGCAGTGTGGACGATATACAAACTGGCCAGTGTTAAAATGGTTAAATATTTTTTACTGTGTATCGTAGCGAATCATATGCCAAACACTGTCACACGAAAGTAACTAACTCTACGTGGTCAAAAGACAAGGCCAACTGCAGATCAGAAGAACAAATGCTTAGTTGCCTACAAATTAGAGATCCTGGTTGCACGACTGGTTAAAAGCATACATTTCAATTAATTTAATTATGTAAAGGCTCCTCCAAAAAATATTATTTGTTTTATATAACTACCAGCTCTGATAAATGGTAAATATTTTTGCAACCTGATAATTTAATATACATAATTAAAAACATTATTCTCATCAGCTACACTTTTGGCTAGATATTAAACACAAAGCGTAAAATTACAATATTTATTGAATATGTTTCAAAGGTAAAAGGTATGTTATATTACAAAACAATGTGATAAAATATTTTTAACTTTTAAACCTCATATTTTAATTATGATAATGTTACCTTATCGATTAGTTGTTGTACTGGGTTACACGGCTATTTTAAATTGAATTTGCTTTAAAAAAACCTCGTCGGCAATAATAACAACACGCTATTTGTACTAGTTTTATTAATTTGAAAGGATTGTTTAGAAAATATGTCAAATGAATTTCTCTATAAAGCTTGATTCTTTTCAAAATTTAATAACACATAATAAGAACAGATTAAAGTTAAGGAAAAGCAAAAAATAAATAATTAGCTCAATTTGCTATATATCTGTAAAATTTTTCATAAAACAAATTAGTTTCTATTTTTGGGCTATATAATAGAAAATCTTCAAAGGTATTGCTTTGACAACACATTTACTTGAGTGGCATAGGTAGACGCAACAAAATTAATAATATTAATCAAAATCTTTCAAAAAAGTAAGAGCAAATTTTTGTTCGAAATGAAGTTTAAACCCAGTTAATGATTTAAAGGCTAATAACGCTTGAAGATAAAGCTGAAGTAACTAAAAATTAATCAACTTAAAAAAATAATAAAATTTAAAAAGCGTATTTGCAAGAAATTGTGCCTATGAAAAAGTTTCTTGTTCATCCATTTTTTTTTATGCCTCTAAAAATATATAACATTTTATTTTAAATAAACAAAGAAAATTTGCTTTTAAATGTTTCAAAATTATATTTCCACTCTACACGTTTTCGGCTTTTAGGCGCCCGAAACACGTGTAGAGTGAAAATATAATTTCGAAACATTTAAAAGCAAATTTTCTTTTGTTTATTTAAAATATTTAATAATGTTTCACAAGGAGTCAACCACGGAATCAGTACAGTGTAAAACATTTTATTTTATGCATTTTAGGTAAATTGACATTACTATTAATATTAGTAATATTAAACATGCACCTGATACTTAAATAAAATAAACAGTTTTTTCAAACTAAAATCAGTTCCACTGTGCAAATCTAAATGGTTTCTTAGTTGCTGTAATTGTTTATTAAACGAATTAGGAAATTACAGAAGGGCACAGCGTATTTCTCTGATACGTCGCCTTGAAATGCAGTTTAATAGTAAAGCTTTGGATGTTGCATAACCAAGTTAGTGAAGTTGCCTGTTCGAAGAGACATAGTGAACAATTCAGTGGACAATTAGCACTTGGGAAATGGCAGTCGCATCTATTTGGGTCAAACTATAATTATACCTAATGCCCAACTAGTTCTGCCACTCACTGCTAATAAATGAATATTAACTATTGATTGTGTTCCGACTCCACTCCACACGAATCTAATATACTCTGTACGGAACCCCAGAAAGATCGTAATTTACATCTGACTGGATCTAATTCAGCGATTTTGAACATTGTGTGGTCTATGTACACCGTGAATATTACGAACAAAAATTGTATAATCTCTTGGATTTTTAAATAACACATTTTTATTAAACAACATTTTATGCATAGATTGTAGATGGGTAATACAACATTTGTATGAAATAACAGTAATGAATATCAGTGTAAAATGAGCTTGCCTTGATGAACAAAGTTTTGAAAATTTGGTTTGATTTGACGAGGTAAAGCCTTAAATCGGCTTCAGCATTTAATTTATTTCGATATTTATTTTTGATAAAGGTATATGAGGAAAATGCTCTTTCGCATACATATTTACATACAAGTGGAATTAAAAATTGTAGAGATACATCTACAACAATAGGATACTCTTTAAGGTCCGCTTGCAATGACTTTTCATAAATTATAAACTTTGTTAAGTGTTACCTATTCTTAAGATCCTTATTACTAATTTACGTTGCAACAATCAAAGCTACGTTCTCCTTAACACAGTTGGCCGCATTTGTTTTGGAATCTCTAACTTCTCATCTATGATTTTGAGAAAAAAGCTCGGTTATGCTCCAATTGCTTTTACCTATTATTAGGACAATGATTGTTTATTTACTTTTCAACACAAAATGTAATGAAAGTTGACCTAATATTTGTGTTTTTAAAATTAATGATTAAATTGTTAGATCATGGACGAGTCATGTAATGTAAGCCGTTCAGCAAATTATGCATATGTAATGATAATAATAATTGTATCAGTTTTTTTTAACTATATCCAAACTGGAATAAAAATCTTTAATCTGAATATTAAATACCTGTAGAAGTGTTCCATGATTTAGAAATTTAAGAATTAACATCGTCTAAAATATGTGGATTGTCCATTTGACCACGTGACCTTCCGATAAGGAATAAAGCTATCCATTTTTGAGAACGAGGGAATTGGCTACTTTTACTAACATCGGTAGAACGATTGTTCGCCGAATCCTGAAATATTATAAATTTCATTCTTAAAAAATTCATTTCATAGATGTATTGAATAAGGATGATTTTTATCGGCGGCAGGAGTTTTGCGAAGTTATGACTGCACGAATAGCTGCTGATAGAGATTTTCTTTTCAACATCTGTTTCTCTAACATGATGTTTTTGTTAAACCCAACTGTAAATCGTTATCAATGTCGCTATTGGTGGGATGCTAATCCAAGAGTCTTGAACAAAGTTCACACTCAAACTCCTAAAAACTAAATGTCTGTGTCAGTATTTTGGAGACTGTCTGGTTGGACGCATTTCTCTTAATGACAATTTGACAGGTGAAACGTATTTGGAATTACTGGAAGATCTTGTCCATCCATTACTTGTTGATATTATTGAAAATGATGAATGTTAACTGGACGACCATTTGACAAAACGGAGCCCCTCCACATTTCGCATGGGCTGTTAGGGAGTTTTTGGATAGGATGTTTCCTGGAAAATGGATTGGACAGAGAGATGCTATGGAATGGCAGAGTAAATCCTCAGACTGCAGATTTAATTCCGTTCGAATTTTCCTCGGGGGCCATTTGAAGAGCAAAATCTATTCAACGGAACTAAATTCTACGAAACGACGCGTCCATTCAATAGCGACACTCCATCAATTGCACATTTCGAGGCTCTGTGCCACAGACATCTTGAAGAACCAGAAAAAGTGTGCCGGGCAATCAGTACGGAGAAAGTCCAACAAGCACTTGTTGGTACCAAGAATTTCGCTGCCCCGGGCCCAGACAGCATTAACAACTGGTGGTGGAAGAAATTTCCTTCCACTCACCGCCGTTTGGCGCGAGTCTTCAACTCATGGTTGAACGAGGGGCAGCAGATTCCGGACTGGTTCGTCGAGGGACGTACTGTGCTTATCCCCAAAAAGGGGTATCTTTCCGACCCGAGGAATTATAGGCCGATCACTTGCCTCAACTCCTGCTACAAGATATTTACACGTATCTTGTATGCTAGGACACTGAGGTCTGTTGATCCGGTCTTCCTGCAGATACACGAACAGCGTGGTGCCAAGAAGGGCATGGCAGATTGCAAGGACAGCCTGCTAATAGACCGCTCTATTGCACAGGATTCTGTGCAATACAAGCGGAATCTATCGATGGCCTGGATTGATTACCGCAACGCATTTGATACAACATCACATGAGCTATTGTTGTACTTGCTCGAATGTCTTGCGGTACCAGCACCACTAGTGAGATGCATAGGACAGCTGCTGCCGCTCTGGAAAACCCGCTTCACCATAACATCAGGTGCACAGCAGGTAATGACAGAGCAGGTAGCATTTAGGAGAGGAGTTTTCCAGGGTGACTCCCTGAGTCCTCTCCTCTTCTGCAACACACTGCTGCCGTTGTCTGTTGGGCTCCGCCAAACCCGCGGATATCAATGTGGACCACCCTGCGACCGGAAGTATAAAGTCACCCATCTATTCTATATGGATGAAATGAAACTTTATGCATCCGGAGAACGCGAACTACAAAACGCTCTTAGGGTGGTCAAAGAATATACGCGGGTAATTGGTATGGAGTTCGGGTTGGACAAATGTGCAGTCGTACACCTTAAGAGAGGACGATGCGGAGAATACCCTGAAGATGCGCAGCTGGCAAACGGAAGCATTCTAAGACATCTGAATGTCAGAGACCTATACGTATCTGGGTGTGCAACAAAGGCACATCCAGGATGTAACACAAATAAAAGATTCTCTCTGCGGTAAGTACAGACACCGCCTTCGAAACATTTGGTCTTCCGAACTTTCGGGGAAGAACAAGGTGTCTGCAACTAATACACTTGCCGTTCCGGTTCTGCTCTACTTCTTCGGAGTAGTAAAGTGGACAGTAGAGGAGCTGCGCCAATTAGATAGAGATATCCGCAAGATGATGAATATTCACAGAAGTATTCATCCTAGATCGTCCGTTCCTCTTGTGTACCTCCAACGTCAATGGGGGGCTGAGGACTCTTGAGCCTGGAGTGTACGCATGGCAGAGTAGTACTGAGTATGGCATGTAACACCTCAGGAGCTCAGATTCCCTCTTGCGGTTTGTAAAGCATCACGAATTTGTAGGAGTGGGAGCAGGATTGTTCAAGGCAGCAAAAAGAGCCACAGATGAACTCGGTCTTGTATTTGACATCAGGCGAGGAGGCCGGCGAGGTGCTGATGTTGAGTCAGTCACCGAACTTCAGCCAAATCGTCCGAAAGCCCCAATCAAAGCTACCGAACAGAAAAATCTGTTTCGGCAGCACGTCGATAAACCGCAGCATGGTGTCTTCTATAAGAACATAGAAACACTGGGTTTATCGACCAGGCTGACCTTCGCCTTACTAAGGTCAGGAGGGCTTAAGTCGGAGACCGAAGGATTCATTATGGTCTGCCAAGCTGGTGTTATTAACATCTTGGTCTACCGTAGCCGCGTGTGGCGTGTAGAGGTTCCTGATATCAACTGCAGGACCTGCCATCAGCGCCGGAATCGCTCATGCACTTACTACTATCTGCATGCCCCATATATGCGATTTCGGCCTACATCCACCACCGGTATAACGCGGCGTTACGAGTGCTATATTACCATCTAAGGCACTCGTACGGGGTAGACCAGACACCAGTACTGCCTTACGTTCCCGGAGATATTGAGTCCGTTGTCGAGAACGAGAAATGCCGAATTTACTGGAACTACTCGTTCCCGACTGTCAGGCTAATCCAAGCCAACAAGCCTGACATAGTCCTCCTCGACCATCAACTCAAGGTGATGTATGTCATCGAGTTCTCGGCACCTGCGGAGAAATACATCACCTTGAAGGAGGAGGAGAAACGGACCAAATATCGCGATCTCCGGTACGAGCTCCATGTGCTGTACCCAGGCTACCCGGTAGAAATGGTCGTCTTAATAATCGGTGTCCT
Organism: Rhamnusium bicolor; assembly: GCA_029963845.1. Classification (NCBI taxonomy): domain Eukaryota; kingdom Metazoa; phylum Arthropoda; class Insecta; order Coleoptera; family Cerambycidae; genus Rhamnusium; species Rhamnusium bicolor. Next base: position 63,760 of record JANEYF010001541.1, read on the forward strand.
CGAAGGGATGAAGCCTACGCTGCTCTCGGAAATAAAGATCATACCGGCCTGCCAAAAGTCAGCCGAATGGTTGGCAGGCCAAATGCAGAATGCGGTAATTCTGGATTCTCTCCATCTGTTTAGGGCACACGATTCTGGTAACTACAGTCACTAACCCTGCTGGATGTGGGGAGTGGCTGTAGTTAATGCTGCCGGCGCGACGCCCGTGAGGCGTCGGAGGCCCCGGAGGACTGCCCGGCATCGGATATTTCGAAAAAAAAAAAAAAAAAGAATAATAATAATAATCGGTGTACTCGGAGGGATAAAGTCTACACTGCTCTCGGAACTGAAGTGGCTGGCAGGCCAAATGCAGAAAGCGGTCATTCCGGGTTCTCTCCGTCTGCTTAGGGCACATGAATCCGGAATCTACAGTCACTAACACTGCGGGATGTGGGGGTAGCTGTGGTTAATGTGCTGGCGCGACTCCCGTGAGGCGTCGGAGGCCACGGGGGAACTGTCCAGCGTCGGGAAACCGATAATAATAATAATAATAATAATGATATTCGAAATCAGAAATTGAATTTCAGTTGCTTACAGGTCTCTTCAGTATTTTTCTATTTGGTCCCTGATTCATTTGCAAAAAAATTAAAGCACTTCTGTTAATTTGCATTCAAACTATTGAAAAGTAAAAAAAAGATAAAAATTTGACTATTTCATTATATCCTGTTTTGTCTTGTTCTAAAAATTTTGTTAATGAATATAACATCACTTCTCTGTTGAAATTTTCCAGTTATAATAATTTATTTATTATAGCAGGTCAAATTAATTATTATATCATGTTTATTGTATTCACCAAGAAATTTTCAATATTTTAGTAACAAAGACAAATAATAACAGGTTAATGTGATATAATGAGGGTACAACAGAAATATAATTAGACCTAGTTAAATATTAAACAGGTAATTATCACTAACACTTTAAATATTAGAACGCTGTCATGGAAATTCTAATAAAAGAACCAATAGATTAGGTAAATTCTGATTTATCCTTGTCGATTCTGCCCTGCTTAGATAGAAAGTAATTAAGGTATATTATTGTTTTTTCAACATCAAGTATGCTATCACAGTTTGAAAAAACACAATTTTCTCTAGGTGCCTCTTCTGTAAAGAATACACCTACATTATTGAAACAATTTAAATGTTTAAAACGAATAGTTAAAATATTGTATATACATGCCTAAAATTTTATGTTTTAACCGATCTTATTTATCCCAAATCAGCTTGAAAATTTACATCTAGGCTGGTACATGGGGTTTACTGAATGTTGTGTTCATAGTGTTTTTGACTTTTACCAGTAGATTATTACAGAGAAACCTGTTTACAATTTCATTCATTATATCCTCGCTTTTTGTTTTTAGATCATTTTAAATTCTCATCATCCGCTCGTGCTGTACTTCATATTTTATAATAATTATTAGATTATTATCTACGCAGTCAATAACTTTTGACAAATTGCAGAAAGTATCGATATAATTGTGGTTTATTTCTGGGGAATCTCATTGATATAGTTTGTTAACTTAAAGAAAAAAAAAAAAAAAAAAAAAAAAAAAAAAAAAAAAAAAAAAAAAAAAAAAAAAAAAAAAAAAAAAAAGAAAAAATATATATATATATATATATATATATAATATATATATATATATATATATATATATATATATATATATATATATATATATATATATATATATATATATATATATATATATATATATATATATATATATATATATATATATATATATATATATATATATATATATATATATATATATATATATATATATATATATATGTATATATATATATATATATATATATATATGTATATATATATATATATATATATATATATGTATATATATATATATATATATATATATATATATATAATATATATATATATATATATATATATATATATATATATATATATATGTATATATATATATATATATATATATATATATATATATATATATATATATATATATATATATATATATATATATATATATATATATATATATATATATATATATATATATATATATATATGTATATATATATATATGTATATATACATATCCGTGGCGGATGTGACTTGCATCACAGCATGCAAGTCGCTATCCCACAAACATCTAGGATGTCGGTCGGATAGTAGCATTCAGAATACATATGAGAAGTTTCTTACCTCTCACCACTATTCGCTTTACCTTAGATTAGTATATAACTAGCAGGTCGGCCACTATCATTTGTCTGTTCCATAACCTATGGCATACTGAAGAGAACAAATAAGTTCGAAATCGATCTTTGTCTGATTGGAATTAATAAATGAGTAATTAACTAATAGATCTATCATAATTTGAAGGTGTAATTCAATGCAGGTCGGGGTATTGCCCCGCTGAGCAGTTGTTTCCTTCAAATCATATTTAATAACATATACATATATATATATATATATATATACTATATATATATATATAATATATATATATATATATATATATATATATATATATATATATATATATATATATATATAGTATATATATATATATATATATATATATATATATATATCTATATAAATTCTCTCAAAGTATCCAGAACGTCCATCATTTTATTATTTATTGTATTTACAAATCATAAATAACGTAAAAACTAAAGGAACTACCTGAAAGGATAAACGGAGCACTGCTTTTTAAATAATTCAGAACTTATTTTTGCAATTGTACGTATATACATATATCACCCATGTACGTGCTACAGGGTTATTCTGTTTATTTGGCAATTTGTAATTTATACCATTATTAAGTAGTTGTAATTAACATGTATCAATGTATCTAAATTATTATGTAAAATAAACAAATATTATTATATAGGGACTCATTGTGGATTTCATTTTTTGTTTGTGAATCAGATCTTTCGATAAATACGTCATAATGAACAACATGTAACAGTAATTTATTTTTTTAACACCATTGAAAAAGATTTATTTTTCTGTTTTTCTCACGTAGTATTTATACCATTACTATTTAATACAAGCTATATACCATAAAAATTATACAAATAACAAATAATCTGACAATCTTGGGTATTCCAGGTATCATTTAAAAAATTAACAGAAAATTTAACTATTCTTTTGATGATAAAATATTGTTTAAATTTGTTAAGTTATGGATTTACTAAATAGTAAATAAAAAAACTAGGGATACGTTAATTAATTCCTTGGTACACAAAAAAAGGATAATAATAAAATTAGTCATTTCTTTAGGACCTCTGTTTATTTTAGACAGAGGAAAAGTTTAGCGCTATTCTTACACTTAACCTCAACTATTGTCAGATCACTTCGATGTGGAATATTTAAAGATAGTGTGTATGAAGGCATAATATGTGTGCGAATATGTCATTGTGTGTATGACAGCACTAATATAAATGGCATTTTTGGCATCATATACAAAGACTAA
>JANEYF010001542.1:0-123384 GCA_029963845.1 Rhamnusium bicolor
TGGCAACATGGAACAGTTATTGTGAAATTTGCTGTGTATTGGGACAGGACATTCACCTTCGATTCCAGCAGTTCTCAACATGTTAGCACTTTTTGTTGAGAAAGGTCAGTTATTTTTTTCTAATATTTAAGGTTTTCTTATGCACCATACGATTTATTATATCAAGATGTACTTATCCTCAAAAAATAATTCCCAAGTTTGTAAACACCCTGTATATATATATAATGTATATATATATATATATATATATATATATATATATAATGTATATATATATATATATATATATATATATATATATATATATATATATATATATATATATATATATATATATATATATATATATATATATATATATATATATATATATATATATATATATATATATATATATGTATATATATATATATATATATATATATATATATATATATATATATATATATATATATATATATATATATATATATATATATATATATATATATATATATATATATATATATATATAACTAAAATAATTAAAAGCGTCTGGCACTTCCGGTTATACCGGAAGTCAATACCAGCGTGCTTATTTTAAATGGAATACCCTATATATTTTAGGGTTTTCGAAAAGAGCATAAAATTTTGAGTAGGATACCCTATGCCTAAACCCAGCCGTTTCAGAGATATTTGACATTTAAAAATTTTTTTTTACGTATAATGGTTTACAATAACCTTTATAACTTTCTTCGTATAAAAGATACTCATTTGCTTTTCGGCATGCAGAAAGACCATAAGGTGAGCTACGCTCTGCAGTTTAAAGAAATTCAATAATAGTATAACAAGTGTTTCATTTTTGACGTTACATTTTGTTACATAACTTAAAAAATTACAGGGTGTTCCATTTGACTTAAGCAAGTTTTTGTGGTTTGAAGTTTACAAAAACTTGTTAAGTCAAATGGAACACCCTGTATTTTTTTACATCAAGTTATGTAAAATTAACTTTTTTGAAATATTTGCGATTTTCTTAGAAATCAAGAATTTTTAGTAAAAATTTTATCAAATTAGCCATGATTAGAAACAATCAGTAATGTCGGTCATTCTCTTATGTCAAAAATGCCACCGCGTTTAAATTACACCACCGAAGACTTTTTGAATTTGTTTATTATTTATGGAGAATGTGATAAAGTAATATCAAGAACTTGTAGTACATTTGTTACTAGATATCCACAAAAACGGAAAATAACATTAAACACTGTAACATGCCTATTAATTGGATTGAGGACACTTTGCATAAACTAAAATAGCTAAGATAAAATCAACTAAAAACGTGATTCCATTTTAATTTAATAATTTTTCAAAATTCCGCGCTTGAACCTCCACACATTTTTCGCACCTTCGGATTAGTTCTTCATAGGTAGCTCTTCAAATTGAATCCAATAGTTGTTAATGGACTCTCATAAACTTTATTTTTAATAGTTCCCCAAATAAAATAATCTAAAATTGTTAAATCGGGCGAGCGAGGAGGCCATAGGAAAGGTCCATTATTGGCGATCCATTGATCGTAAAAAATTTCTTGTAAAAAATTATTTATCAAATACGCGTTATGTGGGGGAGCACCGTCGTGCTGATAAAAAGTATTTCTATGTTCGGCGAGAGGAAAATTTTCTAAATAGTTATTATTCAAATTTTGTATATAAAATATTTGGATCTTTCACCTAAAAAAAAAAAACAAAAAAATTAACTATACATATTAGCAGAAGAAGAAATCTTTATAACACTGTTTAAATTTTCCTGATAAAATTTTAATGCCACCACTCTATCGTTTCTTATGGCACAGTAAACATTAAACTACCATTTTTCTTGAAAATTTTGCTCCCTGAACACATGAGGATTCGAGTCACTCCAATAATGCGAATTGTGTCGATTAAAAAGTCCATTTTTTGGTAAATTTAGCTTCATCTGACCATATAATATTTCCCAAATAAGAATCGTCGCCTACCGTATTAGAAAAAATTCACAAAAATTTTTCTTCTTAGGAAATCTGTTTCTTTTAATTGTTGAACTATTTGGAACGAAAACGGGTGAAATTTATGTTTAATTAAGATTCTGTGAATTGAAATGTTTAATTAAGATTCTGTGAATTGAATCCTTGCATAGTCTCGATTTCAGAGTAGCTTGTCTTAATGACATCATTGGAAATGCATGAAAATATCCCAGAATTGCTATTTCTACATTTTCGTCATCAACAATAGGCTTCCGCTTTTGAATTCTTATCTTGACAGAGCCATAGTTTTTAAAATGATCCAGTATGCGTTTTACAGTGTTTGGTGACGGTTTCCGTTTTTGTGGATATCGAGTAGCAAATGTACTACAAGTTCTTGATATTACTTTATCACAATTTCCATAAATAATAAACAAATTCAAAAAGTCTTCGTGGGTGTTATTTAAACGCTGTGGCATTTTTTAACATAAGAGAATGACTGGCATTACTGATAGTTTCTAATTATAGCTAATTTGATAAAATTTTTACTAAAAATTCTTGAATTTCTAAGAAAATCGCAAATATATACCTAGGGTATTCCATTTAAAATAAAAGTTGGTATCGACTTCCGGTATAACCGGAAGTGCCAGATGCTTGTAATTATTTTAGTTGGATTGACCACACTGCCATTAGTAATTCTCTAAATTTTCAAAATTTTCTGATGCATACTTTTCCCTATATCGATCCATGCAGTTCCTGGTGAGACACCCTGTATATATAATTGTTTTACATTTGATTTCTAAGTAGCTCAGTTATTCAAATAAATACATCTAAATACAAAAAAATATGAGTTTACGTTATAAATGATTTTTTTAATGAAGTTAACAATTTAAATATATATATTACATGCCAAAAAATCAAGAAAAATCGCGTGTTAAAAAAATTCCACTATTATTTTCCAAACAAAGATTTAAATTTTTATAAAATTTTCTCTAATTTGTTGAAATACTTCTGTATTATTTAAATTCCTTTTAATTTTGTTGTTTCAATTCGTCTAAATTATTAGTCTAATTTTTAAGTGGACCAAAAATCGAGGGGTGTTAAATAAGGGCATCTTGGAGGCCATAATATAATGCCATTTCTGCCTTTCCACGTTTGATATTTATGGTATAAAAATTTAGTACCTGTAGTAATTGAGTGACATGGTGCTCCGTCTTGCTTACAGCCACTTATCTATTCAATATTTAAAGGAAGACCGTCTATAAATTCTGTATTTCATTTTCCAGAATATGTTTTATCGTCTTACATTTAAACCGCCTCATAGAAAATCGGCTCAAAAATTTTATTATTTTTGATATTACACACCAAACTCCGTAAGACTGACGACCTTGTCGCTGAATTGGGAAATTTTGTTAAAAATTGCTCATTTCTTCTATTAAATAATCTAGATAAAGTAAAATTAGCCTCTCCAGTCAAAAATATGTTTGTAATGAAATCCTGTTTTATTCGTGCTAATATGTAATTGCAAAAAATACACACGTTTTCCTTCGTTTTATAAATAAAAAACTTTATTTTTCAATTAAGAACTTTTCAAATTGAATTTTCTCAATTTTTTTCAAATGAAACACCCTGTATATTTTTCGACGATGTGATGTAGAAATGAAAAACGAACATTTTTTTGTAAGTACTTCCCTATGGCTAATTGCAACCATTTTCGTTTTATAAATAAATGTCAAATTCAAGAATAAACTTAAAAAAAGAGGTTCCCTCAAATAATTCATTAGAAAAATTTATAATAGGTGTTCCACGTGTTGCCCATTTTGATTGACACACGTCTTTATGCAATTTTGAAATGAGGCCATTTAGTGGGACCATTTCCATTGAAATGAGTAAATAGTATTTAACCAGTCCTTTACTGTAATGTTTTTTTGTAAATTTTTTTGCTGTTTTCGTTATTCGATAAACAATAAAACCTCAGTTTGGTATAAATTGTCGTGTACAAAGGAGCATTTATCACACTTATCAGTCGTTAGTTACAATTTGTATTGAATTTTGAATATTTGGAATTTTACAATATGAATTTTAATAAAGCGGAACTTGTAGACATAACTTTTGTTTTGGGCGAGTCAGACAGAAATTGTTTACTTGCCAATAGAATTTTATCACCAACGTTATCCTGAAAGAAGGCTTCCTGATGTTAGCAGCTTCCAAAACCTTCTCGATAGATTTCTGGAAATTGGAAAAGTCGAATATAAAAAAAGTGAAAGGATAAAACGTGTTGTGCACGAAAAAAAATGCGTTTTCTGTGGTGCTGGCAACGGTTGTAAATCCCCATGTTAGTCAAAGAGAAGTGACCTCATTAGTAGGAATAAGTAGACGGTCTGTGGGTTGAATCTTAAAAACAAATAAGTTGCATGCATATCATATTCAAATGCACCAGGAATTTTCTGATGACGATTTTCAAAAGCATCCACAATTTTGTAATTGGGCCAGAGATAAAATGCAAGTTGATGTCAACTTCTTCAATAATGTTTTATTCACTGATGAGGCAACTTTTCATAAAAATGGATTTGTTAATAGGCACAATTTCCATTATTATGCTTCGGAAAATCTTCACTTTTTTATGCAAGTTAATAACTAACACAGATGGTCTATAAACGTTTGGGGAGAAATTATTATTGGAGAACATGTAATAGGGCCACATTTCTTTGATGGTACATTGACTGGAGCTATTTATCTTCATTTTTTGGAAAACTATCTGCCACAATTATTGGTAAATCTCCCTAGAAGAATTCGAAATAGGATGTGGTTTCAGCAAGATGGTGCTCCACCACATTATTTAAATGCAGTTAGAGACCACTTAAATAATACCTACCCTCATCAATGGATTGGAAGAAATGGACCCACTAAATGGCCTGCTAGATCCCCAGATCTTACAAAAATGGATTTCTTTTTATGTGGATACGTGAAGGAAATTGTTTGTAGAGACACACCAACAACAGTACAAAATATGAAGGAAAGAATAATAACTGCCTTTAGATCTATCATACCGGCAGTTTTAGGAACAGTGGAAACCTCATTTCAAAAGCGCATAGAGATGTGTGTCAATCAAAATGGCCAACATGTGGAACATTTATTATAATTTTTCTACTGAGTTATTTGAAGAAACCGCTTTTTTAAGTTTATTTTTGAATGTTGTAATTATTGCTCAATAAAACAAAAATGGTTGCAATTAGCCATAGGGAAGTACTTACAAAAAAATGTTCGTTTTTCATTTTTACATCACATCATTGAAAAATATACCATTTGAAAAAATTGAGAAAATTCAATTTAAAAAGTTCTTAATTGAATACTAATTTTTGGTCACCCTGTACATTTTTAGGAAATGAAAATGATTCAAAAATATTAATTAGATGTCTCGTAACTGGTATTCACATAAGTTTTTCTTAAAACCCATAATTGTGACTGTGGTGATTTTTTTAATATCCATCTGCAGATGGCATTATTTCAACAAAAAAATTCATTACATCAAAGTGGTTGGGAGATAGCCAATAATAATATAGGAATGAATAGAGCCTAGAAAGAGGCTTCAAAAAATGTACTGATATACATAGCATTCCATTTAAAAAAAAGGCACTTGGTCCTGTAATTTCGTCTTGGCTCGCTGTATGTTCGAAAATAATTTCCAGTTATAGACTTTTTTATCTAGTTTACTTGCAATTTTTTAAAAAAATTTCTAGCTATCATAGAATTCGAGATATCGAGGTCCGACGCACTATTGCCCCACCCTGTATAATAAAATATCATTCATTATCTTTCATATTTAATAAAATATTGCAGCTTAAATTCAGAATAACACAGATATATGAAACGGTCATTATGAAAACGAATAAAAATATTTAAATAATGTACATATTTATTTCGGATATTAAAGTAATTTCATATATTTTATTTATAACAAATGTGCGCAAACTTTATCCTTCAAAGGGAGGCGCGTTTAATGAAGTCATCTGCATCAAATTAACATAATAGGGTTGTTAATTTATTATATTTTTGTTTTTATTTTCGTCGATATTTTATTCTTAACATTTGTTGTAAATAAAACACAAAATTACACATTATGTTGCACTAGGCCGACTCGATCTCGACACGGCAATTCGGGAGTCTTGTGTATTAAGAATGTTTAATTCAACTTGCTCTAAAATCGTTATGAATTTACCATTTCACTTACTTCTTTTTCACAACATTATTTGATGTGTTGGCTTCATTTTTGTCATATATTATGTTACTACATATTTTCACAAATAAAGAAAAAATTCCTTGCCTGATAAAATCTGTGTAGCATAAAAAAACACACTACATAAATTAGATAACCCCCAAACCAAAACCGAAGCTGCACGGGCAGGGGTTACACTGTTGAAAAAAACGCGGACACACACAACCAAACCCTTCGATTTTGTCAGAATCGACCAGGATTTGAAACCAGGAAAATAATTGTTTAAAAAGATATATGTATACTTATCTGTGATAAGTTTTTGTAAAAGTTAGAAAATAATAAGTAGCAAAAAATTTTTAGCGTTATTATATTTCCATTTCATTTCATATCTTAACAGAACTTTTACTAAGAAAAGGATACCTAATTTGTTTTAAAATATTCAATTATTTTTAGTTATTGTTAACTTTTTACAGGCTGGATTTAAAGGCTTTGGTATAACAGAAGATAAACTGTCAACTACTGCCAAATTCATGTTTGATGGTACCGAATATAAAATAACACATGGAAGTGTAATAATTGCAGCAATAACTTCATGTACAAATACTAGCAATCCAAGTGTGATGTTGGGAGCTGGTATGCTAGCCAAAAATGCTGTAGCTGCAGGTCTTACTGTAGCTCCATATATAAAAACTAGTCTTTCTCCAGGTTCAGGAGTAGTAACATATTACTTAAACGAATCTGGTGTGATTCCCGCTTTAGAAAAACTTGGTTTTGATATAGTTGGATACGGTTGTATGACTTGTATAGGAAATAGTGGAGGATTAGATGAAAACATTGTTAACGCCATTGAACAAAACGATTTAGTTTGTTGTGGTGTTTTGTCAGGAAACCGTAACTTTGAGGGTCGTATTCATCCAAACACCAGAGCTAATTATCTAGCAAGTCCTTTGTTGGTTATTGCATATGCTATTGCTGGCAGAGTTGATATTGATTTTGAAACTGAACCTTTAGGAGAAAGGCCCGATGGAAGTGCAGTTTATTTAAGGGATATTTGGCCAACCCGCAATGATATTCATACTGTGGAACAAAGACATGTAATTCCGGCAATGTTTAAAGAAGTTTATGCAAAAATTGAAACAGGTTAGTAGAGAAAATTGTTGAAAACACGTTGAAAAATTTTAAATATGGGGTTACCCAGTACCAGCATGATTCAGAAAGTTTGAAATTTTGTAAAAAAATGTATCTAGCAAGTATCCAGCAAAATCCAGCAACTGTTTCCAGATGTGTTTGCATTTCAGTTACAATTTAAGAATTATCTTGGAAGTGATACACTTTATTTTACATATTACATTTATATATTTTTTTTCTTGTTTTTGTGGTGTTGCCCAAGCAGCACATTTAGTAGTCTCTATACGTAGTACCTACCATCAGTGGAACTTTAAAGGTTTCCGCAATTAACGACCGTTACGTAATGGGAATGATCCAACTATCAAGCATTCATCAAAATGGGGAATAGTTATTATGTAGCAGTTACTGTTCCGGAACCTTCCCTGTTACATGTTGACAACTAGGTTATTACGTAAATGGAACGTAACCAAGTAGTAGAAATAATTAACTTTTCGAATAACTCTTTAGTGGTATGAGAGCAAACTAGATTCTGCTCTCACTCTCTCGTTCGAATACCAAAATATAATGTATTGCATTCGGTCTTACTGATTGTGAGTATGAAGTCAATATGTCCAAGTTAAATCGATTGAATGAAATATGTATAGGTAATAAACCATGATGTTTCGTTCTGTGTGGAAATTAAAGCTTGTTTTCTGTAAAATGTTTACATGATACTTCAATAAAGAAGACGCGCTCTCTGGAAATTTGTTGTTTCAAAAAAAAAATCCAAAAAATTATGTGTACACTCGAAAATGCAAAATTTTTTATGAAAAACATTTTTTTGTTATAAAAGATGTTTGAATATGACCATATTTAATAAAAAAATAGTTTTCAGAATTATATTTTTATCTGTCAATATGGCGGCATCATTCAATAAGGGTATACCAAAAAGTAGCAAATGCGACGAATGACGTCATTTTCTGGTAGCTTTAAACTGGCCTTTACTACATTACTACGAAAAGGTTACTGCAAAGTTCCCGCGTACTTTACGACTCTCTCTTTAAATTTGGTAGAGCTGGCTGATCCGATCTATACTCCATTCATATCATATGAGCACATACTTTTTTTTTACCTGGGCTCGCAGAACGACCCTGTGTTGACTTTCAGCCGTGCATAATTCTCTAGCATAGACACGCAGTGCAATATATAAATTCCATAAAATGTATTTATATAATACCGCGCGATTATGCTAGAATTTTTTATATGCTTATATGAAATGAATGGAGTATAGGTAAAAATAATTTTGGGATTGGCAACACATTAATGACTGACTAAACATCAACAGGTGACATGTGGAAGTGTTATTAGCGAAAATCAAACAAATGATTTACTCGAGGATTTACCTTGAATACCAACAAAATTCAATGTGGCGAAAATCTCGATTGCCCAAAGTTAACAGTATTATCCATATTTTCTCTCATCTGATCATTCACATATTCATAAATTTTGTAATTTCCCTAAGTTATTCATTTGTCTGAGTTTTGCGAATTTGTCAGTTGGCGAAATTTTATTTAATAATAAATGGTAAGTCACAAACAATCACAATCAATTGTATTGTTTACTTCAACATTTGTTGGTTCTTCACTGCATTGTTAATAAGGGACAGTTCCGCATCAATTAAATAATTTGTTAAATTGGTAACTTTACTTAACTGTAACATAACTTTTCTATAAAAGGTCGATGAACGCCGGAAAATCTTTATTGTTGTTTTATTGCTTTTTGGCGCCATGTTCGAATAGTTCCGAATGAGAAAATGTTGATTTAATGACGCTAATAAGTTACACACCTTTAAAGCTCCAGAAAATGTCCCGACAACGTTACAAGAACTTTAAATAGAACACTTTCAGTTATCATTACTTTGAAGTGATTCTATGGTAACGCTGTGCAGTCGGCATTACTACTAATTCTCACTTTCAAGTTGAAAATGCTTTAAAGTAATGCAGGTAATGCAGAGTAGTATCCGCGACGTTGCGCATACTGCAGTAGTTACTTGAAAATGTAATAACTATGCAGTACCTGAATTCAGTAGAATTTACGTAATTGTTACTATACGGGCATACCACAAGGTGAATTTTACACTGAAGCCGCAAATTTAGTGACAGTTATGTAATGCCTACTATAATAAAGTTCCGATGCCAGTTTCCGTCACGTTGGTGCCAGTTGGGTGATTCACTTAGTATATTAGCCAAGTATACTACAATATTACTGAACCATCTAGGATGAACAAATTACATACTTTGGTTAAAAAACGGCTGGGAAATAATCTTTGGCCCCAGCTAAAAATAATTAAAATTACCACCATAACATGAATCAATGCACTTTGCTTTTAATTTGAATATGGTATCTTCAGAGCAGTTATTACAACATTGAAATTAAATACATTTTAGAATTTCAGTTTTATACTTTATCGAATCAAATTGTGTGCATATAATGATTAGTAATTAACAACAATTAATTTAACATTTAAAATTTTATAAGACGTGTAAAATTATTTAGCCTTTTTTAACCCAATTTTTTTTATTGGCTAAACATGCATACAGTATTTTTTTTGCCAACCAAAATGCGTCACAAATACAGGGTGTTCGAAATTTGAGTATCTTGCTTATCTGAAAGTCCTTGATTTTTTTTTTGCACTATATGCTTTGTAATATACAGTAACTGCTAAAGGAAAGCAAATGATGTACGTGTAAATTTCAAATGGAGTATTAATGACGGTTCTCACTACAGATGGAGAGGGCATAATCCATACATATTATTTGCTTTACATTCAACGCCTGTTCGACATGATACAGCGCTTGCTGTATTGTGACATCTTAATGAAAAAATGCTTATCCAATGACAAAAAGTGATGTAACTATTAAAAATAAATGAATTTTATGATGATTTCAAGGAACAAAATGTCCATTGACAGTTCTGTGGCCATATTTTAAGGTAATAATGTAATAAAGTTGTCTAGGAAATTCTGCACCTATAGGTATTTTGAAATTGATCTCTTGTAAATTCTTGATTATTTTTGTAGTTTTCTAGTAAATTGAATTCAATAGTTTCTTTCCCATTGCAATGATTTTCCCGTATTGTTTTAACATTTCTCATTGAATTCAATACTTGAAGACTATAAATAATAACAAAAATGTACAGGCAACACTTTTATCTAAGAAAAATTTCAGGAAATCAAACACCATGTTTTGTTGAGTTTTTTATTGAGAAGATTTACTAAAAAAAAAATTAATGCCCTGTACCTCAGAAATTAAGGTTTCAGAAAAAGTGCATAAGATAAATAACACTCATTTTTCAATAATCCATTCCCCAAGTTTCTGTACTTAAAGGGAATCACCCTGTATATTCCCAAAATAAAAATTTGTGGGCAAATTACAAATTTCTTTAGTATTGATTTTTCATGGCTTCAATGTTTCTGTTAGATAACTTTTTTATCGAATTATGCTCTTTACAAGAATTCACAAAACTGTCAAATGAATATGTAGAGGTGGCACATCTTCAGGATAAGCGGTATACCAATGGTGACCTTCATATTTTGAACACCCTAATTTTAGACAATTAATATTGTTAGTACTGACCATTTAGCAGGTCCTTAATATAAAATTGTCATGAATATAATATACCATATTTACAATTTTTATTGTACTAAACAAATGATTATTTTTCCCCAATAGGTTCAAAGAGTTGGCAAAGCCTTGTTGCTCCAGCTGGTAAGATTTACCCATGGTCTAAATCGTCCACATACATTAAGAAACCTCCATTCTTTGATGGAATGACGAGAGATTTGCCAAAACTCAAAGCACTTAATAACGCTAAAGTTTTACTTCTCTTGGGAGATTCAGTTACCACAGATCATATCAGCCCCGCAGGGTCCATTGGACGGACAAGTCCTGCAGCAAGATATTTAGCACAAAATGGTTTGACACCAAGGGAGTTCAATTCGTATGGTTCACGAAGAGGAAATGATGCCGTTATGGCCAGAGGTACTTTTGGTAATATTCGAATAGTCAACAAGTTTATGAACAAGCCTGGCCCTAGAACGATCTACCTCCCAACTAATGAAGAGGTATGTTTATAGTTAATCATTATAAAACAATGACTTTTTTAAAGAACAGTGTGCTTACTTAAGTTTAGGCTTAGCTTTCACTTAAATTGATATAAAAGAACATTGATATCAACGTTTTACTTATTTGGTCAATAGCCTATTGAATTAAGTTGGTTCAATATGTTATTATTATTATTGTTAGAAAAATAGTATATAAATTAGTTTTTTTTATGAAAAACGTTTTTATCACTTTGTAATATTCACATTTTTCTTTATCATATTTATATTTAGATGGACATATTCGACTGTGCCGAAAGATATGCAAGATCTGACACTCCTCTAATAGTTATTGCTGGTAACGATTATGGTTCTGGATCTAGCCGTGACTGGGCAGCCAAGGGACCTTATTTGCTGGTAAGTTAATAATAAGATATAACAATAAATACACCTAGTATAATTTAGTACTTTAAGTGGAATTATTAACTAACATTTTTCGTTCTCTAACCTTATGACTGTTATTTGTTGGCAATAAATGTACTCATATATATTGCTTCATTACCAAAAACCTAATTGGTTTGCAAATACTATCAGAAAGAGATCCCAGGGCAGTATGCAAATAAAATTCATATTAGGGAAAAGTTAATGTCTTATTAATTGTTGTTTAAATAAACAAAGTTATTTACTATTAAACTCTAAGGAAATTTTATGTTCCTTTTGGATTTCCTTAATTACCCAAAATTAAAAGTGATTTTTAGCCTGATGGAAGATGCAGATAATAATCTGTACATAGGTGAATTTATATAATTTTTGACATAATCTTGAAAATAGATAACTAATTTATTTAGAGACAGTCAAATTAAAAAAAATTATATAAAATGTTCCACATTTTCTTAGCACTGGTCTAAGTTATATAGGGTGTCCACCTACTATGTATGTATTTCTTCCATAATTCTTTAGTCATTATGGATTTACATAATTTGTTCAGCATTCAAAACTTTATATTTCAAAAATATTTTCAGTTATACGGGGTACTCTGTTTTGGCTGGGCAGTAACTACTTTGTTAATATAGGCGGAATACCCTATAGATTATTACATATTTGATTAGGGACCATCCAAAGCTTTTGAATGAACTCTCATAACATAACACGAACTTCTTTTTGAGCGGTTTATGAGATTTAAAATGTTTTCAAAATTTTGACAGATGTAGGTCCTTACTGCTGCAGCTGATTAACCTGCAAGTGATGTGTTTGGCTTTATAACTTTCAATTTTATCTACAGGGTGTTCATAATATTATGTTAAACCTGTAGATTTAAAAACATCATTATATCATTATTATATTATTTTAAATGGAAAACCCTATGTATTATTTCATATTTTATTAGATAATTTCAAGTGTTTTCTGATGACCTGCATAATTGATATTTATTTTGGATAGTTTTGAAAAAATATATATTTTTCAGTTCTTAATATTTCAAAAATTTTTTATTTAGTTTCAAGTAAACTGAGAAAATAATAGACAATAGACTATCACAAACCATACCAGATCATTTATAAGAGTTATGAAAATTATTAGATATTTAATTTACAAATAGTAATAAATAGTAAAAATAGTACTTAAATAACTAAAATAAATAAAATTGCCGAAGGCGTCGTGTATTTCATTCGCAGACAGGTTTCTAGTTATTGCATTTGTCAGTGCGAAGTAGGTATACACTAAACAGCAGCATTAAACTTGTATTTATTTTTAAACATGGTTATTAGTTCTGTGTTCTGTGATGCTACCATTCCAGTAATGGGAAATGTAAAAACCACGCTCGCTAGAAAATTTTATGCTCTGGTCCTATATTGCAAAATATTTACAAGTAGTATTGTCAAAATTATATTAACTTATTACTATTAGTAATGGTTTATTATAGAATTTGACTTTATTTTTAGGGAATTACAGCAGTAATAGCTGAATCATTTGAAAGAATTCATCGTTCAAATTTGGTAGGAATGGGAATAGTTCCTCTTCAATTCCAATCAGGTGAAAATCCTGAATCTTTGGGGCTGACTGGAAAGGAAAATTACACCATCAATTTACCGAGCAATATAAAGCCAGGTCAGAATGTGACAGTTACAACTGATACTGGCAAAAGTTTTAATGTTGTTTTACGATTTGATACAGAAGTAGATATTTTATTTTACAAACATGGTGGCATTCTGAACTATATGATTAGAAAGATGTTGAGCCAATGAGAGGGAAATTGTTTTGCTTTTAATTATGTTTTTTTGTGTATATGTATAACCAAGGTTAAAAAAAAGAAGATTTTAGTTTAAATTTTAATGGGGAGGGTTGTTTTTAAATAAGAATATATTTACAAAAATCTTATTATAAAACCATAATTTTTATGGTTTTATAATAACGCATGATATATGATAGGTATCCGAGAATTATTGGAAGTCAGTAGCTGTATAAGGATCTGTACAACATGGTCCATATCCAGTGCACTCCGTTATAACACCTGTTAATATTTTTTATCGTTTCCGTTAAAATATTTTGAAATTAAATCTGGTAAAATTCTGTTTTAAAATTAGAGATGACAGGCCATTTATGTTTTTGACCAGGTAACTGTGTGTAAATGTTCATTTATAGCCATTATGATCTGTGAATTGGAGCACAGAATTAAGGTCAGCTGGATCTAAATAGAGGCAAATAGAAATTTATATTACTACATAAAATGAGCTTTAAAAAATATGAAAATACATTTATATCTTATATTTTTATTTTCTGACTTATACTTACTACATTTTAATTAAAATTCTTATTAACCTAATTCTGTTTTCGATTAGACGGGGAATTTGGATGACATCCCAGAGACACATTTAAAACTAATACTATGTTCCAAAAAAACACATGATAAAGTAATAAATTAAATTGTAATTTTTTTTGACAATCTTGTATTTAGAGAATTTATAGAAAAGTGTGTGGGGGGGGACGCATATGCAAAAGTGCAACTGCCCAGTTCAACTACACTAAGAAAAAAAATATTTGCCCGAGGCTACTGAAAATGTTTTCTGCAATATTCCCTCCGAACTCGAAGACAAATACTTTTGGGTTAGTGTAGATGAGATTACCAATGAACGTGGAACGAAAATTGCCAACGTATTGGTGGAGGCCTTGAATAAACTATATGCCACAAGGCGACATTTGTTAGCTCAAAAGAGTTGGAATGTGCAAATGCAGACAATGTGTCCACTCTTGTAAGTGACAGTTTTACTATTATAAGGGGACGGTTATGAGGAAAATAAAGAATAATATTTATTATTTATTACAGACACCGCAGCATACATGAAAATTATTGGGTAACTATTACAAGCAGTATACAACTGTGTTCATGTAAATTGTCTTGCGCACACCTTACATTGAGTGGCAGAAACAGTTAGGGGAGTGTTATCCTAAAGTGGATTTTGAGTGTAAAAAAGTGTTTTGTAGCCTCGAGCGCACATGGTTGTTTTGCAAAATTCTGCCAAACATAGAACTGCCTCCTGAGCCTGTTGTGACATGGTGGGGTATCTGGATTGAGGCCGATACATTTGGAGAAGGTGAAACAGGTACTTCAACAGTTGGATTACAATCAAGCTGTAGCAGTCACTAATGTTCAGGAAGCCATCATGAATCCAACTGTTCAAGGAAGGAAGGAAGAAATTCATAATTTCTTTTTGCGGATTCCCCTTGTAATACTGCAGCTGGAGTATAATCCCTAATTGAGTTTTCCCTTTCAGATGAAATTAATGTGTATGATTTAATTGCTAACAGGGGAATCTGCAGAACACAAAAGAAAAATTAGAAAATGTTTTAGAGGCAAATCCAGGCTTTTGTATACTTTCATGTCTAGTAAAACTTTTATGCAGAGGATTTTGCTGCCGCCGGGAATTCACGAATTGTCCCTACTTAAATATGCAGTATTTCAATATGCCCCTATTACATCTGTAGACACTGGACGATGGTTTTCTATGTACAAATGGATATTTTCCGACAGAAGATGCCGTTTAACTCCATCCCATTAGGGACAGATTTTAATTATATGTTGTTATTTCACTGGTGGTTCTTCTATAGGGTCATTTGGTCAATGACCTCCCATATACAAATAAGAAAATAGAGCTATTCATTTTCTGAAGTTTAAAAATATGTAATATATTTTTTTAATATTCTTAAAAAATATATTAAAATTTCTAGTTCATTCTATGCACAATATTATTCAAATATCTAGATCGCAGGATTTCGTATCCCCTCCGAGCACCGAGCCTCTACATTCATATTCATTACATTATTCATTTACAGAATTTAAAAATCTTGGGTCAATCCACAACTTGTCTTCAAAGCTAGCTACGGACCGAATATACAACGAATTAAAGTGAAATAGACTTATGCGCGAATCGTCAGAAAGCAAAAAGAGACAGAAAACACTGGCGGGGACAATGTCCCTGACACATTTTACGGAAACGGTAACGCACGAAGTTCAGTAGAGCAGTCTTAATGCTGACTAGGTACGCGTTGGTCGGTAAATTCTGTCGTGTTGTTTTTAATGTTTTTATTTGTGAACATTTTATTAGTAAATCTCTACTTGTCGTGAAATTAAGTAAAACAGTGTTTTTGGTGTTATATTATTATTAAATATGAGTGTTGTACAAAATATATTAAAACTGAAAGATGGACATAAGTTTGGTTATGAAGACCTAGTGAAATTCAAAGGTGGTGGCCGTCCAAAACCTAATATGACGATAAAGCAAACATCTCTTGATAAGAAAAAAGAAGTTAATAGGTATTTTCGAAATTCAATGTATGATTTATCCGAGTGTTTCCGATGCTTGTTATTTGGTGATGATCCTAATCCTATATGGTCCAAAATAGGTATAACTGACTTGAAACATTTAAAAATAAAAGTACAGAAACATTCACTCGCATCAAGTCATGAATAACTGTTGTAGTCTAGCAACATTTGGTACAGTTGATGTTAGAATGCAGTTAGACAGTGCCTATAGAAAAAGTTTAAAAGTTTACAACGAAAACGTTTCTAAAAATAGATATATTTTAAATAAAATAATAGACTGTGGAGCTTTTGAGCTAGCACTACGCGGACATGACGAAACTGAGTCCTCTGATAACCCGGGAATATTTCGAGGTCTAGTAAATTTTGTATCTGAACTAGATGCCATTTTTAAAGACCATTTGCAAAACAGTACCGTGTTTAAGGGCACTTCGAAGGCAATTCAAAATGAACTTTTAGATTCGATACTGGCGATTATTCATGAAGAAATAGAATCTGAAATTAATCAATCTGACTTCATTGCAGTTCACGTGGATGACACCACAGATAGTTCCAATAAAGTACAAGTAGTTTTTGTATTTAGATATGTTTTAGACGGTGTTATATGTGAGAGATTTTGGAAATTTATTCAGCCTCAAGGAACGACATTGCAGCATTTGACAGATGTAATTTTAAAATAGTTAGAATGTCTGAAAATTAATGAAAGTACTGAAAAATTGATAGCACAACGATGGAGCATCAGTAATGAGTGGTGCATTTGGAGGTGTACAAGCCAAAATTAAAAAAAGTTATCCTTCAGCAAATTTTATTCATTGTTCATTTTTTTCATTTAGTTATGCCTCATTGTGATATATTGTTCAATCAATTACAAAAATGTAATATCGATGTCATAACAGTAAATAAGTCGTGTATTGGCGTTTTTAATAGTAAAATTGAAGACATCAGAAATAAAATTTTGAATAACTATTTGGAGGAGACATCCATGCAGTCTGCCCAGAGATGTAAAACGGAAGAATCAAAAAGGACAATTTCATTAGTTTGTGATATAATTTGCCTTTGACTCGTTGATCGCCGAGAATTATATAATATACCGACGATCAACGACCCCTCATCGATGCGGGTTTTACATGCAAAAAGTTTATTGTGTAAATAAAAAAAAAAACTCAGAAATTACCATTTATTTTATTCTTATATCGCGCATTTTTCGGAATATAGTATTAGCGGCGACATATTTTTATAATAAGACAAATAATCTCTTTGTTCTAATTGTGCCAGGCAAATGTCAAGAATGAATATGGACAATACCAGGGGGTGACAGTAAGATACCCTTCTTATGCATTGATATTATTCTTTAACATTTTATTAGGTAATAATCTATTACACTTGTTTCAATAAATGTGTCAAATAATTTGGATGAATAGTATTAATAAAGAAAAACAAGAAAGCAGTGTGGCTATCTGGTATTGTCCATGTGAATTTTTTACATTTGCTGGCTTCAAATAGAACAATGAGATTATTTGTCTTGTATGTCACTGGCATTAGGTTTTAACCTGTCTCTGGGATGTCGCCGAGGATTCATATCTAATATCAATAAAAACTAGTTAAATCATAATTCAAAATAAAATTTGTTTTTTTTTGTTTTTTTAATTTTTTTCCTATTGAACTAACCTCAAACTACACCTTATAATAATTAATTTGATTTCTCAGATTGGTCCTATATTTAAGTTTATGTGCAGTGACCTTTCTTTCTCTAAAATAGACCTTTTCCATTAATGTCACGTAAACAGCAATTTTGAAAGCAAAAATTGATACCTAGATAAGAATCTTGAATCTATGAAAAAAAAAACTAGTAGGCTTGCACTTTCGAATAGTGTTAGAAGACTGTATAAATTGATCAAAATGATATATGTAGATATTATCTTTGCCCTCTTTTAAGTTTTCTAACTATTAGGAATATGTTTAGTATTTAGCCATAATAACAGTGACGGTCTGTGCTAAAGGGCACAAGGGCATGTGTCCTCTCTGGCAAAAGTCAGTGATATTTATTTGTCTTATTTTTAATATATCATATATTATGTACTTATTTATCATTTGTTAACTCGTAACAAATTTCATCAAAACTGCATTCTATACCTTTCTCAGCATCTGATATCAAACCTTATTTCTGATTATGGGAACTCTATTATTGTTCCCAATATAACAATGCCGAGGGCAGCCTATTAAAAGAACGAGGAGTTGCGAATACTGCTATGAAAAGGGCACATAATTTGCCATTCCCATTTAATCTGAAATATTAAAACAGTCAGTGACTAGAATTGCAAACATGAACATTTGTTTATGTCTAATCTGGTGTCGTCGTCGTATTCTGGTTATTTGTTTAATTTCTTTTATTTGTTTTGTTTGTTTGTGTTTATAATATAGTGTGTAAAATGAATCTGGACTTAAATACAGTTCAGTACATTATCTCAAACAGTCCTTTAACATTTCAGGTGAAGGTTTCGATAAAACAAAAAGGTATACCAATATCAGTTCTTGAGATAAATAGCACATCAACGTGAAAATCCAGTATATATATAAAAGACAATTTAATAAAAAGATTTATGATAAATATGAGTGGATTTGTGGATGAGGTGACAAATAAATTGTTTTTTTTTTTTTTTGTTTAAATAATCAACCTGCTATAAACAAGGACAAGAGTATGGACTTTATTTTTAACTAAAAAGGTAAGAATATTTTATACCAAAATATTAGGTAATTTTATTCTTTTCCGCTGCAATTTATTTCTTTTTATCCGCCAATTTATTTCTTTTCGGCGTTCTACTCAAAATTATAAGTCCGACAAATATTCTTTGTTAATGGCGATGTGACCTAGGATGTAGTGTTATTTTGGAGTACTTAAAAATTACAATAAACTTGAACTTGCGAAACTTTTCGTGGAAGGCACCCTCCACCCCGCGCCCCCTTCAGCTCTTGTCGCGTTTACACCGTATGCATTTTGTGCTCACCCTTTACGTAGAGCCACGGGCCGCCATTGCATAATAACTAAATACTACATATCATAAAATTAACTTAGTACTTTTAAACAAATGATATTTAAAATCTCCAAATTAATGTTTATAAAACCGAAAAATTAAAACCATTTTATTTTATCGAAACCAGCATTTTTGTATACAGATTGCAAATTGTGTGCTCCAGTCCGAGCAAAGGATGGAACAATGAGATACATATATGGTCAACCTAGTGGAAAGTGCTCATGGAGTTTTGTATAGAGCGTTGTGTGATTCTGTCAGTAAGTCTCGAAGAGAGGAGCGTAGATTAAATTTTATTACCACAGCCAATATGTTGTGTCGTATATCTATCACATTATTCCGTCCTCTATTCAGACTAGGATGGTATAGGTTGTTTGAGTACAAGTGACAGTGCAATGAGGGCTACCGTTATTAGAATCACCAGTTGGCGCCACTGGCGAGTAAGGTAGGTGTCAAAAGTTATTGTTAGGCGCAGAACAAGTTTATAGAGTTTTATTATAATTATTTCGTACACCAGTAAAAAAAACTTGTTAATTATGCCTCAGTGTTGTGCAGTTCCATTTTGTTTGGAAACAAAAGGCGAACATATGTTTCTGAAGGACAAAACGCACCTAAAACAGTGATTGGTAACGATTCGCAGGGATGACTTTACTCCTTCGAAACATTCGTGTGTTTGTAAGAAATATTTTAATCCTGATGATTATGCGTTACCAAAGGAGCCTACTACAAAAAATTGTAAGTAATAATCATACACATTCATTGTTTTCATCATGCTCAGGCTTGATATAACCTAACTTTAATGACATAAGACACATAATTTTCCTACTGAGCAAGTAAATTATTACTTTCCTCTTTTGTCATCATCGTGTTAAATGTTTTTCAGCTAATTTTTATAAAATCACTAAAAACCCGCATTAAAAAGCCATAATAAAAAGTAACGTTCAGTGACATTTACCTTACCCTACACTAGCGCATCATGGTGAATTCCAGGGGCACATTCACGATCGACGCTGAGTGTGTTAGGCAAATAGGATAAAGTGTTCATGGTTCGAGAAAGCAACATTATTCCCGTTCATGGTTGATGATAATCTTTGTCGGGTAGAGCAACTTTTTAACCCAGTTAGAAAGTGGGTTAAAATGTGTCGAGTATGCTCAGTGATATTCTGAGTATTTCATAACCTAAAAAATGAATGTTTATGGTTATTTTATTATATTTTTGGGCTATTTTGTTTTGTCTAAAAATTGAGATGTTAAATCCAACACAATCAGATAACACGTTGTTGACGAAAATGGTCTTACAATATTTAACGAAGATGAAAAATGTTCGATTAACTTGTTGCTGGTATGTAAAATAATTCATAATTGACTAGAACGTTCCGTAAATGTTCTCTTGTCATTTTGATATTTTATAGACCATGTGAATTCCGTTCATAGATATCGGACATAGATTGCTGGACATATTTTATGCTGGCACGATCGAGGGGGGACTGTGAACGTGCCCCAGAGCATGACATGTAAAAGAAGGTCTATTGATTGATAACTGGTTATTTATGACTTGGCCACCTCTGTTTAAAACATTTTTAATTATATTAAATAGATACCTATACAGGGTGTCCCATAATTAAGTACCTTCCTTCAAGGGGGTTATAGAACTAGAAAAAAAAAGTTGAGTTCTGTATGCAAACATTTGATTTAAATCAGTTCATAAGGGAACTACAATCCCTTAAAGGGGTAAGTAGTTATTTGCCAATAAATTCGAAACGTCTTAAGCTGCAAAAATTAAATTTGAACTATTTATTAAAGTCATGGTATTGTCAAATTTTTATCAAAATATTTGTTGGGGTAGTTGCAGGGGGTGAATTTTCGCTATAATTTTTTTTCTAATTTTTTTTTAACATTTAAAAGGAAAAAAGGCACTAGTGTTAAAAACTGCATAAAAAAAGATGTTATTACCAAATTTCAATAGATCCATCGTTTTGGAATTATTTGTATTTTAATATTGCAATACAGGATGTAGATTACCCGATTATGAAACGGATTGCTTTCACTATTTATTAACAAATTGTTGAAATTAGGGGTGGGTAAGAGGATCAGGTGAATAATAAATGTAGACTGTTTTCGTTAGACAGAATTTACTATATTACATAACAGGTTCAGGTACATACATAGAATGCCATAAAGCGGAATTTTTGAGGTTCAAACTTTTCACCAACCTTGTCATAAATCTTCTGCAGCTTTCCACTTTTTAAACTTACATATCCTGCGCCAATTGCCGGCTCCGACCTGGCATTAACACTTTCCAAGGATCGTCAGCTCCTCAACAATTGGTTTCTAATTCCCAAAAAAAAAACAAAAACTGCTTTTTTTTGGGAATATTTTCACTATTGTTTTGTAGAGCAATTTAAAATATCACTTTACACATGAAGCATTTTTTATTTACAATAATTTTCTAATTAATATTATCTACAAATTAAAAGATGATAACATTAATTTGTTAAAAATATGTAAAGCTAGACCAATTAATTAATAAAACTTTAGTTCTTACACTTATAATGTTTCGAATTTATTAGCAACTAATGCCAAATCCCTTGGCATTTTATAAATGACTAATTAATTTTTTATTCTTGATAATCTTCTGAACTTAAGACACAAACTCAAAATAACATTAATTAGAAAACGCTGTATATAGTAGTGATAAGTTAAGAGGTTTCAAATATAGCAATAAAAAATAATAATAATAATAATAATGCCCCGTTGATAGTAACCATGGTGGGTGTTTTATTTTTACCCTGGAATCCAGAGATTCATAATATATTAATTTTAAATCTCTGCATTTTTTTTTTTTTTTTTAGAATAATCGTGATGACTTTATTTACCTTCAATATATTTATCTTCTTTTTTTTTTAGCAGTTACAATTTTATGTAAAACCAAACCACTAACACATTTGTGTTTATATTTATTTATGTATTGTTTTGAGTTATGAGTTATTTAAAAGTGAAAAAATAACCATGAAAAATGAATTTATATTTATTATAAAAAATATAGTAAAATTTCATAATGTGATATATCAGTACAAAACTAGATATGGTCTGAATTCTGAAACAATTCTGAGAATATTTAAAATTTGGAATTTTTTTTTAGGATTTTTCCCACTGTAGAAAAATTAGTAAGAGTTTTTCAGAACTCACAAAACGAAAAATTTCTGCAACAAGATCGTGAGTCGCTAAATTCACATTGAGATGGTTAAAAATGGTCATTAATGTCACTACAGTTATAGAAATGTACCATTAATATTGCTTCCAACTGTTCCATAAATATTCATTCAACAGTACCCTCTGATAATTGAAAAATTAATTAAAACATTCATTGCAACATTAAAGGTGGACTTTGATGTTTCTAATTTTTTTATGACTAGGTGGACGCTTGAAAAATCTGTGTATATATTTGAAATCTTGGATTGCTAAAAAACTGCTTCTATTCAAGTTACTCATAAAATTAGTTGGGGTGATAGTTGTTTAGTTGAAAGAAATTCTTGAAATAGTCTTGTGTGATTCGGTGCTTTTAGAAAGATTAGATAGCAAATTATTTACTTTGGGATAACATTCTTGTATTCATTGGCAACTCTATCGAATGTGTGATCTGAACATGTCATGTAAAGTATATTAATGAGTGTTTGTTTTGTTTTAATCTTCTGCCGCTAAAATATAAGCTATAAATGTTCTCATGTATTCCACCTACCAAAACATAAACACTCAGCTGGAGATGCTAGTGGTTACATCCACACTAATCCATTTAGTTTGCTGAAAATGTTTGCTTTCTATCGTTATAAGCTGGTGATAAATATTTGTATTGTCAACTGTTGGTATGGTAGCATTGTTGTATTCACCACTAATGCTACTATGCAGAAACTGACATAAAGGTGGACTATCCAGTTGCTTCCAGGGTACACACAACCATCACCTCCATCAAATCTAAGTTGAAATTACTGTCTTGTACCACCTACTCATTTCATACATGTTATACATCAAATTGTATCTTCATAATATCTAATCCACAATTGGATAGTTTTACTATATGTACTGACTACGACATTTTACAACTACCAGTACAGAGTTACTATTAATAATTTAGAAAAGTCGAATAATCGTTAATAACACAAGGAAACCTTATTCTACAATGCTCCCCATCCACAGTGCATATTAAAGTGAGCAATACAACAATAATCAATAAGCTGCTAATATTAAATCTTTTGACCAAACATTTAGCGGGAATAAAATTTCTTTTTTTTTTTTTTTTTTTACTAATACTTTAATAGGCCAGTCGGCGAGGGCATTACAAACGAGAATAATTCCGAACAAGCTGGAATCAATTTTAATCTATTTAGTTGGGTCTCAGAAGTCACATTAATTTTGCACCCCTAGAAGTTGAGCTTTTGCCGCCATCTTGAAAAAATTTCCTAAAAAATAAAATCTCCCAGTTTAAAGGTGACTTTTTATTTTCATACCATTGCTGAATTTGAGAGTGGGCGGAAAAATTGCAAGCGAGCTGGTAATGATGATAAGCGCGACCGCCGCCGTTCCGATGATACTCCCACTCTGACTCGACATTTTTAACTACTATCTATGCTGAGAACATCATATGGAGCCATAGATTAGATTTTGGTTTAAAATCGAGAAATTCAACAGCATGTATTTGGGCGCCTATTACTTTGAAACAAGTTAACGTGCATTATGATGTGCATAATGTGTATACTGGTAATTTTAATTTAGATCTATCGACTGAAAGCTACTACTCAAACAAATTACAACAATTGATACAAATGTATGGCATGAAACAGCTAGTAAAAGAAAAAACCAGGATTACAAAAGACAGCAACATTAATAGTTTGATAATTTCAAATGTTGAAGTAACAGTAAACGTATTAGATGCACCCAAATTATCTGATCATAGCATAATAAAAATAACAATCCCAACAAAAAATAAGAACGTCATAAAAGAAACATCAAAGAAATTATGATCAGAAAGAAAAACTTTGGTCCACTATTATTCAAGAAAAATTTGGCAAATATTTATGTGGATAATCACACATGCTGATGTTCTTATTAATGACATTGTTACTGCATTGGATGCGGTAGCAGCCCTAAAAATAGTGAAATTTAATAGTAAGATGCTCCAGAATAAATGGTATAATGAGAATATACAAAATTTATCAAAAGAAAGAGATGATTGTTATAAAATAGCAAAATAACAAACTTAGAAGATGGCTCGAACAAATTTAAGAAGAAAATAGTAAAATGATAAGAATTACAAAACAAGAATATTATGAAAGACAAATAGATGAACATAAGAAAGATGCTATAGAAATGTGGAAAACGTTGAAAACAATGTTAAAACCACTTCCAAAAATAGATGAAGAAATATTTTGAAAATATAGAATAAGAAAATGAAAAATAAATAGCAGAAATTTTTAATGAGTACTTTATAAACAGTATAACTAATGTAATAGATAGTATTGATAAACCAGTAGAAGTAGATGACTTGTCAAACGGTTTTAATAATAACATGAAATGGGAATGCCTCTAAGAAATAGATTACAATCACTTAAAACAAATTGCTTACAGTTTACCAAATAAAGCAGGAACAGATGAAGGTATTAGTGTTCAAGTTATCAAAATTGCTTTTAAAATAACTGGAAAAGTACTGTTAAGTGTTATAAATTACTCACTATGTACAGGTGAATTTCCAATACATTGGAAGACATCCACTATTTTGCCAATACCAAAAGTAAATGGTACCAGAAATGCTCACGAATTTAGGCCAGTTAATATTCTACCCATTTATGGAAAAATTCTAGAAATTGTTGTAAAAGAACAACTTGAGAAACATTGAAAAATATAAGATAGTGTTACAAGAACAATCAGGATTTCATAAAAGTCATTCTTGCAAGACATCTTTACAAAACATAATACCAAATTGGAAGGAAAGTATTGATACAGGATGTGCGGTGGGTGTCATATTTAATATACACATTGATATTTATTTTTAAAATAGGAGAGGGTCTGTTGCCTGAATACTTACAAGAGCATATCACATATATTTGAAAGACATAATCACAACACAAGACAACAAAATAACATACACTTTAGACAAAAAAAGTTTTACACAAAATTATCTATTTTTTAAAGGTTTGATAATGTTTAATGCTTTCCCTACCAATGTAAAACAAAGAAACTGGATACATTTAAAAGAGAAATTAACAGATATGTTAAGATTAGTTATTAAATCTTATGTAATTTAATTTAATTGTACCAAAGATTAGAGATATTTTATTTATCTTTTAAATATTTTACAGAAATGTTATGTTCTCAATGTATTGGTTGTCTAATAGCAAGTTGCTAAATAAACTCTAATAATTTGTAGATAATTTACATATCTTTAACTTTGATTACATTTTTCTGTTGATAATAATCGAGAAATTTGCAAATTTAATTTTTTTTTATTTTTTTCTGACATTTTTTAAGATGGTGGCAAAAGCTCAACCTCTCAGGGGGTACAAAATTAATATGTGACTTCTGAGACTCAAATAGATTCAAATTAATTCCAGCTTGCCTGTAATTATTCCCGCTATCGGCTAATTTAAATGACCTGCTGATTGGCCTATAATGGGCCCAGGCATTTATTAAGCATTATATATATAATCGAAATCACGAAAGAATGCCGTTACTTCATAAATTTATCTCTAATCTACAACGTACACTGTTCAAGCGTTCTTTGTTTACAAAATAATAAAACGATATAGACAGCGCAAGAAACTCCATTATATGTGCCTGTTAATACCTCAGACTAACGTTGTTGATGTGTTATACGGAATCCTAACTTCCTTGACGAAAAAATAAAGAGAAGGCCTGATTTTCATACGTCTCAGTAACAAGCAAGAATAATCGATTAATTAAATCAAACGCTTTTCAGTAGTGTTGTTACATGTTTCATGGTTTCCTGTTTCTGCATGTCAGCTGTCAAATTTGGATTTGTTTATTTTTGAGTTTGATCGTTACTGTTTTCTTTATTTTACTAATTTTTGTATATGAAGAACATCTTTTCAGAATAGTGATGGGTAGTTGACCGGTCACGATGTTTCCATGACTGACCGGATCATCATGACCGGTCAAGATGAATCACGAAATCGGTCATTTTTAAAAATGAAAAATAATAGTGCCATTGGATGTATCATAATTTTCTCATTCAAATTGTGTGTAATACTTCTATAATTGAGGCTTGTGTTGAAGGAAATTATGCATATTAGGATTTTTTTGGCATTTTGTTTTCACGCCCTTCATCTATGAGCTCACCTAAATATTTCTTCATCACAGATGTTCTTATTGCACGATGGTATTGTTACGAATTTATCTAACGTAACACTGTTTGGATTTGAGCTGTCTTTGGGAATGGATAATTGCTTCACAGAGTTTTGTCAGGCATGCAGTGGCGGCTTAGTATTGAAGCATGGGACTCAAATGTTACTTTAAGACATAACTATCAAAATCAAATGAAAAAGCTTTGCAGAAAAAAATTATGATTGAAATTTGCAAAAAAAAGTTGAAAAAATGTGCCTCACTAGGTTATTTTATAAACAATTTATAAAAAATATTTGCAAAATATATATTTTTTTCACAAATCGAAGGAACATGGACAGATTTCAAATATCGTAAAAAAATATAATTTTTGTATGCCTTAAAGTATCGCTTGGGTGTCATGCTCCAATACTAAGATATAACAATCTAAATTTCACTAGCCACCACTGGTAGCATGGCATTGGTCAACACCAATTGTTTTTCAAAAAAAAAAAAAAAATCCCAATTCTTTGTAATTTTTTATTTATAAAATTTAAATTATAAAAATTTAATTTTTAAAATAAAAATATTTTTAAAAATAGATAGTTTTTTAATAATTATATAATTAATTTTAACATTTGATTAAAATAAAATTATATTTATATTTTTGAATTTTTTTTTATTTTTATTAAAATAAATTTTTTATATTATGTATTTCAACAGTCATAATGCAGTGCTGATTTGATTCATATAAATTATAACGATGACGTAACGGCATTCTTTCGTGATGTTGATAATAGTTTAAAAATATGTATGTACTGAAATGGTATTTTTAAAACAGTTCCCTTCTCTTCCAGAAATATCATTTTTGTAAAAATTCCCGATTGTAGACTTTCCTGGTGACTTTATTGTAGTAAATTTATGTTCAATGTATTGATTTTTTTTTTACTTAGAATGTAAAGAAGTTATGTTATAATTTTATATTTAGAAAGTGGTGTTAGCAATAAAAAGATGTTATAAAAACAATACTGTATTTAATTTATAAAAACCGTAAGTCAAAAGGAACAAAGTTTATATAAATATAAAAAGAAAAACAATAAATTTAAAAATTAATAAAATCTCAGACATCATAAGTGGAAGCTGAAACATTTCCACCTTTTCCTGTCCAATTAGTGTGTACAAATTTACCCTCCTTTCCAAGGAGTTCGTAAGTATGAGCACCTCAAGTAATCACGTTGGGCTTGCAATAGATTTGCGGGCAGGCGTTCTGAACGATATCCATCATAGAATGCCAAAGCTGTCCCTAAGGCTGGAGTTGGAATACCTAAAAAAACATAAAGCATGAAGGTAAGGTAGTGCAGTGAGGAGATGGTCAATGGGGTATTTTCCCATGTTTTTTTAATTTGAAAACTAAAACCGAGATAAAAAACATTTTCTTTGTCATTTAAACTGAAATAAAAAAAGTCAAACTTTCGTGACGTCACAAAGCATAAATTCAAATAGAGCACCAAATGTAGTTATTTTTAGGATATTTTATAATCTGCAGTTGTATAGTATTGTACAAAATTTGACATTAGACTAACCTCATTTTTCATTTGTTTATTGCAAAAATATAACAAATAATTATCTGATCTACCTTCTACAATAATGTTTCCATGTTGTGTTTTTAAAATGTTTTAAAACAAATACACAAACAAAAATGCTAAAACAAGAATCATAACAGAATAACAGAACCATCTTGCTAGTGTTTCAATAAATTTAGTTTGCGCTAGTGACGTAATTATGAAAAATTGTAACTTTAAACTGAAATAACTATTTTAAAGTAATATATTTTTTGCACCAAAAATACTAAATAAAGTTTATTTTCATTGATATCTCATTCCACAGAACCTGACGTGCAAGATTTAGCCTCAAAAACTTATAATTTGTTACCATGATATATTAAAAATATTAATAACTATAAATTTTTTTCCTATATATGTAAAATATATATAAATGACAACTACTCTTCATTTATTAAGCTGGTGGAGTAAGCAGTATCTAATTAGTGATGTGTTTTAGGAATAGGCAATGTAAAATGAATAAAGATATGTACTATTATGCTCACGATATTACTGCACAAATCAAGTGTTAAGTCACTTAGGTGCAGGTCTGAGAAATTTATTTAATTAAATTTAGGATTTATTATTTTCATAGAAAGTTTATAGTATATACATACCATTTTATTAACATAGAAATCCTATTATTGTTATTTATTATTTAATTGTGTAATTATTCTGGAAATTATTCTATTCTGTAAATTATGTAGATTCTGTAAATAAATTTCAAAATATAAGAATTTCCACTTTCAGATAAATGAATTGAATATACCCCATTATCTGTTAAAAATATCAATTCCATATATTTCTAGAACGAGACTTTTAGTAGAAGCATTAGCATATTAGGTAGGACCTACACTGCACGGCGCAGACGCACGCACCGATTGCTGACATACCTAGAATCGAGTTAAAATCGTTCTGTAATCAGAATTTAGTATTCGTGTTTCATAATTTATGACGTGTATTTCCAGTTATTTTCCGATTATTCTTAATTCGAATTTGGAACAAAATAATCGAATTACAGGTTATTTTCAATTCGAATTATCCCATCACTAAGATATATACATACTGAAGCACCCCAGCCCTGGGCTGCTTCGTCGCAGATTTCCGATATTTTTACATAATACTAAATTATTTCCAAACATTTATATCATTAAATTCTAAATTAATTATTACATAAAAGGGTTAAACCATTTTCTTATAATTTTGGCAGAAAAACGTAGGTATTCAAACTAAGAGTCTAAATTACTCATCTTGTAAAATAACACACAGCATTCATTTAATATTTTAAAACGTTGAGAAAACTGTATAAAAGTTTCAAGGCGTTTGCTAGCCGAGAACATATAACATAAACAAACCGACGTAAACACGTAGGGTTGGAAGAGATTTACCAGAAATAGGGTTAAAGGCTAATAAATATAGTCATTATGTCACTTTTCACTTTAAGAACTGTGAGTTATAGTTTCGTTAGGAGTGCACAAGTTAACGTTTGGCTATCTCCGTCAAGCATACAGAATTGAACAACGAACTCACTCACGGGAAATCATATAAAATACGCGAGGCGGCGTAAAATCGTGGTCACATCTTTGGCAACCCTAGTGTTATGCTGGCTCTTCTGGAGCCTGGAAGTCAAAGATAGACTGCTCTCCCGGCTTTTATAGCAGCCCTCACCGTCATGGTCAGACCTTTGGCAACCCTAGTGTTACGCTGGCTCCTCGGAGCCTGGAAGTCAAAGAGAAACCACGACCCCGGTTTTCATAACCGCCGGTAAGGGCAGAGCCCCGCTTAATTAGCGGTCCACCCATTTTGGCGCAGAAACCTCTGTGGCCTGGTCTTTGTGACTGAGGACCTACACTGCTTTATACTCGGGCGTGTGCACCGCCGACGCCGCCGCCGACATGGAGACGAATAACCCAAGGGTTACTCAAGAACCCGAGGGAGTAGGCCCCGCGGAACTCTCCGTGTGTACACAAGTTGGTAAGGATGGCATTTAAATAATGTTTTTACCGCGTTGCCATTCTCGCCGTATGCGGACTCGTTACATTTCATGAATTCAACCAATTTGTTTTTTTACGAGTGAAATGGCAACGGTAATCAAAGTACGACTCTATATGCTTGTGTTTCGCGGTTTTTGTTGACCGGGTGGTACCAAATGATTTACAGTAGGCCTTTTTCTTTCATAATGCATTTTTCAGTAATAATTAGTACATTCAATATAATCACTGACAAGATCAGGTATCAGCAACTGTCGTGCATTTGCACGCATCAGTTTAGTTCAGTTTTAAGAATAAGATAATGTAAATAATAAATAGGGTCCAGTTGAATCAGCAATGTAGATAACTTTATCGAATCTCACCACTTGTAAGAGTGACTCGAGCGTCGGCTGATAGATTGGGATTGTCAAATGACGATAACACAACATGCAGTTCATTCACCCCTCTGAGGTGTTGACCTGGACCTTGTCTCTCGACATGGGGTCCAGTGTTGGGTACTCAGTGGGTGTTTAATGTTTTATGACCACAGCTGCTATACACGTACCTTAAATGCAAGTGACGTCTGCCAACCACTTTAACAAACTTTATGGGGTAGTTCGTTTCACCTTGGTTTAAGCCTTGAAGGCGGGGTGCATTCGGCAAAGCCCAACAAACAAATGGACAGTTGTCTCAACGATTATTAATTGGCAGCGTTTTTTGTATTTAGCGTACTGTTGTACTGCGGCTACGTGTCCGCGATCAGTAAAGCATGGTTGTCGGCATATGGCTGTCTTATTTGGCAGGGGACGTTCGGATACTGCATACAAGGAAATTTTCTCTTGCACCAATATGTGATATTTTGCATATGTCATCTATACTACGGAGCGGAAATTTCCGCTGCATGCAACAATGTTTTGTTGCATTGCAGGTTCAACTAGACGAATGTTAAATGTATTTCTTTTGGACAATTATCTACCATATGTAAGGTTTTGCATGTTCATTACACGACAGCGAGGAAGCTTCCGCCGCATGTAACAAGGTTTTGTTACATTGCAGAATGTTAAATGCATTTCTTGTGGACAGTTGTCTACCATATGTAAGGTTTTGCATATATTTAATTACTAGAGCTGTCCGAGGTGGCTGGAGTACAGCCACGGTCTTGCGATGGCGTCACACGTGCCGATTTAGAAGTGATTTACGCTGCAGTCTTATTTGAAAGGTTAATGCGTGAGGTTGTACCTGTAAATTATACATAATGTCAAACGCGCCAAAGGGTAAAAAACGACCGTACGCGGACACAGTGAATAAATTTATCGGTGAATTTCCGGATTTATTCTATGACGGATGTAAAATAATTTGTAAAGTTTGTAATCAAGACTTAATGTGCTGGCACAAAACAGATTGTCGTCGTCATATCAACACCGTGCAACATCAAAATAAAAAAAATGGCATGCCTTTGACAACTCAGTTTATGTTTGATTTATTGTTAATGTTAATAGCCTGTAATATTCCGCTTACACAACTGGATAAACATCCATTTCGGAAGTTTTGGAATAAATACAATCCCCAGGTGAACTTACCATGTCGTACATCGTTACGTAGATATATTCCAGCTGTTCGTGAAGACATTGTAAATAGGATTAAATGTTGATTAAAAAATACACGGCTCTGGTTATGTATTGACGAGACGACAGATTGTAAAAAAAATTCTATTTTAAATATTATAGTACGTGTACTGGGCCCTCTTAAACTAACATTTCCACTTTTACTAGCTAGTAAAAGACTAACTGCGTGTACTGGCGAAATAATTATGGGGTGTTGGAGACATTCGAAAAATTTGAACTTTCAACAAGTCAAGTATTGATGTTTGTGACTGATGGTGCTGCGACAATGCGCATGGTAGGCCGTTCTTTTCAAAGAGACAATTGTAGGTTTTTACATGTTACGTGTAAAGACAAGCTTTCAAGACGTTTCCCTTGAAAGAGATTTAAAAACTATTAATAACAATTATAGAGGACTACATGACGCAATAGAAAAATTGCAAAATAGTTCGTTGTCGTTATAGTGGAATCGCTGCAAATAGTGGACGACGTAAATACACAGCTACAGGCTATAAATGACGCAAAAAATAATCGTGTTAGTGAAAAATTCGAGAGTGTATTACAGAAAGATCCTGATTTTAGTAAATTAAGACAAATTTGTGATGGTGCATCTACAACTTCGTTAAGTGAGTTCACAGATTGTTTTACTTATGCCTGTATTACATCCGTAGATGTAGAATGGTCATTTTCAAAATGCAAAACATATTTTTTCACCAAAGCGAACATCGCTGACGGAGACAGCTGTAGAAACATACCTGATGCTATTATACTATAGATCTTCCCCACTTTGTGATGACACACAACCAAACTACTTCATAAATCTGCTTAAAAGGGTGAGTTTTATACAAATTTTTATAAAATGTAACATTATTGTTAAAATTTATTTCCATTTACTGTACTTATTCAAGTATTATGATATGATGTAAACATATCGATGGCTTAAACTACAAACCTGCTAACTCCAAAAATGTAAATTTTACAGGAGACAATAAAAACTATTTACAGCTTTTGTAAACTTTAAATGTATGGTGCAATCACCATATTATTATAAAATTAAAATTAGGACGTGGTAATGGAATGAAAAATATTAAAATTTTATTATATTTTACTTTTTTTTAAGATAATTAAGGAGTTAGAAGTTTTTTATAAAATAATGAGGTAGTTATTTTGGAGTTAGACGTTTATTCTCTAATTTCTAAACAATATTACTGAAACTTGCAGATATCATTAAACAAATATTTTTATCAAAAATAACAAACGAAATATTGGTTCTTATTAAGAATAAAGAAAAAAACAAAATCTCATTTTGCGTACTGATCTATAAATCAGTTTATAGAATATAACTTAATTATCATACGGAATGTTGTCGTAATAGTTATGGTAATCAGAAGGAATCACCTTTTTTAATTGTTGAGGATGCTCATACTTCTTTTTTTAATTTTACACCGGTTTGTGTAAAATTTCGGCAATTCATCCCAAGTTCTTGTTCTAACTTCTCTATCTCGCCTTTGAGATAGTAAGGTCCAGTCATCTGCAAATCGTAATTTTAAAAAATTTCACCATCAAAATTATATTGAAGAGCACGCACATCGGTAACTTTGGGGTTACCCTTTTTTTCCCAGGCCGTACCGACTTGAAAAATTCGACAACATCAAACTTTTTAAAAATTTGAGTCAAGTAGTAGACGTTATATGGGTCGGGACTTCTTCTAGTCTTGATACATACATCAATGTACTCAGCAGGGATATTGATCACTTTATGCTTTTTTAGCTGTTTTTCTATCATGGCATGCATTCTGTCGGCCTCCATTTGAGTATGACCAACTTCTAAAAATTTTTGTTCTATGGTTTGTCATGGCTAAATTAAGTAAAGCGTTGCTCATTGTGACATTTCGATTTTGACATGTACAGCCATCAGTGTACAATATTATTTTATTGCTGTCGCCCTCTTTTTTCAACTGAAGTATCACTTTTTCCAATAAAAATTTAACTACAATTGTAGTAAATTCTTCTGCATTTAGCCCCCCCTCCTCTGATTCATTCCATAAATAGCAAGTTCCTTCCTTAGATTTTAAGTTGAATAAACAAAAGTTGTGAACGCAAAGCTTAGTTTTGTAATATATACTGGATACAGTGGATTGTGGTGATAAAAGAACAGCTTGCAGGTCCATAGTGAACACATAAGTTTCTCTTTCCTTGTCTTTCTGTTTTTCTTTTGTAGCATCTTTTTTCTTTTCAATATGTATGGCATGTTGATCATTTGAATAGTGTCCCAACTTGTGTGAATAACAAATTTGAAATTGGTCCTTTTTTGGGCTGATATAAGGAGATGTTTCTTATATCCACAGCGTTATTAAATGTACATACAGATAGGGATTTTATATTACGTTCTTCACACCATTTTTTCACGTAGAAGTTGTAGAGGGCTGTTTTCGATGGCCATTCAGATAAGAGATAATTTTTTTCTGTTGATTTCCGACCATAATGTGACTCCATCGTCAGCAATTGATTAAGAAAATCATTGATTGCTTTTTTTTCTTTCGTGAAAGGATTGATTTTATTTGATTTTTTAAGAGCTGGTAATAACGAATCTTTTTCTTCGCTTGGTTCAATAACATCATTTTGTTTCAATGATTTCTTCCAATTTAGTACGCACCATTTCCCTATACACAATGTATTCAAAAACATTGTCTTACAGACTCTTACTAATCCATCCCCTTTTCTCAAATTATAGATTACAGAAGTTTTTCTCGATACTGATGGATCTTTTCTGTCCCTGTGACGATTAGTAGGTGAAGTTTGTACTAAGCCATCCACATAAATTTTTTACATTTATGCACTTATAATAATGTTTTTATATATTATTTTAACTTCTAAACTGAAAATTGGCAGCTAATAACAGAATTGTGAACTATTTTGGTTGATTCGCACATTGAAAGTGGCTGCTGATACAGGAGTTAGAAGCTTTACAGTGTTGAAATTTTATATCGTGGAGATAGCCGGTATACGTGCCGTGAAATTTAAAGAAAACCTTAATGTTTTGGAGTTATTTGCTTTACCACACTATGGACTTTTATTTTTACTAGCAGATGGCACCAAAATCTCAAATTCCGTAAAAAGTGGAGTTAGCCGGTTTGCAGTCTAAGCCATCGATATGAGTCATATGACGGCTCTGTCGGCCAGGTGACCTTGGACAGCTCTATTAATTACACGACGGAGCGGAAGTTTCCGCCGCAGGTAACAAGGTTTTGTTACATTGCAATCAACGAACGAAATATAGTGTATTTCTTGTAGACAATTGTTTATGAGAGAAATAAATGTGTTAAAACGATATTTGAGTTTTCTTTACTTATTTCTACTTGCAGTACAAAAGTGAATTCTAAGTAAATCAGTAATAGTAAATTTAAAATCAAATCTTATTTTAATTAATCATTATAAACATATATCAGTGCAGTGCATTTAAGGTTCATAATAATTGGTAAAAGTATGTAATCAAATTAAAGTAAATTAAATCTCAGAAACGAAACAAAGTAATGCTAACTTTATAAACGTATCTGAAAAGTTTACATTAACACAACAAATTTGGGGTCCTACCACTAAAACTAGATGATCACGAAAAAGGCCAATTAATGAATTAAGTATTATTACCTGTCGCTTCACGACACGGTAAGACTTATCGAAAGAGGAATCAATTAAATGATCAAATTAATAAAATCAGAGTGTATACAAGAGTAAATACTTGACACAATCTAACAATAAAATAATAGAGAGGGGGTGGGCCGTTACAATACATGGTGTTTCCAAAAACATGTAGCAATGCTCAGCTATAAATATGATTCTAGAAATGCTTCGTTACTACCGAGATACGGGGTGTTAAAAATTACAAAAAAAAAACTAAAGCACAACTGTAAAATTAAATTAAAAAAATTGTTGACAAAAAGATTAGATTTATTTACACTGACAGTAGATCATAATCTGTCATACTTTTTACATTTTGTAGCATACCTGTTATTTTTTATGCTGCAGATATTAATATTAGGTCCAAAAATATGCATGAATACACACTTTGTAAATTGTCTCAGTTTATTTCATCTGAAAAACCCAAGGCAGTTTTAGATTCTTAGGAAAAACGTTTTTTTTTTGTAACTTAAAACCCTGTATCCCAGTAACGAAGCATTTCCAGACTCGTGTTTATAGGAACTTTTCTATTACAAAAGAAGCCAAAATGACAACCACCTAATATGAAGTTTCAAAATTACAAATTACTTACTAAGAACTCATTCAAGCTATAAAATATTCACAAAACAGATGTTGATGGTTAACAAAATATTTGACAGTTTATTTTTGACGTGATGTAAAGGTCGAGTTTGGTATGGAACATATAATTATGTTAATATCTAAAACTATTTTTATTGTCATGTTAGTTTACTTTTGTAAATTAAAAAAGGTTTTGTCAGCAATGCACATTTTTAACTAATAAGAAATGAGCAATTTTATTGTAATCGGCTTCTGATCATTGCAAAGTTACTATGAAATAATGTATAGTATACAAATTTTGTTTTCAGTATTCTAATAACACTCTAGGAATAATAACACCCAGTATGCCAAAGATGTCATTATGACTGCTTGATATTTTTTTCTGTTACAAAAAATTCATATTTTCCATTATTATTTTGCCTATGCAGCAATGATAATTTTAAATATAATGAAATTCAATGCACTTTAAAACAAAACAAATATATAATATTTAATTGTAAGTAACCGCATATGCTATTTTCTTTATAACAATCTGTTTACTGTGCTTGAACGCAACAAAAAAAAAATTATAAAGGGTATGAATACTCAATACATGTAATAATTTATCTGCATTAATGTACAGGAAAACAACAGATTTCTATGATGAAAAGTACTTTTTACATGTTAGGGCAATGAGTATTTTCAAAAAACTATATTTTCCAACCATTTTGAGGAAATATTGCCTCCTTAGAGGTTATTCAGAATGATCATATGAATCACTTGCATTATATTTGTAATTTGTACCTTATTTCAGAACACCCTGTATATTTATTAAGGGAGTGGTAAATTTACAAGTTGTTAACCTTAGCCCAAATAAAATAACTAGAGGTTGTGCAGAACAAATTAAGATCACATTATAGTGTTAAATTCCTTGGGTTTCATATTCTTTAGCTATTTGTTTACCAATCAGTTTTGACCATGGACTTCAAAGAATTATTTGGATGCTGGCATTGACATAGTTTTATGTGTTAGCCTAAATTAGTTATTATAATCTAAATTATAATTTACTCATATAACTGGTTTTACAAAAATTTTACCTAAAGTAACTGCCGTTGACACAACATTCCTCCATCCAGATTGAGCATTAGTAATGGCAGCCAAAAAAGAAAGGATCCAGAAGTAACGATTTCAATGTGGAATCTTTATCAAAGGCCACTTTTATTTGACCCAAGAAACTGACCTGATAATACAGCCACCCCTCCACATTAAAGCAATGGAACCATAATCTAAATCCCAATTATGTACCTTAGCTGCTTCACGCAGCAACATAAATCCTTGGGCATATGATACAATTTTGGCGGCATATAAGGCTTGTTTAAGATCTTCAAGAAACTGTGTTCTGTCTCCTGAAAATTTCGTTGTTGGACCTGGGAGGTTTTTACTGGCAATTTCTCTTTCATTTTTAAGGGCAGACAAGCATCGGCTAAAGACTGCTTCTCCTATTAGAGTTACGGGTTGACCATAATTCAGGGCAGCTATAGCCGTCCATTTTCCTGTGCCTTTTTGACCTGCTGTATCTCTTATTTTTGGTAGCAGATATTCTCCTATAAAGATTGTGTCAATTAATAAATATCCTTATAAACTACATATAGGCTTGCCAATTGTCATTTTAAAAAACACAAAATGCGGCTGGTAACTAAAAGTTTTCAACATAATGACATTGATACATAAATATGATGCAATCATTATATATGCCTGTTTGATTACTATTTAGTGATAAAAATTTCGCTCTTAAGCGTTTATTACTAACTGGACACCTTAAAAAAAAAACGTATATAAAAGAACATAAAACTCATCGGTTGATCTCAAGATGTCTCTTAGGAAACCTCTCGGAGTGTAATGGTTGGTTTTTGGAAATAAATAATTTGGACCACATTCGTTGTAAATTAAATAGAATGAGTAGAGTTATAAATTAAATTCCAGATTCGACTAAAATAATTTTGATAAATGATACTGTATTGCCCCTGTAGCGTGGCGTTACTGTAAAAATTGTATTGTGCCTAAGACGCTACGATGAGTGTGCGCGCGAATCGGACGTTGTCTTCTTCGGTAGTGTTTTTGAGCGTGAATGACAGACAATGCGGGGAGACGTGCTGTAGCCACAGCGCGGTGTGGACCTGTGCTTTGAGTTTGGTATGTTACCTTTGGCTTTAATTTGATACGTTGCCTTATCTTCATACGTTAGAGACGAGTTAGAGCCGCGGTCTATGGTGAAATTATGGCCGTATCCTGTTGGAGATACGTTACCTTACATTTTTCTGCATTTGAGATGATCTGTTGTTTTGAAGTCTTTGAAGTGTTGTGAGTAAGAAACTAAAATATATTGGAGCTGTGCATAACCATTGGTAAAGTCAGCTTTCATAAATTATAAAACTAGGTACCTAGCAACACTGCGAAGTCCACCCGGTGTCTGCAGGAGGTGCTCGCTAATGTGCAACAAATAATTTTGTTTTAAAGATTTGCAAATCTGTCAACGTTTCTGAACTTTAAGTATAACATATATGTGACTGTTTCTAAATTAAGGATAAACGTCATGAGAGACAGTTTTAATTAGTTGTCCGGTTTTTTTCCCTTTTTTTGAATGGTAACAGTGGGTTCCATTAGCCACAACTTTGGTGAAATCACTTTTAAAAAAAGGGTGGCGTCTAACAAAAAAATCTCTTACGTATATTGGACGACAGGCATGCTGTTATAAAATTAGATTTTAAGATTCTTTTCATTGAGGAAATTTGATTCCAGAATAAGTCGATATGATCATTTTCTCATCTACGCATTTTTTTTTTTTTTAAGTGAATGGCTTTCATTTTATAGGGGTGTTGCATAGTTTCTGGGATAAAATTTTGAAAAACAATAAACATAAGAATAATGATCCCATTTTTGACACATCGTTATAAAATTGAATTCTAAGAAGTTTTCTTATGATAGGCCCTATGACAAGTAGTTTATCTAGATGGGAAAATATTTCTCTCAATTTTGACCTGAATTGAAGATAAAAAAATAAATAAATAAATAAAATAAAAACCAAGAAATGGTCAAAACAAACATTTTTTTCCTATAACTTTTTTCTAAAGTTAATATTTGTTGTTTTATAAGGGTGTTAAGAACTTATGGGACACCCTGTATAACATAATTTTAATTAGGATTATATTATTTAGGTTTATTTATCGTAAAAAACTAAAAGTTGACATATGGCCAAATCAAAAGCTATGCCCTAAATAGCTTCAATTCAAATTTGTCCAAAAATTGTCCTGTGCAAAAGGGCACCATTCAAAATATTCGAGTTAATAACATGGATGAATAGCCAATATAATTTTCTATACTCTGCAAAAATTTGGAAACAATATCTCTGGCTGTTTAGCTGTAAAAAATCAAATCCTTGTTAAAATAGTGTTGTCCCTTATGTGTAGATTTCCAACTTTAAACACCCATATCTCCATTCAAGATGCCATCAAAATTAATTCATTTTGCTACTTTTTTTCTTTCCTCAATGATGATTTTCTCAAAAACAAAGTTGTGTATCATTTCTGATTACTATGACGTATGGTTCATAATTTTATCGTTAATAATAAAGAGATATAGTAATTAATAAGAAACAAAAACATTATTCATCACGTGTGCCTCTATTGTGGAGCTCTTGATCACCCCTCTCGCGTCGGTGTAAGTTTTGCCCTATAAGTTGAAGGTTTGGTTCTATTACAATACATCGTCTCTTAAATAATAATTAATAACATAAAATGTAGCTATTAAATAATAAATAATTAGTAATTCAAATTACTTATAGTAAGATTTACAAATAATAATTTGTATATACGATACGAAACTTTCATTAAATAATTTATATTCTGGTTGGTGTATGTCTGGCTAGCACTGAAAGCAGTCATGTATAGGGCGACAGTACGCTCTCACACAGCCGCATACCCCAACCATTGCACTTTATTGCATAGCCGCGTACCCGATATAACTACACCAATCCAGTGGCAGCTGGTGGATTTAGGCTATACCATATTTCAATATTGGAGCATGGAATCCAAACAATATTTTAAGGCACGACTATCAGTACTGAAAGAAGTTTTGCAGAAAAAAAATTTAGAAAAAAGTTACAAAAAATGCGCTGCCGACCCAGATTACTTCTAGACCATTAGTGAAATATTTGCAAACTATTTTTTGTTTCGTAATCAGAAGGAAAATTTATCTCCCCGTTTTTTTGGCTTTCAAAATTTCTTATACCTAATATAAGGAAGTATAGTAATCGTGATTTTTTTCAACTTCGAGATTTTGATTGATATAGATATACATTTTGAACCCTTCTGAATCCATTATGGCTATTTTCCGAATGATGTCTGTCGGTACGTGTGTGTGGATGTGTGTGTGTGTATGTGTATTTAGGCTATACCATATTTCAATATTGGAGCATGGAATCCAAACAATATTTTAAGGCATGACTATCAGTACTGCAAGAAGTTTTGCAAAAAAAAAAAATTTAGAAAAAAATTACAAAAATGCGCTGCCGACCCAGATTACTTCTAGACCATTAGTAAAATATTTGCAAACTATTTTTTGTTTCGTAATCAGAAGGAAAATTTATCTCCCCGTTTTTTTGGCTTTCAAAAATTTCTTATACCTAATATAAGGAAGTATAGTAATCGTGATTTTTTTCAACTTCGAGATTCTGATTGATATAGATATACATTTTGAACCCTTCTGAATCCATTATGGCTATTTTCCGAATGATGTCTGTCGGTACGTGTGTGGATGTGTGTGTGTGTATGTGTGTATCCGCGATAACTCAAAAAAATACTAATGGGGAACTTTATAAATTTGGCAGTTAAGACTGTCAACAACATTTTAGGTGACACATTAAATTTGGTGAATGTGGTACCACCAGAAGAGACATAATGAATGAAAGAAGAAAAAAGGTACAATTTCGGGAAAAAAATTTAAAAAATTGTACTGCATTTCTGGAGGAATCTCGACGAATTATAATGAAAAAACATAACTTTATGAAAAAATCTGTCCGCATGTCTGTAGTATCGCGATAGCAGCCACAATTTTTGAGATAAAGCTCTCAAATTTGGTACACATATTCTAAGACAAAGACAATGATAAATTCGATTATGAGCAAATTGGCCAGTTGAAAGGGGGTCCACGGGACCCAAACTTTTTTGTATTTGACGACAAAAAAATATATTCTTAATGAAAGATTATAAATCATGTCTACTATATCAAGCGAATAAAATATATTTTCCAAGTACTTAAATAAAGCTGATGTAAATAAACTGAAATATTTTACATATTTGGCCTCATAAAA
The DNA here is from genome assembly GCA_029963845.1 of Rhamnusium bicolor. NCBI lineage: Eukaryota > Metazoa > Arthropoda > Insecta > Coleoptera > Cerambycidae > Rhamnusium > Rhamnusium bicolor. The sequence continues at coordinate 41,344 of JANEYF010001542.1, forward strand.
TGGAGTTAGGATAAATTTAACAGTTTGACGTCTAATTTAGTTACAAACATGTCAATGTCAACAACAAAAATTATTAAAATATATGACATGAATTATTATTGACAGTATCGAATGACGCTGATAATCAATTATTAAAAAATTTTAATGAAACATTCAAGGTACACTATTAAAATTTAATTGGGGTAAGTGAAGAATTAAACACAATGATTTTTTTAGATCAGGATAAGAAAGTTATGTGCTGGCCACATCGGATTTTTTGTAAAGTTATGACACTTTGAAATTCTGAAAAGTTCTTCATTGTGTACATTTCAAAATGTCATAACTTTATAAAAAATCAAAAATTTCGAAAACCAAAAAAAAATGGGGTGATAAATTTTCCTTCTGATTACTAAAAAAAAAAATTGTAGGCAAATATTTTACTAATGGTCTAGAAGTAATCTGGGTCAGCGCATTTTTGTAACTTTTCTTCTCAATTTTTTCTGCAAAACTTTTTCATTCAGTCCACTGGTAGTTCTACTTTAAAATACTGCTTGGGCTCCATGCTCCAATACTGAGATATGGCCTAATCTAAATCCACCAGCCGCCACAGCAGCAATCTGTATTACTGTTTAAAAACTTATTTGAGACATAAATTGATGACAAAATGATGATTTTCTAAAGCGATTAATTTAATTTTCTCTTCAATATTTGTGGTCACGACTTCATCATAACAAAACCATAACATTGGATCACTTTTGACAGAAAACATATTTTTTCAAATCAAAAGCTTCAGGAACATCATATGGTAACTCTTGTCTCTCGGTTTTGGAAACCAATATTTTTATATTTCTTCTACTCAGTAAAACTATCATAACAATTTTTATGCCATCGTAGAAAGTCTGTGTCACCTTCAATTGTTATGATTCCCTGATTTATTTTGGGATATATATATACACTCCTGCTTTTCTCTCAGTTTTAAAGATACCTTGGAGAGTATTAAATATTTTGTCAGACTTTGTGTTAAAGTGTGTAAGTAAGGTGCTTTGACAAATCAAGTATTATTTTTTCTTTCTCGATTTGCAAAGTGGATTCATGCTCCCTGCCTTAGCTTCGTACTTATACCACTCTCTGTCAACAAATCAACCCTAGAGTGTCAATTATAGATCAAGAAACAAATTAATTAAGTATAATTTAGTTTTTACCAAGACCACAAATTTCAAGCACAAACTATTCTGATTTACTAATTTATTTATATTCAATATTGTTCATAAATGCTTTGTACTTGAAACTTGTGAAATCTGTTGGTAAGAACTAAATTACATTTAATTAATTTGTTTCTAATCTATGATTGACACTCTAGGGTTGATTTGTTTAGTATGGAAGAGAGTGGTATAAGTACAAGCTCTCAGACAGGAGTTTGATCCATTTGCAGATCCAGAGAGAAAAAATGAATCATGCTTGATGTCATCCCCAAAGAGAGTGCAACTCTAAAAATGTTATGTTGGATAAATTCGTAACAAAGCCAGCGCGCAACAAGAACATCTGTGATGAAGAAATATTTAGGTGACCTCCAGTTTAGACGATAAGGGCGTGAAAAAATAAAATGCCAAAAAACCCTAATTTGCATAATTTTTTCCTTCAACATAAGCCTCATTTATTACAAGTGTTACACACTATTTTGATGAGAAAATTATGTTACATCCAATGTCACTTTTATTTTTCATTTTTAAAAATGTCCGGTTTCGTGACTCATTTGATGGGTTACGATGATCCGGTCAGTCAGGGAAACATCGTGACCGGTGAACTATCCATCATTATTTTAAACTAATCATATTCAAGAAATGAAGGCTTCGTTTTTGAGAAAATTGTTGAGAAAGCGAAAGAATAGCAAAATGAATTAATTTTGACGGCATCTCGAATGGACATGTGTCAAAAATCAACATGAGTGATGCTTTTTAAAAAGTATTTGATTTTTTTACATCTAAATCTTATGTTAAACGTTTCTGAATGGCACTAGTTACAATTTAAGATAAATGGTTGCGTTCATCCGAGCAGATCGCTACTAAATCGATCATGAATCGGTCGGCCGAACGGTACTATTTTAACAGGGCGCTCATGAAGCGGTCGCCATTTTTTTTTGTAGTAAACAAAAATTGTGCACAGTGATCGGCTGATCAGTGTTCAGGATGTAGATGGCGGCCAAATTTAGTAACAAAACTAAATTTCTATTTCTGTTATTATCTATATTATCAGCAAATGAGCAAAAGATATAGTTATTTAATTAGAAACAGATAAAATATGAAAACAAATAAAACAACCTTCACGCGTTAACAGATGACATAAATGCCATTCGGCCTTGCAGAAACATGATCGCTGATCGGTGAAAATCCGATCAGGTAGCGATATGCTCAAATGAACTCAACCAATGTTGTTCAGCTTTAGATGCCATTAACTTTTATACACATAAAATGTACAAATAAAGAAAACTTACCATCTACATCCTTGAACCGTAAAATATATCTAGTTATTTCAATAAGAAAACTATCCAACTCCCCCTTATTCCACTTCATTAAAAGTGTCAGCCATTTCCTCTTGGCTGACACCAACTGCTGTCATTAAATGATATATTTCACCAATCAATTGCATATCCCCATATTCAATACCATTGTGTACCATTTTAACAAAATGACCAGCACCATCATTACCTACCCAGTCACAACATGGTTGGTTATCAGCTTTAGCAGCAATACCTTGAAAAAATGTCTCTTATAAAAGGCCATGCTTCTTTATTTCCACCAGGCATTAAACTAGGACCATAACGGGCTCCTTCTTCACCGCCTATAAGAAATAAAAATAAGAAAACTAACAATATATAAATGTCAAGACATATGTTAATGTGCCATATCCATAAATCGAGCAGAGAGAGTCATCCCTATTACGCAAATGACAACAATATAGGTTAAATGATTGGCCATATTCGAAAAAGCACCATATTCTAAAGTTCATATACATGTATATTTCATTTAATATTTTTGGTGCTACTTGGGACACGTCAGTGGCGTATCCAGACATGACCCAATGTAAAATCAAAAAACTTCACTGAAATAAAAAATTGTGCGATTGTGAGTTGCAATAATTGCAGCAGACACCAGCACAACATTTTTATTAATATTTTTATGTTTAAACATATATAGGTTGAAGGCAAAGCTAGGTTGCATAAACTGTAGGTGTAAAAAAATACATAATATTCCTATAAAATAAAGAAGTTAGTTAATTAATACATGTCAATTAATACATGTCAATTAATACATGTTTATTATTAATAAATTGCTCGAGATATATATATACGCATTTTCTTTTTATTAACTAAGTACATTTTTATTATTTAGTTTCATTTGAGACCATAGGAGAGATATGCCCCTAATCCTCCCTGTAAATACGCCATTGGAACACATATTCAGCCGGATCGTTTTAATGCAGTCTGCCGAGTAGTGATAGAGGGCGGACAACTGGCGGCGCAGAGAAGAAATATCGCCAGTATCGGACAGAGACGAACAAATCTCTTACCACAGGTTATCCAGTGAAAGGGCGGGGTTTAGATCATTGCGCATCAAAATTGAATTGCCAGGCTAGAATCGTAGACTAGTATGCATATCAACAGGTTTTCAACGACTGGTGTTATCTCGGTTTGTCGCTAAGCACTGTAATCGGCTGGCCTCTAAGCGCGGCTATCCTGATATTCTATTCCGAAGCCGTCAGTGTTGTAGCGCAATTCCGGGAATACGTACGTTTTGTCAGAAACAGGGAAGTGTAAGCTTTTCTGTCGTATTGTTTCGTGCGTTTACTGCGTTTCAGGTTATAGATATTTTTATTAGTTTTACACTTTTAGTGGGTATTTATACACTAATTTTTTTATATTGTAATGTGATGTGATGGAAGCGATAAAGAAAAAAAAAAGCAGGTCATATTTTTTATTATTACTTAGAACGATATTTGCATATGTGTTTCGGCCGAACACCCTGTATATAGTTATTTGATATGATGATTATTTTGTATTTTAGAAAGGTTACAATTTATTTGAAGCTAACAAATTAATTAATATTATATTTTCTTGGCCCATAGGGACTTGTTAAAATTGATAGTTTTTTGTTTTTGTTTTTATTACTTTTGTCTCGCGATTACTGGTTGCAGGCGATAACACCACGAGGAAGAGAGAATTCGATATCAAGTCGCGGGTAATAGATACACGCATCTCTTGGCTTTAAAATAATAAACTGCTATTCTCATTTTCTTTAAATATTTTGTGCATTGTGCTCCCATTCTTAGAATTCTTCCTACTACTGGTTGCAATTATATCCCATATTGCAACCGACCGAGCTGCACTGGAAATTGGTAAGTCGCATTGCAACCATAAGCTATTTTTATGTTTTCTTTTTTCAAAAATACAAAAAACAATACAGTCCATTTTCAACCGTTCAATATGCAAATATTATGTCTTTTGAATGTATAACGCTCATTTTCAAAATACGCTTTACTATTTATATCTTGGCGTAGTAGTTTAGCAGGGGATACTACAGAAGGTTTATTAATGATGCAAGTGTATGCTGTCAACCATAAACAACTGTTATAGTCACAAATGTTGGCGTTCACGTCATCAATTTCAAAAATTCCGAATCGATCAATTGCTACTTTTATTTGGGAGCTGCTAGCACTGCTGTCATAGCCCCAAAAGACATACGTTTCTGTTATTTGCTACAATTCTGCGTATGTATAATAAAATAAACAGATAGAAAATCTGCATGTCTTTGAAATGTACATAAATTGATTGTGTGAATGCCAACATTCATGATATGAATTCTAATGGAGATGATATAAGAGGTAGGTCTTTGTAAGTTAGACCATGCCCCTCACCGACGCCAATCAATTTCTTAAAACAAGACAGACTCATACACATTGTATCAGCTACTTTTGAATACGGCCTAAGCAGTGGCTGAGATAGCACATGCATGGACATTCAATGGAGATACGCAGTTCACCTTAAGTCATTTGTCTGAGAATTCTTGACTCAATAGCCTAGCCATTCTGAAAGGCGAAAGTGAGGAGAGTCGAAGCGCACGAATTATAAGCCTATAACTACATATTCAAATATAGCTACATATTCAAATATAGCTAAGCAATGTGTATAACCTAAATGTACCCTAATGAATTTGAACTGAATATAACCTACAACTGTAGTAGTTGACACTTTTATATGTTGTATTCTATTCTTCGACCAAATCTTGTTATTTTAAATGAAATAAATGAAGAATATTTATACAAATAATTTTTATATCAACCAATTGGGAAAATTTAGTTCAGGTCCATAATGCATTACATATACAAGAATCTTTGTCTTCTTTTTTTCAAGATGTACCCATTTTTAATAGTTATTTTCAAAAAGAAAAATTGCGAAATATTGAGTGGTTTTTAAGAAATTAATTTTTGAAAATGTTATTTTTGTAGCCTTGACAAAAAACTTTTTGCTATGTTGCCAGATTTTTGAAATATATATATAGATCAAAAGCGTCGAATATAACAATAGGTGTGTTCTTTTTACCACCAATCTCAGCTAATGTAAGAAGTTTTACGGTTACGGCGGTTATATCAAAATAAATTATTCTCTTATTTAATGCAGTGTAACCGTAAAACAACTTAGATTATCTGAGATTGGTAATATGATGATCAAACGAAATAAAAACCTAACCTAACCTAACCACATTAATTTAAATAATTTTCTCACAGGAATACTCACATTTTGAAAAAAGCCCATAAAAAATTGAATAGTTTTCCGACATTTGCAGCAGTAAAAATTAGAATTTAATGATTTCACACAGAGTTTTTGTCTTATAGTGTATTCGACAATAAATTATTTTCTTACATCTAAAATTATTTTTTATAGTTAAATATTTGCAAATATAATAACTTCATAATCATCAAATAAGAAAATAGGGCCAATTTTTGCAACCCTGCAATATAACTTCAAATTTGTACTTGTACTTGTATCAAAAAATACTAATGATGCCATATTTGTCTTTTTAGAGAAACTATATCTTGAACTTAACGAAGGAGATGTTGCTGCAGCAGTGTTCTGTGATTTATCTAAGGCTTTCGACTGTGTGAATCATGGAATACTGCTCAGGAAACTTGAAACTTATGTGTTTAGTAGAAGAACGCTGGATTGGTTTTGGTCATATTTATCATGTCGTTCCCAAAAAGTAATTTTCAATGATATGTTGTCAACACAAAATATGTATAGTGCAATCTGGCGTGCCACAAGGGTCTATTCTTGGCCCTATACTTTTTTAAATATATTTCAACGACCATGCGTTTTTTAAAAATTGAAGGAAATTTCACTTTTTTCACTGATGACACTACTATGCTTTGGCACAACAAAAACATCGTTGAACTATAGGAGACTATTAATATTGATTTATTAATAATTAAAAAGTGGGGTGATGCTAATTTATTGTCCTCTAACATACCTAAAACTACTATTATCACTTTTAAATAGAACCTAAATGAGGTAATCCTGGAGGATCAAGTTGTTAAAAACCAAATGGATAGTAGAATTTTGGGTTTGTGGATTGATAATAAATTAAAATTTGAGGAACCATATAACAATGTTAAGTAATAAGTTAGCTTCAAATTGTTATGCAATTAGAGTGATGTCGAATGAATTAGATATGACTACCACGAGAAGTGCTATTTTTCACTCATAGAGTCTCACTTATGTTATAGCATTTGTTTCTGGGGTTTCTGTTTGCAATACTTATTCAATAAAATTTTTATTCTGCAAAAAAGAGCTATAAAATATGTGTAAGGCGAAAGTAAGACACTCGCGTAGACCATTGTTTTTGAAGTTTTAAATTTAGACTCTAGCCTGTATATTTATTTTAGATACTATATGTCGTATGCATAAAAGGTTTAAACGCAATATAAACACCAGATCTGTACATTATACACGTAATAGATTTAACATTACACTTCCTATTTCATCTACTCAGACAAAAAAACTCAATTCTTTATGATAATAAAAAGATATTCAATCATCTTCCTATAAACCTATGAGGCAACTTGTAAATGAAAACGAAGTAAAGAAATTATTGATTAAAAAGGCATATTATTCATTGAATGATTATTTTCAAGATTCTGAAATTGACTAAATTGTTTGTTTACTCGACATACATAATTGTTTTATAATTAGACTAGATTTAACATTTCTATGCAGGGTGTGTGCTGTCCACTATTTTAGGGACACCCTGTTTAGTCCTTTATATGTGCTGTACTTTCGGGTACTGTTATTATCTTTTACCAATGTTTTACATTAGGATTAAAGTTTGGCTTTGTCAACAAAAAAACATTTGTATTTTTTTGACAATAAAGCATTTTTGATTGATTGATTCATAACGGAAAATGTACATTTTAATATCAAATATATGTAATATAGTTTCTGTATTAAAAGTAGATCCATAGCTTACCTGATTATTTACACAAAAACTGAAAAAAACGGTAGTGCATAACAAACTACCATAACATACAGCTGATTGATGATACATGTTATTAAAAATTGGTAACGATGATACATGATTTTAAAAAACCTGCTAAATATTGGTTCCTATTGGTTAAAATATTACTTGGAATGCACTAAAATATGCAGAAGTTAATCTCTAATAGAGTGCTACATAAATCTCAATATCGCTAAAAATGATGATATATGGTATTGCCACTAGGCCATCGATGTGACCTTATTTTGTAGCAATACTATCTCACTAAAATGTCATATACTTACTACAAAATAAAATAGAAGCATGTATTATTGCGACCAATCCTTGTGTAGCAACACTGTTGATATCACGGATTGCATTTTGTTCACAATCATAGAAGGACTAAAAATTTAAGTACAAAATCAATTTTTACATTCAAAGACAATTTTTACATTCTGACAGAAAGTATTTCATTTGGTGCCCACAGAATAAAGAGTTTGATCCTCGCTTTACAATAAAAATCGGAAAATTTGGAGGTGGGTCTATCATGGTATAGGGCTGCTTTTTTGGAATGGTGTAGGCCCATTTTACAGAATAAGTGGTACTATGGATCACTATGAATACATCAATATACTGGAAAACATTATGCAACCCTACACAGATGAAAATTTATCGGTACTTTGGAAATTCCAGCATGACATTGACTCTAATAAGCATGCTGCCTGGCTTCAAGATAATCATGTGGAAGTTTTACAGTGGCCTTCTTGTGGCCCAGACCTTAACCCCATAGAAAATCTCTGGATGATAGTTAAAAATCAAGAGGGTCAAAAATTGTCTTTACAAAACAATATATTCTTGATAAAAAATTATAGACATGTCTACTGTATCACGCCAATAAAATATATTTTCCAAGTACCTACTTAAATAAAGCCGATGTAAACTGATATCTTTTACACATTTGATTTCATAAAATAGGAAAAATTTAGCAGTTTGACATTTGAAATGTCTAATTTAGTTACAAACATGTCAAGTCAATAAGAAGAAATTATTAAAATATATGACAAGAATAATTATTATTGACATTATCGAAAGATGCTGATTAATTATTTAAAAATTTTAATGAAACATTTCAAAAAATTTAAAATTTAATTAAGATAAGTGATGAATTAAATATAATGATTTTTTTAGATCAGGGTGTATAAGAGAGTTTAACAAAGTTATGTGCTAGCCACATCAGATATTTTCAAATAAGTTAAGAAATAAATTGTTTAAAAAATGTCCATCTTTTATTTTATGCAAAAATAAAAATAAACACTAATAATAGTAACAAATGAAATAATATTTGAATTTTCTTATATTAATTTCAGAAACAAAAAAAAAGAATTATTATTTACGGTCATTTCCAATTAGTCTAAGGCTACCGTATGTTTTCCCACCTCTAATTATATTTACAAATGTTAATATTGTAGTATATTTATTGTGTATAGATGGAGTGTCATGAAACTCTCAATTCTAACTCAATTTTTCACTCATCATTTTCTAACTTGTCTGTCCCTACATAAAAAGAAAGTATGACATCTGCTTCAATTAGAGATATGTTAAAATTTTACACTTTAGGCCCAATGTTGAATTAATTTGGAAAATAATTTTCACGAAGAAAGTGGGCATGTCCCACAATTTTTTCTTATTTGTTTATTCGATAGTAAATTTTTTCCAATTTTTTTGATCCATAAAAGGGGTAAAAAAATTAACAAAGTTTTGAAGTTTAGTCTTCTGAAGTCATCCAATTAGTTTTATGATGAAACACAAGCGGTCAGTAACACCAAAGATGATATCGTCTTGTTGCTAGTTTTACGTTTGAAAATAAAAAAATCATAACATTTGAAAAAATTAAATAAATAAGTTATGAACAGTTCAACCTAAGATATCTGGTAGGTAATCTTATACATTACAGGCATTAGGTGTTATTAATTCAATTTCCTTAATAAAATTTATTATACTCAATTGCTAATTTTTATAAGCATTTGGCAAATAATATAGTCCTTGTAGAGGAGCAGACGAAACGAACACCATCTTAACGCCATTCACTTTTATAAAACAATTAGTTTGTAAAATTTCTAGTTAGCAATTAGCATCTGCTGTCCAATACAAGGAAATAATTGTTGATTACAAATTAAACTATGAAATAACATTCGCACACTTGTTTTCTTTCATGCAATAATTTCAAATTAACCCAAATACTTTACTTTAAATGATTTATTTTGATAAATAATTTTCTTGAATGCTTACCAGATACACCCGCACCAACAAATCTAATTCCTTTAGATGACAAATCCTTTGTTCGCCGTTCACTATCCTGATATTCAGAATTACCTCCGTCAATAATAATATCGCCTTTTCAAGATATGGTACAAGTTGATTAATAAAGTTATCTACAGCATCTCCGGCTTTGACGAGCAACATTACACGACAGGGAGTTTTCAATTTGGAAACCAAATCTTGAATAGATACGGCTCCGATAATACTTTTTCCTTTAGCTTCATTGGCCAAAAAGGCATGAACCTTTTCCACAGTTCTGTTATAAGCAACAACAGTGAAACCATGATCTGCCATATTCAGTATAAGATTTTGGCCCATTACAGCCAATCCAATAAGGCCTATATCTCCTTTCTGAAAAAAAAGAAATCATTTCACTAGGTAGTTTTATTAATTAGAACAATCTTTAAATAATTAGTATATATTTTAAAGTATTATTAATTAGGTATAGTTTATACTTTTTATTATGTAGTATATTTTTACTAAAATTCTTTCCCATTTTTAAAAATATATTAACTACTGTTAAATAAAAAATTTATGATTAGGATTTTAACAAAAATTAAACTATCTAATCCTCAGTCCCCACTCTTCCAAGCAGGATGATATTGCAAATAACAGGCGATTGTATGATTCCTTAACTTTAGGTAGTAATAAATTGATAAACTTAAAATAAATCTAGAAGTATGTACACATTATTAAGTCACGCTATAATAAAAATAAAAGAATTTAAAATATACGTTTTTACTCTTACCCAGACATTTTGACCACCTGTTGATTGAGGTTATAAAAAATACAAAAAAAAAACTTCTGTGCGCCGCTAAACGGGACCCCCCAAAAAAAAAACCCCCAATTGGAGTTTTAATACCCCCCCCCCCTTTCCCCCCAAAAAAAAAAAAAAAAAACACAAAAAACCAAACCAAAAAAAAAAAAAAAAAAAAAAAAAATAAAAAAAAAAAAAAAAAAAAAAAAACAAACCAAACCATAATAATATCATTTACTACTAAAAAAAAAGAATTAATAAAAAAAAAAAAATTCATTATACAAAATATAATAATATGTTCTTTATTAAATTTTTATATAATAATATAAAAAAAATATTTCTTCTAATAAATAAAAATAAAATTTATAAAATAAAAAAAAAAAAAAACCCCCCCCCAAAAAACGGGGCGTGTTCAGATGATTTACACGGTAAAGGATAAACGCCGAACACGGGGCGTTTGGTTGTTCTTATGCAGAGACGAAATCATCTGAACGACTTGGATAAACCCTGGGCAATTACTCTGTGCCCTGAAACTGTATAACCTATATTTATGTTTTGACTGCTTTGTCTGTAATGGAAGACCATTTGTGGATATTTAGTCATTTGTTAGAGGAAAATTCATCTGATGATGATGAATTATTACAAGATTTATGTTGGTTAGTTGGATGTGTAGGCAGAACAAATATAAATAGAAAATACAGTTTTGTGCAAGAAATTGTAAACAGTTTTAGTGATGAAGAATTCAAACGCAATTTTAGACTAACAAGAGAAGCATTTAATTGGGTTCAGAGCCAAATTAAAGATAAATTAGATACCAACTCTAAATATAAAGCAAATATACCCTCGGAGAAGCAACTGTTAGCAGCAATTTGGATTTTAAGTACCCCAGATAGTTATAGGCAAGTGCAGTAATTAATTTGCATACATTGAATACCCCTTTGTGGTTTCTAATTTCCTTCAAGTGCTAGTAAACATGATTTGTATTTTTCAGATCTATTGCAGGAAGGTTCAGTATCTCCAAGTCCAGCCTTCATATATCCTTTCAAAGAGTAGTTAAGGCGCTTAATAACGTTGCTGCTCAAATAATCAAATGGCCCAATGCTGATGACAGAGAAGAAATACAACAGCAATTTTATTCTAGTGGCCAAATACCAGGCTGTGTGGGGGCAATAGATGGAACATATATTCCTATAAAGGCTCCAACTAAAAATCCAGAAGTATATATTAATAGAAAATGTTTTTATGGAATAACTTTACAAGCCATTTGTGACTATAATAGAAAATTTATAGACATTTTTTTGTGGGTACCCTAGCAGTGTCAGTGACAATAGAATTTTTAGAAATTCAATTTTCAAAAACATTATTAGGGATAGGGCTAGATTTTTTAGTGAAAATCAGTTCATTATAGGGGGATAAGGCCTATCCATTATGTATGTATTGCATAACACCATATATAGACAGAGGCAATTTACAAGCTCACCATTTACATTTTAATAAAAGACATGCTCAAACCAGGCAGGTTATTGAGAGATCTTTTGCACTTTTATTTGGCCGCTTTAGACATCTCAAATACCTTGATATGACCAAAACAGAGTTTATACCTCAAACCGTACAAGCAGCTTGTGTATTACATAATGTTTGTTTAATGCATCAAGGAAACTTTGAACAATATGAAGAGGAAGGTTTACAGTTTTTAAATATTCAAAACTATGATCACGATGATAATGAGGAAGCGTTAGGAGTAGAAGGAATTGCAAGAGAATTTAGAGAGCAGTTAGCTAGGCAATAAATGTGTAATTTTGTCATTTACATGTTACTATACTGTTACTATACACATATAGTTAGGCTCCGCCCCATAAATATCTGCCAAAGTCGAATAGAATTTTTTTATTGCTCGTATTTTTAAAACTCGTATCACAAGTATAGCTAACTTGACAACTTCACCGACAGATTGACTGTCAGATTCATTTTGGTGTTTTGTGAACAACTGGAAATTCAATAGGGTGGAGCCTAACTATATGTGTTCATTAAACATATTATAGAGGAAAATTATATGATACTCATTAGTCGTTCGTATCAATTTTATTATCTGGAGTGTTCACCACAGTTTTATATTTAGAGTTGGTATTAAATTTGTTTTTAATTTGGGTAAGGACCCAATTAAACATCTCTTACTAATACTGATACCAATGAATTTGGCTTAAGACGGGCGGAAAAAAGTATATGTAATGATGGAGAAACATGTACTCATTTTCTTGTGCGTGTCTTTAAAAAATATTATACAGTAGAGAAGACATTATCGTTTATAATTAACTAAATGATCTGCAAACAACTTATGGAGATAGAGGAAATATTGTACTTTTATACAAAAAAAAAGAACTAATCTCTAATCTTCTCTAATCTATATTTTTAAAGTCTTGTACAGCAAAGTTGATTCCGCAACGTTATATACGCTTTTTCCACCCATCTTAAGCTACTTTATGTGTCAATGTATAAATACATTCTGTATTTTAGTTTTATTTGGTAATGGCAACATAACGAACACATTTGAATTTGAATGAATATATTCAAATATGTATCCCATTTTCAAAACATTGAATCCTGCATATCATAATTAAAAATAAATTACCTGTTAATATTATAAATGAAAAGGATGACAAAAACTTAAAACATTTTTAGTTTTAATAGAACAAAATAAAATCACATTAATCTTCATAAGTCTTTTAATACAGTAAAAACAAATTCACCTGTTCAACACATTCTTTGTACATAACAAAATTAATATACCTATGTAATATATTCATAAAAAAAAATAACATTTGAAAGCAACCTAAAAAACATTTGTCTTATTAATTTAGTCTGAATAACAAACAAAATAAATCCTATCTTCCAACAGAACAAAATATATATATATATATATATATATATATATATATATATATATATATATATATATATATATATATATATATATATATATATTTTTTTTATATAACCAAAAAACCAAAACCAAAAAACAATAATAACCAAAAAAACATTCATAATTTTAGTTCTTTTTATCCCTCTCCATAATATAGGATAAGTAGTTATTTAATGCAGATATTCCCCGTTCTTTTTGTGCGAGAAGTTCCTTGTGTCGTCTCTCTCTGTTTTTCTCTCTTTCTTTAATTTCTTCTCCAATTTTTTTCAATTGTCCAACTACAGTTAATTTCAGTTTGGGTTCTATATTTTCCTTATCTTGATTTTCTTTCCTTTTTTTGCTCTTGTTTTCTCTATCATCTGTAATAATTTCTTCGTTACTATCTGAAATATTTTCCTGATCTACATCTCCTAAAGATGATGCGATAGATAGAGGAGAAATATTAGGGTTATTTCCAAAAATTTCGTCCAGTTCCTCGAAATATTCAAAATTAATTCACTTTTGACCTGTAGCTTTTACAGACATATTGTCCTTCTTTTTTACATATTTTGATTTCAAATACTTGAATTTATTTTTACATTGTTCAGAGGTATAAACTCCCATTTCCTTAGCAATCATACCCCAAACTTTTTCATTGCAGATGGTCGTGGTCTTAAATAGGTTACTATGTTCTTTATACAGATTAATTAACTGTAAAATATTATTTCTATTCCAACAACTTCTGTCTGTATCACCTTCCCTATAGAGGTCTGTCTCATTTTCTAAATCAGCATGATTTACATTGTCATTACTAGAGATAGCATTAGCAGTGTTAGCCGAAGGTAAGTAATTCTCCTGTAAAAGAATTCTGTTTCAGTATACTATATATTTCTCCATCGGATGTATTTTGTATCCTTTATTTATAACAAGATTGATAAAACTTAGTCGCTTACAAATATATTAGTCAAATAGATGGTTTATTCTGATTGGCTGTAACTCTTAAGAGCCCTCTGTTATAAAAACATAAAAGGCTACAGAGTATAAGTATCTGTTAAAAAATAATAGAATAGGTATATTATTTTTATACTCTACTTAATGTTGACATTCGATTAAAATGGATTTTTGTCTTAGATATCCTCAAGAAATAAGGTTTTTGTCATAAATTTATGTGATATATTATGTTATCGTGGATAATAAATGACAATAGGTACACTGTTAAAGTAAGGCATTATGTTAATATTACTACCTAAGAGAAACTACTTACTTTGACCGGTGAAAATGATATTCCAAATACTTCTTCGATTATCTTTGGTTCCACAATTTCCAGATGACCATCTAAAATAAAATTGTAATTATTGCAATTCGTTCATAAGAATTTTTTTAAACAAATTAAACTTTATTAAATAGCAAATAAACACCTACCGCTTATCCGCGATACTACGCACTTTCCTTCTTCATTCATTATCAAACTTCCATCACTATCGACAACTAAATTATGCGAATGTGTGCTAAATTGAGGATAGGGCCCTTGCATTGACATGTTGAACAGTTATCTTTTTGGTTAACTTCATAACCTTCACATTTCGCGGTCTACGAATGACAAGTCTACTCACTTTCTGCACATGCGCGACCATTTACATCTATGTGCCAGACAACGGTAAATAGTTGTAAGTCCGACAGTCGTCTTTTCGAGCATCTGAACGCTAGTAACTTTAGCGCGCCCTTGCATCTGAACGATGGGAGTGCACTCGATCTACAACCGACGAATCATCTGAACACGCCCCCCAGGGGAAGAAAAAAAAAAAAAAAAAAAAAAGAAACACCACCCATTCTTTATTTAAAAATAAAACAAAAAAAAAAAAATACAAAAAAAAAATCTTTTAATTAATTTTTTTTTTTTTTTTTTTTCTTTTCTTTCTCTCCTTCCCTCCTCCTTCCCACTTCGTCCTTTCTCCTCTCTCCTTCCCCCCTCCCCCCCCCCCTCCCCCAAAAAAGTTGCCAACGTTTCGATACATTTTTTACCATCTTCAAAGCTTAATTTATTTGATATAAGACCTGACGATGATTAAAATTTGTATCGAAATGTTGGAAACAGTTTAAATTAATTATTATAAACATAATAACAGTATAATGTCCGAAAGCTCAAGATGCTCTTTCATCCTTGTACTTATAGGTAATACAATTATTAAAACTCAATTTTTCTTTTTTAGAAATGCTAAATGCAAAATAAAAAAAATTATGTATAGGTTGAGAGTGCAGACAATGAACAGCACAAAACACTAAAGTGCGAAGAAAAGGCACAACCGAACAGAAAGCGAAAGTGGCACCACACGAGTGCAGTGTGGTGATACCGCTACATAATCAATCACAAAATAACCTGTGCACAATGAGGGCTACCGCGCTTGAATTCACCACGATAGGCTTTAGTGTAGGGTAAGGGACATGTTACTGAACGTTAATGTTTACTATGGCTTTTTTAACGCCAGTTTTTAGTAATTTTATAAAAATTTGCTGAAAAACGTTTCACAATGATGGCAGAAGGGGAAGTAGTAATTTACCTGCTTAATAGGGAAATTATTATTGTATCTATCAGAGGTGTCTTATGTCATTAAAGTTAGGTTATATCAAGCATGAGCATGATGAAAACAAATAATGTGCATGATTTTACGATTTTCTGTAGTAGACTCCTTTGGTAACGCATAATCGTCAGAATTAAAATGTTCCTTACAAACACATGAATGTTTCGAAGGAGTAAAGTTATCCCTGCGAATCGTCACCAACCACTGTTTTAGGCGAGTTTTGTCTCTCGGAAGCATATGTCTGCCTTTTGTTTCGGAACAAATAGGAACTGCACAACACTGAGGCATAATTAACAAGTTTTTTTATTTACTGGTGTACGAAATAATTATAATAAAACCCTATAAACTTGTCCGCGACTAACAATAACCTTTGACACCTACCTTACTCGTCATTGGCGCCAACTGGTGAGCCTAAAAACGGTAGCCATCACCATTAGTATATTTCAATTTCTACGAATAGGCATAGAACAAAAGATAACGGATCTTCATAAATGATCGAACATCTCGTGACCAATTAGTTCCCTTTAATAGCCTCGTCGCAAAAAATGGTTGAAAATACAGAACCGAGTCTTGTTAGTTCAACTAGGCTGATATGGCCCACAGTGATTTAGATTAGTTCTGCTACCCACAAAAAACCAAACCGTCAAATTAATAAACTGCAACTTCAGTATTGTCAATATTTTATTGATTTAGGTTATGTGCTTTGTTATTTTGCCTTTACCTGACTTTATTAAGTAAAAGGACCAAATTGTTAATTAAAATGGAGTGAAATAATACAAAAATAACTAAAATGGTATATTTTCTATCAATATATATTAATAAAAACTGAAAGTATTGTATTTTTTAGGATAAATCAACAAAGTATATAACAATATCTGTAGCAGCATTTATTTGTTACTGTAATACACTTTGGGGTTCGTTTGTGTTTGATGATAGCGAGGCTATTGTTAAGAATAAAGACGTAATGCCATTTACACCTATAAGGGAATTATTTAAGAATGATTTTTGGGGTACAGACATAACTTTAAATAGTAGTCATAAGTCTTATAGACCTCTAACAATATTGTCATATAGGTATGTTTCTATACTACTCTTGGTATGTATATAATTATAAACTATTTTAGGTTGAATGTTTTGTATTCTTATAATAAATTGGATGCATTCCAGTTTCATGCAACTAACGTGATATTATATGGGTTATTATGTTTGCTCACTATACCAGTTTTTGAACTGTTTCTCAAAAAATCAAAATATAATAAGGATATTCTTGATACTGCCTATTTTGCAAGTTTGTTATTTACTGTTCACCCTATCCATACAGAATCAGTTGCTGGTTTAGTTGGAAGAGCAGATATATTGAGTTCTGTGTTATTTTTTATTGTTATACTATTGTACCAAAAAGTTAGAGTTGCTAAAGGAGAATCAGTTATAATATGGTTCATATTAACAATTATACTAACAGGATGTGCAGTTCTATGTAAGGAAACAGCAATATCTGTTGTGGTGAGATATTTTTATTTAAATATGTTTTTCCCTATAATTATATCTTATTAAGAATTTATAGGTACATTTATTGAACAGGGGGAAAAGATTTTGCATAATGCAGTGGCGGCCATTCAGGTGAGTAGGTGAAGTGCCTCTTCATCAAATCTAATAATTAATAAAATATGAGGCTTTTTTTTTTTGGCAAAATTTCAAGAATCGATAGAACAAGTCTAAATAATGGCAGTTTACTGAAGAAACTTAGTTCCAAATTGAAGTTTCAATTTATTTTCGAATTATTTATTGTATCACCTACATTTATTGTGTTAGGTTAGGTTAGATTATTGTGATTGTGAGAGGGGCCTTGTGGATCCTCCACTGCGGCCATTAGCAGGCCTATTGTGGCTCACTCCTAATTATATTTCACCCAATAAGTTCAGTCTCTTAATGAAACTGATAACTTTATTGGGTAAGAATGTGTCCAGATCCTCTGGCAGAAGTTGCCGTTTGTCAAATATTGAAAATCGGATCATCTCCACAGCGGGGACAGGTGCATAAGACATGGTCTGCCTTCTCATCATCCTCCAAATATAGACGGTACTTGGCATTTTCCGCTAGGCCGACTTTATGCAGATGGTAGTTTAGTCGGCAGTGCCCGGTATATAGACCTGTTAGAGTTTTCAAGTTTACCCTGTTTAACTCTAAAAGTTTCTTAGTTCTTGATTTCAAAGGGTATTTTATAAACACCTTCGAATGAACTAATCCTGGTAACTCTTGCCTATACTGGAGAGTTTTCCTTTCAGCCCAGGTTGAGATAGCCATCTTAGCAGTACTTGAAGATATGCCCAGTATCGGTTCTGGTCCGATGATTCGTGATCCTGCTCCTTCTCTAGCCAAGGAGTCGGCTATTTTGTTACCTTCCATACCAGAGTGACCGGGTATTCAGACCAGAGTCACTTTGTTGTTTTTGCTCAAATGATTTATAGCCTTCTGACAGTTCTATACCGTTTTGGAGTTACAGTGGTAGGAGCCAAGAGCTTTTATAACTGCCTGGCTATCTGAATAAATTTTAATTGATCTGCGTGTAAGATGCATATATTCCAGCCTTCGCACACACAGTTCAATGGCATGAACCTCGGCCTGAAAAATAGTTGCATTAGTACCTAGGCTTGAGGATATCCTCACCCTTGGTCTGTAGCTATGTACTCTGGCTCCCGTTCCCTCAGGAGTTTTGGAGCCGTCTGTAAACCAGCAAATGTCTGCCCTCAGTAGTCGGTTTTATTCCGATGCCACTCATCTCTTTCCGGAAAAGGGATGTTGAAGGTCAGCCCTTAGTTGGTCATGGTAGACATAATATCCGAGGGCATTCCCAGGATGCTGTGACTCTCTGTGTCATCCAGCAACCTGTTCCGCTCCATGATACTAGTCTGCGGCATATTAATGGCCGCTTGTTGCAGTCTGTATGTTGCCCACCTGGCCTCTCTCTTCAAATATATATGAAGAGGCGGTAAGTCCAGGAGGATTTCCATTGCAGCTGGCGGTGTTGTGCTAATTGTCCCCATTACGGTCAAGCATGCTAATCTCTGTAATCCAGAGAGTGTGGCTTTGGCCATCTGTTGCAATCGTTTCGACCACCAAATGATGGATTCATATGTTATCATTGGTCTGATGACCGTGACATAGATCCAGTAAATTTGTTTGGGACCCATGCCCCAGGATTTACCACAAATACGACGACATGTCCATAAGGACAGTTTTGCGTTGTGGATTACCTTTTCCAGATGGGAGTTCCAATTAAGTGATTTATCCAGAGTGATTCTTAGATATTTCACCTCCTTCGCAAATGAAATAGTTTCACCTCCTTCACAAATGAAATAGTTTCACCCATTAAGGAGGGCGGTTTTAAGTCCTCCAGCTTCCTTTTCCAGGTGAATGGTACTATTACTGTTTTTTGAGGTTTCACATTTATTGTGTAATCAAACACCAATAAGTGAGTTTAAAAATGATCAGGGATTTCATATCGATGAACAAGTGACCAGTGGCATAGTACAAGAAAATTTGTGTGGTTGAAACAAACAACAATCGTTAAAAAAATGTCACCCAGTACATCTTTGCCAAAAAAATAGTTCTCATATTATTGATCTCGACATATATACTATGTGTAACAAATTTCAGATCGATATCACAATAAATGTCAAAGATACAAAAAATAAATTGAAACCTCAAAAACAGTAAAGTTTGGGAACTAAGTTTCTTAAGAAAACTGCCATTATCTCAACTTTTGAAGTTATCTAGAAAGAAAAGGATACACTGTATACTTTTATGTAATACTATAAGCAATTAATAATACTGTGTAGAAGCTTGATATTAAACGCCAAGTGTCATAAAGTAGTGCTTAATGTGCTTGTATTTCAGTTAATTGTACTTGTGCACTTGAAAGCTCCATTGCTGTTGCAACCATAATGTCACGTAACCTTGTTACATCCAAATTAAACTGTGGATAAGAGTGAACGTATGCCAGTTAACTTTCCCTTCACTTGTGTTTGTTAGGCATTTGCATTATAATTTCGGCCTACCGCTCTGTACATTTCAATTAATTACATGCACTTCTTCACCTATCTTAGAGCCGCCACTGGATTAGTGTATAATATTTGATTGATACGATGTATCTTAGGTTGATAATAATTAATTAATATCGATAGATTGGTACAGTTTATGAAAAAATATGTTCATAAAAAGTGATTTATTAAACCCTTAACAAGGGTTGCCTGATTCCTAGTAAACCCACAAAAAATGCAGTTTGTTGCTGGTACTGATGTACTGCAAGTTAATTTATGTTTGAACAGTTTATTATTAAATTGCCATTGATTTGAACTGTTTGCCCTACACATACTATACCTTATAGTTGTTACAAGACTTACTTATTAATATATATATACAGTTAAGATCTGCCTATTTTTCTCCTTAATTTTCCAAAAAAGTTTTATTGTAGTTTGATGATTGTTAAAGGACAAATTTATAGGGTATGCTAATAGTTTACGATATATATCGAGAAAAGAAAAAAAAGACATCTTGGTGGGAAATGTTTAGTTTCTGGTATGTACTACGATATGTTACAATTATTTTACCAGGAATAGGAATTATGTATTATCGTTTTAAAGTAATGAATTTTGAGGGTCCTATATTTACCAGTGTTGACAATCCTGCTGCTTATTCGGAGAGTTTATTGATAAGAGTAAGTTAAGTCAAATAATTCCAAATATTTGAAAGTGATTATTTAAATTTTAGGTCCTCACATACAATTATGTATATTTGTTAAATTTTCTGTTGCTATTATGGCCACAATGGTTATGTTTTGACTGGTCCATGGGTTGTGTTCCATTGATAGAAACTATTTGTGATATTCGTGTGATTTTTGTTTTTCTATTTTTGTTAATGGGATTTTACTCAATGTTCACATTATTAAGAAAAAATTATAAAAACGAAGTTCTGTAAGTGTTTAAGATTATTTAACACGTTAAAAAATATTGACCTTTTAATGAGGAAAGGATAATGAAAATAGTAGTTAAAATTGTGGAATTTGTTAAGGCTTGTTCTGGGTTAAAGGAAAAATTGATTTAGAAATATCTTGCTAAAAATTTTGTTGTGTCTAGAATAGAATCAGTTTCACTCTCTTTAAATATTTTTGATGTTATATTTATACAGTATGGCTTTATTCTCTAGTTGACACCATTGCAATCTTCAAAACGGTAAGGTCGGTTAAAAAGACAAAAGTTTTGCTCAATCAGTGTGTGAAAACATTCAAGTTATCTGATATATCCGATTTTTTACAATTCTCGTAAGGCATGTTTTCATCAGATGGCCAACATAAATCAGTAAATAGCTTTTAAACTTTTTTTCTTGGTGATAACTAAAAACAAAAGTAATGAATTTATTGTAAATGGAATACATATTTGGTAAGTGATATTACAGGCAAAATATGTCAATTTTTTTATTTGTACATTAAGTAACTCCTACAACTCTAAACGCTAAACAAAAAACTAAACTTGTATTTCGAACAAATAAAAAAATAAAGAGTAATTTTGCCTGTAATTTCACCTATTACATCTGCATATGATTTAAAATAAGGTACAGTTCAACACAGATATACCATTGCTACTAAAAAACACAATGAGGTACCACTAACACTCCTCATACACTTTTTTGTCAGGTGGTAGGAACTCTCATGTGTGATGGTCGCTTTGAGAAAAAGATTAGTAAGTTTTTACAAGGTTTTAATAATCGTGGCAGGCTTGATAAAACTAAAAAAAAAAAATATTTTTACCAATTTTCAAATGAAAATCAAGATAAAATTACTGAAGTAAATTATAACAGTAGGTAAAATGATAAGAGCTACATAATTATGTAACATCCAATATGACATTAAGTCAAAAAAAGAGTGATTAAGATAAAACAAGTTTAGGTACATTATTTCTGATGATAATAAATATAATCTATCTATCTATCTATTATGTGAGAGGTTTGAATACAAAAATAAATCATTTTTACCCTTTAGTAATGGTTGCTGATTACCATTTCATAGCTTTAGCTGAAACGTGGCTTTCTAGTGATGTTAAAAACTCTGAACTATTTCCTAATACTTATGGTGTAATACGATGTGACCAAAACTTTGCTGAAACTAACACATCTCGAGGAGTTCTGTTAGCATTTAAGATAAACTTTACTGTTAAAACGCTTGATCTGTCTGAGTTAAAGAATGTTACTCTATAATTGATATACTAGGCTGTAAAAGTATGTGTAAGTGTAACCAGTCATCTCTGTTTATATACGTATTGTATATTCCTCCTCATGTAACAAATTTAGATTTAGGAACATTTTTTGGGAATTTTGAACAACTTGTTATTAATCAGAAAAACATAATTATTTTGGGAGATTTTAAAGTCAGTCATTTTGTCAACGTAGATATAACTGATTTCAAATCGCGAGTATTTAATAATTTTTTGCAATTTACTGGCCTGAAGCAAGAAAATCATATACGCAATATATATATTATAGATTATTGGACTTAATAGTTACAGATATCCATTGTGTTAAATCTCTCGAAAATTTGCCCCTAGTTAATGAAGGCAATTATCATCCGGCATTACAATCAATTTTAAGAACATTATAGAGAGAAATGACTTTCCTAGGAATCTGGTGAGCAAATCATATAATTTTAAAACAGCAAATTTTCACGGTTTGTATGATGATTTCCTCTATATTGATTGGACATTTTTAAATGACTATTCTAATGTGGTCAATATGTGTGTGAATTCTATAAAAAAATTTACTCTGTACTGGATTTACATGTTCCATTATATAAAAATCGTTAAGATCCCATTTGGTACACCTTGTAACAAAATCATACGTTCTACCTTATTTAAGTCTGCATGCAGACTTATTAAAATACGACCTAACCTCACAATATTGAATAGATTAATTTATTTATTTCTAACGCCTCTGCATTAAGCGACCCACCTTACAACCCTGCGTTTACAGTTGTCAGGGAGAGCAATTTATAGCAACCTAAAAACTCTTTTTTTTATTACTTTTTATTTTGCAAAAGAAAGGTTTTCTGATAATTCAGTGGTCAACTTAGTTAGGGAATGTCTAAAGCTGCTATAGAACCCTATGGTTAAAGGAGAACAAAATAATATAATTGCTTATTTTAATATGTGTCAGCTCTAGTAGGTAAGTTGTATTTACTTCAGTAACCGCTTTCGGAAAAATGTTAAAGTAGTAGTAGTTTTTAGAGGTTTAAATAGACAACACTCTTTTCCATCTGAATTTTATTACTGGCTAACCCCAGCCCTGAGAACCATAAAAGTTTCATTTCAGTCTCTGTTATTATACATAACAATCAGCTAAAATTATATTATAGAAAAAAATATAAAAACTCATGATCACTATTATTATCTAGAATTTTCAATACGAACTCTTATTAAAAGCCAAGTAAAGATAGCCTAAATAACTATCTTTGCAATGGGGAAAATGGAATATCAAATGATCCAAAGAATTTATAGTCATATGTTCAAAATAAAAAAAAGGTCTTCAAGAATACCTAGTAATTTATATTTCAGTAATGCAGATTTTGATAATCCAACTACTATAGTGAATGGCTTTACCAATTATTTTAGTAGTGTTTATCCTCCCAAGTTTGAAGTTCCAGATGGAAATGAATATCTATTTCATACTAAGTATCCCTGTATTAACGTAGATTTATTTACTGAAAATAATATTAGAGATGCTAAAAAAAAGTTACCAAACAAAATGACCTCAAGCCACGATCTCATTCCAAGCTTTGTTATAAAAGATTGTGCGTCTGCTTTTGTTCCTCCCTTACTAATTATATTCAATCTAATCCTCAAGGAGGGTACATTTCCCGCGTATGGAAATTAGCAAGGATATATCCAGTTTTAAAATGCGATTCCCCAGACAATATTGAACACTATCGACCTATCTCTATATTATGTAACTTCGCCAAAGTCCTTGAAATATCACTATACGTTGAAATCTATCCACAGTTCAAACCATTTATATCAACCAGGCAACACGACTTTCTTGAAAAACGCTCAACAATTTCAAATCGTGCGATAGTTAATCAGTATATCTCAGAATCTATGGATCAGAGAGGCCAAGTAGATATAATTTACAGACTTTTCGACAGCCTTTGATTGAATTGCACATTACATTTTGCTAAATAAGTTACATAGTTATGGATTTAATAACACACTGTGTCTCTTATTTACTTCTTATCCACACGACAGCTCAATATATCGCCTATAACGGGTATGATTCTGATATTTACCTTGCAACGTCTGGGGTGCCGCAGGGGTCAAACCTAGGACCACTCTTATTTATCGTATTCATTAATGATCTTACAGAAATCTTAAACTTTAATAGCCTCCCTCTTTGCTGATGATTTGAAGTTATATGCCACTGTGGAAACTTTTGATGACGGTGTAAACTTACAATTACAAATTGATACGATAGAAGAATGGTGCAATGTAAATAAACTACAAATGAATGTCTCCAAATACAAAGTATGTTCATATACACGTAACAGAGATCAATTACACATGTAAAAGCCTAACACTCTCTCGCTGTGTTTTAGTGAAGGATCTTGGAATCCTTTTTGACAACAAACTATCTTTTGCAAATCATACTCAACAAATTACTTACTCAGCATTGAAAATGCTAGGTCTTATTATAAGGAATTGTAGTTGTTTTTCCAACACGTCTGCACTAAAAGTTCTTTATTTTACGTTAGTTCGCTCTAAACTTGAATACGGATCACTGATATGGTATCCTTTATTATAATGTACACAAGAATTCTCTTGAAAGTGTTCGAAGGCGTTTCTTAAAATGCTTAGCTTTCAAAACTGACGGTATTTATCCTGATAGAGGATACAATAATGTGGATTTGCTCTCCAGTTTTGATGTTCCATTTCCAGTTACTTCTAGTCTTTTATTTTTATATAAACTATTACACAATTTAATTGATTCACCCGAATTACTTTCTCAAGTTAACTTCCTGGCTCCTAGACTTAACCTGCGGCAAGTCCACACGTTTTACTTCGCGAGTAGTAGAACGAATATTCTCTTAGTCTCCTATGCATATTATGTGTCAGAATTTTAATGAAACTCTCATTTATGTGAAATTAATTACTGTAGGCTTAGCTACATTTTTGCAAATATCAAATGGTTATTATTTCTATAAGTAATGAATTTAATAATTAATTATATCCATGTAATTTCATCTCATCAGTATACTCGTACTTTATTCATGTGTTTTTTCAAATTTTTTGTTTCATCTGTCACCTTGTTCTTTTCTTTTTTATTCCTTTATATATTTAGATACTATTACATGTTTTTTTATATATACAATTATTAGTTATATTGTTATTTTCTACACACTTAAAATATTTTGTATTTGTTATAATTACTATTACAACTCTATTTAATTACTTTGTCCGGTAATTGGATTACTTCTTTTGGGCAATAAAATAAAATAAATAAATAAATTAATAAATAATGTCTTTATTGGAAAAACTAATTGGCTTTTGATCAAAGTCATTCTGCCAAAATTTATAATATGGCTATATATAAGTACAATTAATTGGAAATGCTATAAATACAAAAAGAAACTAGCAATTTAGAAAAAAAAAAACAAAAGAAACAATATTTTGATAGTTATTCTTCTGTGTGAAATCGGTTGATAATCTCCCATTAAGGTCTTCAGCATTTTGCCGGTTGTTGTGGGTTCACTGGTGATACATTTAACAGTTGATGGGCGATTTGGAGAAGTTTTTTTGAAGGTCAACCATCCTCATGGACTAGCTGAATTTTTTGTTTTTTGATAATAGAATATCAGGAGGGTTGTGGAGAGGATTTAGAGGATGGTGCATTTTGGTAATGATTCTAAGAGTTGATGTTCACGTGTATTATATTATCTGGATATCCTAGTTTTTTAACTTGAAGGGTAAACCTTTGTGCCATACACTATCAAAGGCTTTTTCTACATCCAAGGAAATAGCTACTGATTCGTACCCTTTTATTCTTAATGTTTGCACATTAAACATTAAAATTGTAAGTGGATGTGTTGTACACATTTTTTTAGTAAAACCAAACTTAAAGTCTGGTATCCTATGTCCAATTTTGTATTATAGTTTTTATGATTTTCTCAAGATTTTTTGTCCAAAACAGGGAGCAGTGTGATGGGTTTATAATTTTTATTTTTTGCCGTAATCTGTGTTAGGTTTTAGGATCATTATTATTATTATTATGCCTTCTTTCCATTCCGGCGGGAAATAAGAATTTGTGAGGCAGAATTTGTATATTTTCAAAATGTATTTATGTATTATTTATGTAAGCTAATTTTTTTTACTATTTTGTGTGTTATTGTCATTGCCCGGTGCCGTGTTCTTCTTGTTTAATATTGTAAAGTATGTTTCTTCGTTTATTTCCATTTCTGATCACAGGTTTGAAATTGTTTGAAATGTATGTTGGGAATTATAGCCGATTTCCAAAAAGACTGTCAAATAACTGTGGAATTTTCAAATATTTTACAAAATCGGATTTTTCAGTTTTTCCAGGATATTTCATGAACCAAGTAAGATAATTTGAATCTGTTTTCAAATATTTAATGAGCACCAAAATATACAATTATTGCTTTCTGTTTAATCAACCTTGTATCGCGTACTGTTTACAGGATGTCAATGGTATCAGCTTGTAAATCTTGTAATAATAGTTTTAACTACTATTTGCTACTATTTTCAAAAAATACTTTTATTATTTTAACATGTATTAAGATATGTAGATATAGAAAACATTATTATATTTTTTAGTGATGCTAGAATTATGGGAGTATGTTTAATAGTTCTGCCATTTCTACCTGCGTCGAACCTTTTTTTTACTGTGGGATTTGTTATAGCAGAACGAACATTACTGTTGCCCAGTGCCGGGTTTTGTCTTTTAGTCGTAATAGGTTTAAAGAAATTAGAAAGGTATAGTGAAAATAAAAATGTAAGTTGTATTTTTCCTTATTTTCAGTGCTTTTATATATTAACTGTAATTTTAGATGTGTTTAATTTTATTTTATGCATTATTATTAATATTCGCTCTTCGTTCTATACAAAGAAATATAAACTGGCTAACAGAAGAAAAATTATTCTCATCCGCATTAGATGTATGTCCTCTAAATGCAAAAGTCCACTATAATGTAGCTAAAATAGCAGCTGACAAGAACAATAAAATTTTAGCTTCAAGTGAATACAAAAAAGCCATAGAACTAAACCCAAATTATGAACAAGCTATGAATAATTTAGCCAACTTATTAAGGGAAGATAAGCAATTCAAAGAAGCTGAAGTTCTTTTAAGGAAAGCTTTAATTATCAGGTAACACATTGAAATAATACTTCCAAATTTCTGCCAATGTGAGTGACAACCTGCTACCTAGTTTCTTATAGGAAAAAAAAACAAAGAAAGACATGTTTGTCTGTGGATTATTAATTTTACCTACAAAAATTCAGTATTTATTCCTAAGATTTCATGGTTTCCTGATCATGAAATTACCATTTACAATTTTTGCTAAACCTACTTTAGATAATTAATGATTAGAGTTCGGATATAGGGGAGCCATTCAAGAGCCGTTGAAAATTATGTAGTTGTATAGACATTGAAATATTTTCTAAGAAATCATATACCTAGCTAATGCAAACTGAATTAGCATTTGCATTATTCTCATACCCAGAATGTTATGCAATACTCCGCGCCGGTGTTGCGCTGCGTACATATGTATGTGATTTTTTCATGAACTTCAGCCTGATACGCCACAACTTCCACAGCTTATGTTGACAAGATAGAGCACTTGACTGAACGCAGCATCATATTACTACAGAAACTTGGATAGTATAAAAGGAGTCGTACTAAAATTGGATGCCAAAGGAGCAGTTGCTCTTGCAAATGTTCAAGAGGTTGTTGTCGATCCAAACAAATTTAGAATTTATACTTTTTTTATAAGAATGAATCCCTCTCGCTGTAGAACTTGAGTGTCGTCCAAAAACAGGGGACTTTGCCATAATTGATACAATGAATGTAGTATTTGATCTTCGACAATATGTATCAATTATTTGTAGACATCACCGAACACGTAAACAAAAAACTAAAAAGTGTCCTTGCACAACATTCCTGGTTTTGTCACAGTTCATCAAACAGTGGACCTACTACAGGACAAAGTGGATTAATTTGGGTCTCAAAAATAAATATGCCGTCTTTACAAATGTTCCACTATTTTAAATATGCGCCAATAATATCTGTCGAGATAGAACGTCCGTTTTCAACATACAAATTAAGTTTTGCAAAGTGGCTGAGGATTTTAACAGCATAACATATGGAGCAACTTTTAATAACATACATACTTCGCTTGTAAAGAATAATACCGCAGCAATAACTGTGAGTAAAATTATTGGTGTAAACTGATAGTGTCTATACTTTCACTCTACTACCTCCACTAGTTATTTTTAGAACTTCTTCACTACAAGTTAAGTCACTGAAAGATATTAGTTTGCAGTAATAGTATAAAAACTATTTGGTTCTAATTGGTATATAATAAATAACAAATAATATTCCCTTGCATCGACTCCGTTTTTGATGTCATGACTCACCGATATCCGAACTCTATTAATGATGTTAGAAAACATGTTTTACATAAAATAAATATTTGATTATTTAATTTGTGTTTATTCGCTGAAAAGTCATGTGATTATTATGTTTATTTTAAAATATTTAATGTTAACTTTAATTAAAACATCTTTTTTTAGGCCAAATTTTGCTGCAGCTTGGATGAATTTGGGGATAGTGTTAACAAATTTAAATGAATCTGAGGAAGCAGAACATTGTTATAAAATGGCTATAATGCATCGAAACAAATATCCTGATTGCTATTATAATTTAGGAAATTTGGTAAACAGTTAATTTTTTTTTTTGAATAAAGCAAGATTTAATTTTTTTGTAATTTCTAGTACTTAGACTCAAAGAGACACGAAGAGGCTTTGAAAGCTTGGGAAATGGCAGTTCTGTATCGTCCAACACATGTTGCGGCATGGAGTAATACCTTGGTGCTATTGGACAGTATGAAAAAATATGATGATGTTCTTGAATTAGGTAGAACAGCCCTTATGCACAATCCCAAGGCACCAGCATTACATTTCAGTCTCGCTAACACTTTGGGGAAAATACAACAGTTTGAAAAAGCTGAAGGACATTTTTTGGAAGCCATTAATTTAAGTCCTAAAAATGCTTTATACTACTCAAATCTAGGTAAGTTATTTCTTCTAGATATAATTTGAAATTGGATGCAATAGACAATTAATTAAGAAATTGTCTCATCACTAATATTTTAATCAACTGTTAATTTAAATGAACCAGTGGCAGCTGGTCAGATTTAGATTATGCCATATCTCAATATTGGAGCATGGAAGTGTACTACGGCCAAAAAATTTTCAAGCAATATTATTATTAAGAAAAAAAAAAAAAAAAAAACAAAAACAAAACAAATAAAAAATAGATTTAATTCTGATTCCACTTGCCCATAACCCTTGAGACTTTATGTTTGCCTTAAGAGCTAGTTGAGGCATTTCTTTTTTAATATCAAATTTCTACAAATTAAAGAATTGAAATTTTGTATAGAATCAGGCAGTTATAACGGCAGTTTGTAATTAAAAGGGAATTTTTGTACAACGTAATGTGAAAATCTTTTCGGACTACAGAAATGAATGGACTTGAAAATAACAAATTTATATTTCTATAGTCATAAAGGTGACGTTTCATACCATAGCCTAAAACCTTAATTTTAAATTCACATAAGCAGTCTTTTATTATTCTGGATGGGAAATATGCAGAATCTTACAAATATTTACATACTTACAAAGTTTCAAGTTTGAAAATAAGTGTTATCACAAAAAAAGAAATATATCTGATGTGTTCAGCACATAACTTTCTTATACCAGTATATATATCATCCTGATCTAAAAAATTCATTCAATTTTATTCTTCACTTACCTCAATTAAATTTTAAAAGCGTACCTTGAAATGTTTCATTAAAATTTTTAAATGATTAATATCAGCGTCGTTCGATACTGACAATAATAATTCACATATTTTAATAATTTCTCTTATTGATTTTGACATTTTTGTAACTAAATTAGATACTTCAAATGTCAAACTACCAAATTTATCTTAACTCCATGTTATTAGGTCAAATGTGTAAAAAATTTCAGTTTACATCAGCTTTATTTAATTACTTGGAAAGTCCCGTGGACTTCAGCTGGCCAATTTTGCTCATCACCTAATTTATCATTGTCTTTGGCCTTTAGAACATGTGTACCAAATTTGAAAGCTTTATCTCAAAAACTCATGGCCACACACACACACACACACACACATAGGAACTGACATACATTATTCGGAAAATAGTCAGAATGGATTCAGGAGGGTTCATAACGTATATACCAATCAAAATGTCGAGGTCGAGATTGAAAACATGGACAGGGGTGGGTCGGAATTATTGTTCAAGGCCTTGAGTAAGGAACAATATGTGAGCTCTGTGTACTCTGCTTTCCACAGATTATTTAGTTTTATTCCAGATCTATCGCACCACTTTAATTATAATTAAAAAAATCATCATTAGCTGATATTGAATAATTTTGAAAGTGGTGCTTATAGCTGTATCATTTTGCATTTGAAATTATATCTAAATAGTATTAATATTTTCATTTTGTAGGTGTTCTGTATCATCGATGGGGTAGAATTGAAAAAGCAAGAGAAATGTACAAAAAAGCTCTCCAGATTGATCCAAATATGAAATCAACAGAATTTAATCTCAAAAGACTTTCAGTTGCTCAATAACACCTTAAGGAGGAGGCAATAAAAACATATTCTAGTTAATTTATTTATTGTGATTCTATACAAATATATTTATTGACAATTTTGTGGTGATTTTTTTTCCCTCTCTTTTTTTTTGTAATGACTAGGTGCAAATAATTTTGACCTGCTGAATTTAGCCAGCTTAAAATAAGCTGCACAGATAACAATTTTCAGGTTTATAATACTATTTTATTTACAGTTGATCCACAATTGTATATGGAGGTATATAAAATTTAGTTTAAGAATGATCAAAACAAATCATTAATTGTTTATACATTTTACATTCCAAAATTTTGAGCTTATCTTTGTAATACAAAAAACACAATATATAAGAAATTAATGAAATCATGAGCCTACCAATCAGTTACTTTTAATACTAAAATTTAATATAGAAATGGAATTGGACATCAACTGTAAATCATCATTTAAATATACATAATACTCAATTTAACCCTACTAAACATACTAATAAATTATCACAAAAATTCAAAGTATATTAAACAAAATTTAATTTAAGAATAAATAATAAATTAATATCACAATCATCGATGCTAACAGTAACTTAATAATAGTTTCAGGCCGATTTAGAGATTTATCTAAAAACGTAAACACATTCAAGATCTATTCAGATCTATTGTCAATTGTCAACAATTCTGGAGATTTTATTTAAAAAACCCAGTATCTAAAAGTGTATGAACTGAAGTCCATACCTGTGGGACAGTATTTCAGAAAAGACATTCCCTTCCATCATTTTAAGAACCAGTTTTCGTGTATGTTTAAATTGAATGTTGCAACTTGTAATAAATAAATAGTAGGGACCAAATAAATATAAAAATAGACACAAGTAACAACAAAAACCAATTCAATAATTCACATGAAAATGTATCTAAATAAAAATATATAACACAAACAACCTTTAAATTCGTTTGGAAAAAGAAACTGAAATAACATTGTAAACTTAACGAACACTAATAAAAAGGGTGCGGATTTCAGGTGTTTATTCCAGAGACCGTTATTACATATAAACAATAATGTAAACAGATGTAAGAATCTTATTGTTTGAACAATAAGAAACTATAAACTATTTTAACCGCGAAAGATGTGTAGCAGACAAATAGGTATGTAAAGACCAAAACACCTTGGTTCTGTTTTTTCATTTCAGTTCGACTGGTTCCTTCACAGCATGCAGTGAACTTGTGGAACAATGATTTCCCCGATTTGCAATTTGATGGCACAGAACTACATTGCAGAAGCTGTAAAAAAGCACTTGTGGAAAGTTAAATCAAACGTTACAAACATTTCCTCACAAAATCATAAAAGAAATTATTAATCACTGGCCTGTGACAATATTAGCAAATTTCATCTGAGTGGAATGGGAAATACACCTGGGGTAACGAGAACGAAACATCCGTTACTTGCGGTTGGAAGGTACCATATCTCGTATGGTTCTTTTTCAAGAAATTGCTCCAAATACACCATTACCATCAGTGCCCATTTTAACATAATGAGAAACTAGGCTAAAGGCAGCATCATTCTACAGCAATTAAATCCAGATGATGCAGTTGCTATTTCACTGCCTCAGGAATTTATGAATCTAACCGTCCAAGAAAATGTTCAGTACTTACATGGACATTTTTCAAGCATTCCTCTAGCCATATACAAGCTTGAACGTAAGACAAAAATATCACAGTTAACTACAGTTGGTACAAGGAATGTTTTATTCGATTGTTGACAATACCTTTTTCAATTGTCAAAAAACACAGCGTAAGCAAAACAAATTAGAAATCGTTTTAAAAACCAATCCCGAATTTCTTACAATATCATGTATAAACGTCAAGGAAGTAGACTTCCATACAATGAGTAAATATGCATCTCTGGAAAAGTTCACATATTTTAAGTATACACAAATTGCATCTGTAGATATGATTCTCTTGGTTTTGAAACTGTAAATACGTTAATATGGACCATTTGTACGCATTTACTATTTCAAAATTAACAATATCCTAAACAGGCATTGCTCGTGCTGATATAAAAATGTTGTCATCCAGATATTTGAGTGGTAAATATTTACATAAGAAGTAATTATCCATGTATATTTAGTCTATATGCGGTGACAGCACCTAGAGTCAACCCTGATTAGGACATCATGAATACCTGAAATCCGATCCCTAATTAATTATAAATTATAAAACAAACTTTAATAAAACAATTTAAAAATCAGTTAATTAAAATTTGATTAAGGATGAAATTGTCATTTTACGGTGTGAATTTTGTTTATAAGTTGGTTACAAGATAATCTACATTTGTCATTTTAAGGCCAAATTTAAATTTCATTATTGACTACATATTATTGATAAAAATTTTATATTTGATATGACCGATGATAATTGACATTATTAATGGTCAATCAATCATTGTTTATCACCAAGATAAAATATTCATAAAAAATTTTACATTCCTCAGAAAACCGAATTTATGTTCTGGAAATTGCCCCAGAGGAATGTATGTTTAACTAATATAGTCATAAATAATTTAAATATATGTAATTTTAAAACACCTCACTACTACTAAAACACTAATATTTAAAAACAAAATTCTCATTTATGAGGCGGTAACCCAGTACTGCAATTATTACTTAACTCTTCACTATTAAAATATTAGGAGAGAATATACTGTTGTGGACAATAAAAAAATGGGACAAATTTTCTTGAGTAGTGTAAAAGTCACTTTTTAAACTTATACCAACCTTGACGTATCAATATAATGTAGCCTATTAATATTAATAATCCCAATCCCAACAAACAACTAAATTTTGGCAAAAATCTGTGAAGAGTTGCCCTATTTTGTATCTCAGTAACTGTACATAGAGTATGTCTCTCGATGGCTACACCCCAATAACTTTTTATTTTTTAAACATGATATAATTTTTTGTAGGCGGTTAGGTACCCATTTTGACAAAAAATTTTAGACCAAAATATGTGCCCTCTGTGCTTGAAAAAAAACTAGTTTGAGCAAACATAG
Organism: Rhamnusium bicolor; assembly: GCA_029963845.1. Taxonomy (NCBI): domain Eukaryota; kingdom Metazoa; phylum Arthropoda; class Insecta; order Coleoptera; family Cerambycidae; genus Rhamnusium; species Rhamnusium bicolor. The sequence continues at coordinate 75,367 of JANEYF010001542.1, forward strand.
TAGGGTTAAAGATGGAGGAAAAAGTTGTTTAAAATTATAAAATAACCCTGTGTATGAATTTAATTATTTTTTTATCATAATTTCATTTATATAATTTATTTGTATTTCACCGCATTTACTTCATCCAAATTATTATTTATCATGAGGTCGCATAGAAGTTTTAATTTTTGAATGCAATAAATGCAAAATATAATAATTGTAATATTATCATTTAATAAATTTATGAAATTTAAATTAACAATCGATTAGTTCAGGAAACTTCATAAATGGATTTTTTTATCATGAACATTTTAATTTTGGATGCAAATTATAAGTTCATAAAATTTTGTAATTGTGGGTACTTCTAAACAACTTTTTGCTCTTTTTTACTACTAAATTGATTCATTGAAATATTGTGTTTTTCTCTAATCACAGAAGTTTTAACCTGTAAAATAAGTACTCTTTATAAATTACCCCATATTAAACGATGTACCTTCTCATAAATACTGTTTATTTATTACTTTACTCCACAACCTATAAAAAAGTGTTAAAAATAAAATAATGTAAATATTATAAGATTTTAAAGGTTAACATCTTGTTCTCTTCAAACAAACCATTTTAATTGCAAAGTATTATTTTCATAATTAGTCAGTATCAGATTATTCCCTCAGTTATATCATTAGTGCATACACACATCAGAATGAGACAATTTCTATTTACACATTGTTACTATTTAACATCTATTAATGTTCATTATTTCCTCGGTATATTGTTACTGTACTACATAAAATATTTGCTAAAAGCTTAATTCACAAATTTTCTGTAAGGCTGATGTCTAGGCTAGAAATTGACCAATTTTGCAATAATATTTAACATGTTGAGCCCTGGCGTAGAAACGATTTTAGTGTTTTTCTGGACTGGCATTTTTTTGCAAATATTATTAAATAAATTCAAAAATATACATTTAACTCATTTTTTTTGCAATTACCTTGTTTTATGCCATTTTATTGAAATTTTATATGAGGTACACAGAAGTACCTCACGGGCTAGAGTGGTTTAACATGAATTTATTGAGGCTGACACTTCCAGAAAAAGGTATGATAATGCTGTAAGCAAGTGAAAGACAGTGACAGTAAAAAAACCGCCTAAATCAAATGCCCAAGAACCTAGTACATGTGTTCCGCTTGCAAGATACATTATTGTGTAACTTGTTTTTTATGTCCCATAAATCCATAAAAAAATAGTTTTATTTATTAGTTACAGTAATATGTTCATGTATACTATTTTTGTAATTCAATTTAAAAATAAATAAATTTCTTTCTGAGCATTTGTCACCAATTTTTGATACTGAAAAAGTTTACTTACATGTTAAGATTTTCACAACCCGCTAATATCCGTCAGTCTTCCAGGACAGACTTTGTACAGTTCCTATGTATTTAACGTCTAAACGTGTGTATTCAATTTTAAATCAAGGACTGAATGCATGGACATCTCGTGGGCAGTACATGTATCTTGCGGTCCAGTGGAACTTTTGGACTGTGGGTCAAATTTTACCCTACCGAGGCTCAACATGTTAAATAAGAATACTATATCGAGGTAAATAATATTTAACTTAAATTAAAATGCAATACTAAAGTGTGTTTACATCACTCAACAAAAATGAGTAGATGGATGCAAATGTTTTAATAGAAATACAATATTCTAAATAAAAAAAATATATATATGCCAAAAAAGTACACCTAATTCAAGCTTATCTGTTCTCTTAGAGAATATAAAGTCATTACAGAGAAAGTTGCACCTCTGTTATTGCAACATAAACCATACAAGCTATTTAGGGAGTTTTTCATACTGTATTTCATCTATCATACTTATAGTTATACAAGTAAAGACATTAAATTAAGAAACATTAACTTTTAGTTGTACTTTTTTGTTGGTGGAATTTTTTTATTTTGTACTTTTTAGTATTTGTATATTACGATACCTAAAAAAGCTAATGTAATATTTTGCTTTAATATATCAGACATTGCATATTAATATTAAGATCATTTTCTCAAGGATGTGCAGAAAAAGTAAAAACAAAAAGTTTTTCAGGTCATGTTGCGTCTTCCAATCATATTTTTGATTGTAACATCTTTTTTAGTCATCTCAATAAGGATAAATATAAGACTTTTGTAACAGAAGGCTGGAGCCATCTCTTGCTTTTTAATACGTATGTTATTACGAGAAAAATTAGACACATTTTTCTAAGTTGTTAAAAATAAAATGTACACAATATACTGTTTGTGAAAACCAAGATTTGGAAATTTCTAGTCGTCAGATTATATCAATGGTTAATGGTCAATGGCAATTTAAAATTAATCTTTCAGGTGAAACAATCGATTATCGATTATTAATGTATAACGCTAATCTTCTCAATGATAATTTTGGCCAATTGAAAGCAGGCTTTCGAGATGTAGATAATGATCTGCAACTCTTTTTTTATTCTCTAATGAATCCATAAGCAATTGTTAAATTTATAGAGTATTAAATCATTATAAGGGTGAGACAACGAATGACAATCTGGAATGGTTTCGACTTTGATATTCTAATTTGATTGGTCAAATAAATAAAGTTCGTCTTTTAGATTAACCGTTGTGAATAAAATTAGATTTCATAAAATAAATAAATTCTGAAGTTAATTAAGTTCATATTTTCAAAACTAACAACTCGAAAAGAATTTTAGTCATTTTGTAATAAGACAGCTCCATTTCTCTCATCTATATTCCAAACTGCACCTATCTAACTTTTTTAATAATTCTCTTAAATGATAAAATATTCCCAGATGTATACTGCCGTGCTAAGGTTAATGTATCTGATATTTTATCAAAATTCGGTTTATGGGGTTTTTAAATAGCCAAGCATGTATTTGACCTTATTACTAAAGTAAAAGGGTGTATCTGTATTCTAAATTACCTAAAAATCTTCATAAAATATCGGATATCTGCACCGCATAGTAATGTTGCAAAGCCAAATGGTCGTATCTAACATTTTCTTAGCCAAAAGTCAAATATGCAGTGTATTGCAGATATGACCTTTCTCCGTAATTTCTGGGCTAATATTCACTAAGCCAATAAGTCTTATATGCTTTAATATTAGCAGATACGACTAGCTGTATCACAAACAGTTGGCATATAGAAAAATACAAAACCTTAATTATCTCAAAACAATGTTTTTGCAGATACGCCCTTTAGCATAAGGATGGCAGTATACCCATAGTTCAGTTTTTGGTAGTAACATATGATAAGTCAATAGAGATTAGAATCCTTTATCAGCTCTTATTAAATACAATTAGAAGATAAGTTAAATTCAATATACTTATTTACTATACAGGGTGATTCTTAATTACGGTAAAAAAAAATTTTAACCACAGGAATGAAAATTACCTATTTTTTTTTTTTAATTTTACTGATTTTTAAGTGTGGTACAAATGTCTCTTCAGGGGGCATCAGAAACGCTTTTTTTTGTGATATTTTCAAAAACGTTTTACCAATTTCTTTCAATTTGGTAGGTGAATATAACACTACAGATGACATTTATTATTGATTCAATTATTGATTATTTATTTAGTGCTGTAGGACGCCGCCGAATGTACTTTATAAATAAATTTGGCCCTAGGCTTTTTTTATTATTTCCAAAAAATTTTCATGCACTGGGTAGATGCAGATTTCAATTTTACATAAAAAAGTTTACTTGTTATTTTTTTTGACAAAATCATGAAAAATCATTTTATGGTCCTACACCTATTGTATGAGTTGCATACTAAAAATTCAGTTGAATCAAATATAAATGTCATCTATAGTGTTGTATTCACATATCAAATCTGAAAGAAATCGGTAAAACAGATTTGAAAATATTGCAAGAAAACCATTTCCCATGACCCTTTGAAGAGACCCATGAAGCACTCTTAAAAATTGAAAGTCAAAATGAAAAAAATACAGGTTCCTTTTTTCTAATGTCCACTACTACATCTAAAAACGAACATTAACCATGCTTTTAATAGAACAATAAAAATAGTATTCAATTTTTTTTTATAATAAACTTTGATGCAGTGATTGTCCATTTGTTCAAGCAAGTGCTGCAAACCCCACAAAAATGTTCATTGCCTTTAATAGAGAAATTTTTTTTAAAAATAGTTAGATTTATTGTTTTAATACTTAACTATATTTCAAATGTGAATGATTGAGTGAGGATATGAAAACTCAGATTCCCATTAAAGATAAAAATGACAATGCCCACAGCCCCCCAACCATTTTGGAAGAAAATTCATAAATTAAAACTTGAAGCCACCATATTAGTGTTTTTAAAAAAATAAATTGACTATTCATACATAAACCTGTTTTCAACTGTAAGGGGATTTTTTTTTTTTTTTTTTTTTTTTTTTTTTTCTGCAGGAGCTGAAAATTTATTTCACAATATGTCACTGATTTAAAGGACCGACCTTTGGTCTATCAGTAAAAATTTTAACTTTAAATTGTTTACTTAATAGTGTCTGGTAGGTATGGGATTATTTTGTTTAGAATTAATTTAAGCAATAAAAATGCAATAGTATAAAACCAATACATTTCGCCATCAAAATATAATGGGTATTTTTGTCTAGTGGAATATTCTGCATTTTGCTTACATTTTGAAATGATTATTTCCCTAATAGATTAATAACCCAAAAATAGAGGTTTGCCCCAGTTAATACTTTCGAAATGGTTCACTAAATTATATCCATTTTTAATATAAACCAATTATTTAAAAAATAAATAAATAAATAAAAATTAAGATATTAAGAAAACAAAATAAATATGTATTCAACCGACAAACAATATGTGCAAATCTAAATAGTCAGTTAACAAACACACAATTTTTTAAAGTTCTCTTAGCAAATTACTGAAATTATTCATTACTGAAGTTAATAACTTTTATATCCATAATACCTTTGCATTTATTATATAAAACAAAGTCAATCATGAGATTATTGATATCCATGAATTAGTTATAATGAATAATGACCAATCATAACTATCCTATGTAACTTAATAAACTACATGGATAAATAAAGTGAAATAGTAAATATTTTTACAAGAACGATGTTTACAACTAAATAGAATAATATTAAACAGTGAAAACTTTGTTTAACTTGTTTATAGTTATACATAGTAATTTTCATTATTCGATATCATTATATTCTTTTGAAAATTCGTATTACAACTTTTTTTTTTTCATTTTAGCCATTTTGAGTAGTCTAGGCCAATGCATACATGAGATTACACTTCTAGAACACCAAGATAATATACAAAAACTAAAAGTTTTGTACTTCTTCTCTCAAACAGTGTTACCAATTTGACTAACTAAATTTAAAAAAGTTACAAAACCCCCCAGAGTATTCCATGTTACTTTTCAGCTTTTACTACTTCCTGGCTTATCACGCTGATCTTCTGTTGTTTTGTCGGATGTGGAAAGAGCTTGTAGTCTTGAGGGCAAATCTGAACTTGTAACTATGGCATGTTGACCTAAAAGGGTGTTATATATATTTATATATCATGTGTTTCTTAAACAGAATATTCCGTTTTGGCATTTTTAATTTGATGAGATTGCTCAGAAGCACTATAGGATTTGGGTCCCCCCCCCAATGTTTGCGTTCTATCAAATTCAACACAACAAAATGTTTATTATAAAAAATATAAAAAAATTTGAATATTCCGATATTTTTTTGTAAGTTTGACAACATTGCATTTATGTATAATTCTATAAGGATGAATATAAACATGAGCACGTAGAGATGATATGACTATGTCTTAGCATATGTCATTTGAATAGATCATGAAGCGTCATCATGGTTACCTGTTTTAATTTTAATATGTAATGGTTTATAAATCTGTACAGTTGGAATCAGTTGCTTTCGAATGATCTGTGGCCTGTTTTTCCTGAACATTTGTCATAATATCCTTGATGTGGGACATCACGCTACGATTGAAACTGTGAAGTGTTGGCTGAAATCAGAATTCGTGTAGTATACCAAAACTTGACGCAGTGTGCTGATAGCCGAGTGGTATAAAGAGAATAATGACTTAGTAGGGTACGTTACTGATATTAGTTCGAATCACCACGGCGGACGGTTTTTTTTTTTTTTTCATTTAATAAAGTTTAATTTACAAATAATTAACAATAAATTAGTCTATTAATATTGGAACCAAAATAGTCATATATGACAAAATATATATATAGAGTTTTGCTGCTTGGGGATGATAAACATCAAGTGAATAGTTTGCGAAACCAAAGAAGTCCCAAAGTAGAAAGTGGTCGCTTCTTCCTCAAAAAGCACCCCCAAACACACCCTATCATAGTTCTCAGCGTTTTTCTCAAAAACCGTTTGTCCGACAAAAAATGTTATACTTACAAAAAATATTCCTTTTACCCCCGGTATTATCAACATTTTAAAGGGACCTTTAACTTAAAGGGAGTTTTGGTGACAAGAAAATGTATTACCAGCATTTCCAGCGAAATATAAATCGAGATATATGAGAGCCATTAAATCTATTTTTTTATTTAAATGATAGGATTGCTATTTGATATTTATATTTTGCTTGTTTTTTTTTGTCACTAGAACTCCCTTTAAGTTAAAGGTCCCTTTAAAATTATTGATAATACCAGGGGTTAATGTTAATTTTTAAAAGAAATAAGTGTCATACAAGAAGTTTTAAAAAAATTCCAACACCCTTAAAAGAGCTTTCCAAAAATACTCCAAGTGACTTATTTTATCTTATTACATATTTTTAAATACGTATAATAAAATCTTTCACATTTTTAATGTAGTACTTGAAAAAGAAATTTTCGGTTGATTGAAGGTGTTCAAGAATCAAAATATTCACGTCGGTAAATTCACCTGGGAAGACCCTTCCATATTCATTTATTAAGAGGAGAGGGGGGTATCCTTGTGCATTGTCGAGGTGACAGAGGCGACACTGGCTACCAAGGTTGTGATTTCTAGTACAATAATTGTCCTAGATTCAGTACAGTATAATAATTTTTAATACATGGCACCTCTTTCAAATATCTAGTACATTATCATAATTTGTTCCTCTATGCAGTATTTCAATAAACAAAAGAACAACTAAGGCTCATCTTAAAAACATGATTCACTTGTCATTGCCTTGTCACTTTTTTGTGCTCTAAATGTAAACAAACAGTTCAGTTTAACCAATCATGAAAGAACAGGAAATTTTTATTCAACAAATCAGCAATCAGCATTAATTTTTAGTAAACATGTTTCAAGGCGTTCATAGTGCAGATACACTCGTTTTGATTACGAAATTATTTTAGAAAAAGATAGACTACTCTTAAAACATTTCTTTCGACTGTTTTTTTTTATGTTCTGGGGGCCTTTGTCCCTTCTCTAACATAATAATTGTATTCTGCTTTTCACGAGAATAATTAAATTCAATAGTCAAAAATGTTTTACAGGAAAACAATACATTTAGTTTCACAAGAGTGGGCGGTTCACACTGTTTTTTTAATCCATAAAAGGGCTCAAAAAATTCTTTCTAGTACAATTTTCTGATTTCTAGTACAATCTATGACTGCAAAAAAAGCTAACTTCAAAAGTAACAAGCACATCATATGCGGCTTCCCCTATTACTGTTACACCATCTAAAACGAGCACCCACAAAAGCCCTAGATGACATTAGGAGAAAAATAGACCTAGTAAACTGTGATTTAGTTTGTTTATACACAAGAAAAGAAACTGGGCAGTTGACAAATGAACAGCAACAAACAGTTAAACAACTTCCCGAAACTAAGAAAGTACTCAAAAAAAGGGATAAAGTTGGAAGACCACGGGTTGAAGATGAACAAATGGATCCATTGAACGTGATTGTAGATTGTTATTCGTGGTTCTGCCTCCCATGACCAGAGAAATGAAGACATATTGCGAAGTATTAAAACTTTGGACAAATTGTTGGCAGAAATCAAACGTTTTGCTTTTACAATAAGTCGGAGTGGCCTTTATTTGCAAATGGTTCCTAAGCAGTCATTCTCTGAAGAAGGAAAACGTCATGTTGTTACTGTTCCTGTAAAATTGTTAAAAGCCGAAAATGACACCCATAAACATCATATCGACGACTTTTTTTGTTGAGCCACGATAAATAATCTTGAGATCATCTCATCATTACTGAGCCCAAAAGAAGTATGTTTTTTAAGTCAGGATGACAAAGCCAGGGTTCCCATAGAATTAACGGCAGCTAATAAACAGACACCAATTCTAATGCATGTGGAATATAGGGTGAAATTGCCTGACCACGATTGGGTGGTAGCAGCCAAACACAAACTAATAACATCAGTTTCTTCTGGCATTGTAATTCAGGAAAATAGCAATGGCAACCCAAAAGCTGTCAGGACCTACCTACATGGCGATTAGATCTGGAAAACATTCCTCATCAACAGTACTTTCCCACGCCCTTGATTTTGAGTCAATTTTGAAGATTCCTGAATTTGACGTAATCATTAAATACAAAAATGAAATTAAACCGATTTTTATTATGACCGTTGATAGAGGGCCAGATGAGAATCCCAGATACCAGAAAGTAATTGAAGTAGGAATACATCATTTTGTGAAATGCAATTTAGATGCCTTTTTTTATAGTAACAAATGCACCTAATAGAAGTGCTTTTAACCGAATTGAACGGAGGATGGCATCTTTCCAAAGAACTATCAGGTGTAATTCTATACCATGAATTTCTTGGGGAGTCACCTCAACGCAAAGGGCAATCGATTAAATTTTAGAGGAAAGAAATTTTGAACATTGTGGAAATACTCTTGCTGAAATCTGGAGTAATACCATAATTGACAAATTTCCTATCATTGCAAAATATGTGTGCCCTGAAAACAGTGAACTGGAAGAGACTTGGAATCAAGAGACACCGTCTGGTTTTCTCAGCTTGTGTGAAAAAGCCAGTATTTTTTTTATTTATATTGTTAAATGCCACAATGAAGATTGTTGCTCTAATCCAAGAAGCTCACTATTTAATTTCTTGCAAGATCGCTTTCTCTCTCCACCAAGTCAATTAGAACAAACTAATGATGATCTTAAAGCTTCTGCAACCGCTAAACCTAAGCAAAGCGTTAAGTTTCCACCACTTCTTATTTTAAAAAGTTTGTATCTAAATGAGATACTGCCACCAGATCATATTAAAACCTCAACGTTTTACCCTGTGACCTTTAGTGCCCATCAGTACAAGCAAATTTGAAAACTCGTATGTGCAACAATTGCAACATATATTTTTCTTCTATTGCAATTTTGAAGAAACATCAAAAAATGCATAAAGATTCTGATATAATAACCAACTTTATAAAGGTGAGGCCAGTTAGAATTGCAGCGAGAAGACGAGTATTAAAAGCAGTTCTAATAAATGAAGACAATGAAGAACACGATGTCGAATGGATCAAGGAACAAGATGTTGATCTTAGTGGAATTCAGCGTTATCATGAAGGACTTATTCCCAACATTTAAATGCCAGTCATTTCAATTAAATATCATTTCCAATCTCCATGGACAAAAGCTTAAACAAGAATAGCAACTTATAGGCACTTTGTTTTTTTGTTTTTATATTTCTTCTATTATGTTGTTTTGTATTTTTTGAGAAGTTTTATTTATTTACTCTGCTGAAATGAAATATGTGTATTTATTGAGTTGTTTAAAAGAATTATTCTATACAAATAATCTAAAACCTGAGAAAGAATTTTTCTTAAAAAAATATGTCACGGTTCAAATTAAACTTTTTTTATTTTTATTAATTTACATAAGTTAGTGTGACGTGAAAGACGGGGAGGGGGGATGGGTGAGTGTGGCAATGTGTGACACAAGGGGGGGAGGGGGTTAAAAATTGGCAAAAAAAGTGTGACATCCTTTATGGATGGCCCCTTACCTAACACTTTAAGTGGCACCATCTATTTTCTAAAGGTAATATTATTTAATTTATTACACAGGCCTACAAAAAAAAAAAGTTCTGTCCTAGAGGTCAGCCCCAACTTTTCCCATGTATTTTGATGACCCTCTAGAAGAAAATTTTCAGAAAAAAATTTCTATATTTTTCATGAAATTTGATACCTTGTTGACAGTTGTCATTATGTCAAAATTCATCTTTGACTTCTAATTCATGACTAGTAGCCCAAAGAACTTAATATGCTCCGAATATTGACTTAACATTTTTCATGAATTTTGACAGCTTGTTGTCATTATGTCAAAATTTATTTTTGACTACAGATTCATGATCAGCAACTCAAAAACCCTTATAGAATTTTTTTTAAAAATTTCACCCTTGGGTGGGTTATAGGGGGTCATAGAGAAAAATTGACGCGGCAAAAAATTTTTTTTGCCAAATTCGGTTTCAGCGTGTCAAAATACATGGAGTCTGATCTCTAGGACAAAACTTCTTTTTTTGTAGGCCTGTGTTATTATTGCCGTGAAAGAATTATTAATCTTTTGTAAATTACACTACACGAATTCTGATTTCAGCCAACACTTGACAGTTTCAATCCACATCGAGGATATTAGGACAAATGTTCACAAAAAAACAGGCCATAGATTGTTTGAAGGCAACTGAATCCAACTGTACATGATGATGGTCTTGTACTAATTTTAATTAACAAATGTTAAATAAGCTACAGTATATTAAAATAAATTTTAATAAAAACTTTGTGTCTGGATTTTTTTATGTGTAACTTCTCAGTCATTAAACAAGTATGTAAAATCTCTGTGTTGTGGTGCTAACGTGAGAGTCAGCAAAGTTCATATAAATTCAAGTAGTACCTAGTGATTATACTATTATAAATAATATAGTCTAGGCAATAGCGTGCAAATTCGACGATGAAAGGTTACCATCTGCCAGTCAGTAATCAAAGAGACCAGATGAGTACCATACTTTTTCTCTTTTGAAATTTTTGGTGTGGCGGATATGGAGGGTGGACTTTTTTTTTGATCGAATGGTTACCAATATTTGTCCGCATAGATAGTTAGTATATGTACTTCACATACCCCAATTACGCTAGCAAACAAAACTTCCGGTCGGCGTGCGGTAACCGGAAATTGAAAAAAAAAATTAGTTTTAGTAGTACTGTACTGTAGTAGCAGACATTTCTATCGGTCGGTTTTTGAGCAATTTGCCATGAAAGTGACCGAAAATGGATCAAAATTTGAAATGTTGGTAAACAATAGTTAAAATTAAAAAAAAAATGTTTGCCCAGCCAACTTACGGTTCACAAGGCACTAAAAAACCTTAACCTTGGCTGGCAGACATTTTTACCAAATTTAACCCCTCCCAAATCACCCCTTAAAGTATGAACAATTTTAACCCGAGCTCAAATTTTTCGCATTATCTACTCTAATAACATATCCAAAGGACGTTTTTTTAATATTTATAAGAAAAATTACAGACACGAAGACCGGAAGTTTTGTCTGCCAGCATAATTGGGGTATGCGGAGTACATATACTAACTACCTATGTGGATAAATATCGGTAATCATTCGATTAAAAAAAAATTTTCCACCTCCGTATCTGGCCGCCATACTAAAAATTTTAAGAGAAAAAGTATGGTACTCATATGAATACCGACTGGCAGACGGTAACCTTTCATCATAGAATTTGCATGCTATTGCCTAGACTAATAGGTAAGTATATAATTCTATTCATAAATAATCAGCCATGATGATGTCAATGACATACCTAAAATATCTGGTAAGGCATTACGTCGCCCTGTACGGCCAGATGACAGGAATTCTTGAGCATTTGTTGAACTATCTGGAGTTGGAGGTGCTGTATTCGCAGAGTTGCTAGTTCCAGCACTCTGTGATGCCTCCATCACCGCTAGCATTTTTAAAACTGAAAAATCACAAATTAATTTTAAATAATTTTTTCACATTGTTCTCGATTTTATACGACTATTCTAACTTTAGGTATCAAAAATAAAATAATATATGGATTACTTCCATATATATAAGATGACAAAAGTACCAATTGTGTAGGTAACAGATGGTGCTCACACCATTTTTGTACTTGTAAATAATAAATTAATACTATATGCTATATTTATGTTTGCACTTTAATGATAATAGTCTTACTTGTAGGTACCCAATATGCAGAATATCTCTTTACAATTCAATTATTTAATTATTTATTAAGTATTCTTTACTTATATGTAATTAAATGTGAAGTAAACTTGCAGCTATTAAATTCTATATTAATTTCCATTTGTCATATTTTGTCAGAGAATGCAAAGCAGTGCTGTACATTATTTGATGATTAAAAGATAAGAATATAATATAAGCTTGTGTAAATCATTTCAGCATTCAATATTCATATACCAGTTTAGATATTACCTAATTAAGTTTTTATTAGTAGGTTATTTCATCCAATATCGAATAAAGAAATCAGACCTATTGTGATTAAATAAACCTTTTTTTAATGACCTTTACTAACAGTAGCAATTACACTATCATTATTCTTTTAAATGAAGCTTGTCATCCTTCATGCTGTTTAAATAAATTACTATTTCCTACCTGATAAAGTAATAATAGTAGTGAACAGTGAACGTTAATAAATTGCAGGCTTACATGCAATAGGTGCTCGAATGTTAAAATATTGCCAAACTTCTTTCTTAAATAACCTGTTAGGTCTACAAGCTTAAAACGAATTATATAAATGTTAGAGCACATTTTGCATGCTTCCTACCTGTTTTTCTTGTCAATTTCTTTTTTCTTTTGCGCTTAACGTGATTATTATTTGTTTTGGGAATGAACCCCACATTTTTATTCTGTGGCATATTTTACATAACATCACAAAAACGGTCACCTACCATGTGTATGCAGGAAAAATACACTTAATTGCGAAGTGATTTATTTTATGCGAAATTTAATTAAAAATTTTTATTTGATTTATTGGGCAACAATAATTTACATAAATTTGACATTTAGCACATCTACCATTTTTTTAAAGAAATTATCACAGTTCACGTAACTGCTCATAGTGACATCTATCGTTTATAACTTCTACTTTAAGAAAATAGTTTAGAATAAAATGCTATCCGCTTTCTCATTAGACATAATAATTTTTGTAAGAATTAAATTTAAACATTATTAGAAAGGATTTACTAGAACATAATCAGAATTCGTCGAAAATAACGTTTTTTCGATAATAATTATTTCTTTTGTTTTTACAGTGTTTTGTTTTAATAAGTCGCGTGCATTGACGTAACAGATTTTGAGACAAAGAAAACAAACATTGTGATCTGTTAACAGAACGTGTTTGTTGTTTTAAATGTATGTTGCAGTTTCAAAAACTAATATTGGTTATTTAACTTCTAAAACAATTCTTATTGTTTTATTTCGATAATTTTGTTTGTTCAAAATAGAGATGAGTTTGTATTTTACGGAAATTATCTCGTGATGTACAAAGTTACACATGGAAAAAGTTCCATAGGTTTAGATTCCTTTATACTTTGAAAAATAATACTTCACTACAAATACTGATGTATTTTCAAATATTACACATGGGAATATTGTCAATTATTTAGTTTTTGACCGTTGCACCTAAAGAAAGCAATCAAAAGTTTGTGTGCGTTTGTGGTTGGGTGAAGGAAGTCCTTTGTAAGGAATTTCTCAGAATAAAAGCCTATTGAAATGATAAGAATAAGGTCAAGTATCAGTCTCAGTATCAGAGATTTCTTACTGTTACACTGTAATATATTATAATAAATTGGTTATATTTCCATTTTGCTCAGAAAGATGTAAATATTCTGAATTCCCCATTTCGTATTTATATTAATATGTCCACAAAAACAGAGATATTATGAAAAGTAACTAATTTGATGATTTTGTGGAAATTATGTAATGTAAATTAATCAAATCACCATAAAACCTGAATAGATATTGCTTTATTTTCTCCCAAAATCAGAACTATGACGTCACAGGCACGTGACCTATAAAAAGTAACTTTAATTTTAATTTAATTTAGGTACAACGAATTTAATTGAAAATAAAATGCGTCATATTTTATTCCAACTATAATGTCAAATTGAATTTAAAATTAGAAAAACCAGATTTCATTACCTTTAATAATATTCGGATAACAGACTTTCGGATTAACAGGTGTCCTTGAAAGTGGTGATGTGTAATGTCAGTAATGGATGAAAAGTGTTGATGTGGTTAGGGAGCTAAGTGCGGTATAATATTATCAGAAATGTATAAAATTTTAGCTCTATTACTCTGTTTAACGTATGTGACAGCCTTAGAGAAAGTAAATAATCAGCTTATAAATAAAAATGTAGAGAGATCTATAGACTTAACAACCCAGTTAGTGAAAATAACCTCAACCATAACCTTGGAGAATACCGGCAGAGAATCTGTGCGTAATTTTCTCCTTGTTTTAGAACCTAATACAGTAGGAAATGTGTCTTATTCAAATGTAAAAGATTCTTTAAAAGATGATTTAAAAATTGTACGTATAGAAGTGGATAATCAAAAAGATAAAACTTTTTATAATGTTCTATTAAAACAACCTTTAGATGCTGGTCGTGTAACAACCGTGGTATTAGAAGAAGTTTTAACAAAAAGTTTGATACCTTTTCCAAGCAGTATAACTCAAAAGGAAAAACAGCTGGTCCGTTACTTCGGTAATCATTACTTTTATACTCCCCTATATTACAACAAGGCAGAAAACTGAAGTGTCCCTTAGTTCAAGAACTGTAGAAAACTATACAAAGTTGAAACCTGTTGTCCAATCTGATTCTACAATAACGTATGGTCCTTATGGTACCATACAACCTTTTACCCAAGATGAAATGATCATTCATTATGAAAATAATGCTCCATTTTTAACTGTCACTAGGTTAGAACGCTCTATTGAAATTTCGCACTGGGGTAATATTGCCGTTGAAGAGAATATTCAGATACGTCATACTGGTGCTAAATTAAAAGGTCCATTTTCTAGATACGATTATCAACGAGACACTGGCACTGCCCACCACAGCATTAAATCATATCGCACTATTTTACCTGCATCTGCTCATAGTGTTTATTATAGAGACAGTAATGGTAATATATCTACATCTACTGTTAGGCCAAGGAAAGAATGGATTGAGCTGGAGTTGAGACCAAGATTTCCCCTTTTTGGTGGTTGGCAAAGTTCATATACATTAGGATACAGTGTCCCAAGTTACCAATATTTGTTTAAGAATCCTAGTGGGGAATATGTACTGAACATGAGAATAATTGATCATGTTTTTGATGATATGCATGTGGAAGAATTAGAAACGGCTATTGTTTTGCCTGTTGGTGTGTCAGATATTAAACTTAATACGCCTTATGAAGTAGAAAGGTTAGGGGATGAGATTACCTATAAATACCTAGATAATATTGGAAGAACTGTTATAAAATTGAGGAAAACCAATTTGGTTGAACAACATATTCAAGATTTAGAAATTACATACAACTGGAAACCACATTTGCTTCTTCATGAACCTATTTTGTTGTCCATTGCACTATTTTTGTCGTTTGTATGTGTTATAATTTATGTAAGACTAGACTTTTCACTTAGTAAGTCTGAACATAGCAAAAAAGAATAATTAATTTTCTCTCATTATGTATTTTCTTTCATTCCATTGTGTTTGTTCACTTTCAATAAATTTTTTTTTAAATAGTGTTGATTATTACTGGTAATTTAATCTTGGGGTAAATTTACTACAATTAAAAAAACTTAAGATATTTCAAAAAATATTGCTAAGTACCTAATTTATATACAGGTTAGCCACTTAATTTCTCACCATTGGAATCTCATTGACCATCAGAAATAGAGGAACGGTTGAATTTGACAAAGTGACACCATTTCAGTCGTTACAAAAATATATCTTCAGATTTGATATACTGAAAAAACTGAAATTATACAATAATTTCTAATTTTCTAAGCCTGCTTACAGTAATGATAATAATCAACTTTTAATTTTTTTTGTTTTCTGTAAAGATTATTTCGCAAAGTTCCCAATATATGTCGATGTCAAAATCTATATACAGTTCACAAGTGAATATAACCATTGACCGAACTTAATGATATAACTACAGAATCACATTATATAGGACTCAACATAGCCACTGAATTTTTTTTAAATGTTCAGAAAAAACAATGTACACTGATCATTTTAAGTGCCTCGCTCGATTTCATTCATATTTCACATAGGAAAAAAAATTCAAGACTATATAATATACAAGGTGTCCCAGATTTAAAGTGACGTGGAGTAATGGGAGATAGAGCACACTTAACTGCCCAAGTAACAACTCTAAGATACTTTTGATTTATTTAGGTTTTAAAAGTGCTTTAACATGTTCAATAAAATGATAGTGGTTTTAAAATTACCTTAAGATAAACTAAAAGTTCTTAAAGACCACTGATTCTTATGCAAAGGATTTAATGCACTCTTTAAATTAAAATAAAAAAACTGTTTGCTCCTAATGCCCTATTGATCTTATACTAGTTTTATAATACTCTTGACATTGGCTATTTTAAAACTAATTTGCCTTTTTAAAGAATTAAATAGCAAGTTGGTTTTAAAACAATCCATTTTGGAACAAATGGTTTTAATGTAGTTTTATGGAGTATCCTTGATGTAGTCATTAAAACCCATTAAGAAAACTATTTTATCTTAAGCCTATATGCTCAATGAAATTCCACATTAAATCCTAAAACATAGTTTTTACTTTTTAAAGAGTAAATTAAGAATATTCTGAAGTTCAAAGGTTTTAATTTAGTCAATTTGATTAAAAGAAATGCCTGTTGGATTTTTTGATGACTTTATTAAAACTAATTCTACCCCCTCCATAATCGGAGAAAACACGCCATCTGCTCAATAAACTGATTGCTGATTTAGTGAACCAGTGCAGTCCGTGTACCTACTTTATGTATGAATGAAAACTAGAAGACATATTAAAAATGGAAAATATTAGTGACAAGTATTTTAAATTAAAACGAAGTCAGTAAATCCGGCAATCACAAAACCGGCACAATTTTAAGGTTAGGATTTCATACGCGCGCCAGATCCCTTTAAATCAATAAGGCCACGAGTTTGAACATATTAAAGCAACTCAGTTTTAAAAGGAAGAGTAAATAAATGTCTGGGAGAGTAATTGTACTTAAAGTGGTAAATAAAACGCTATTTTAAGTCTTGTAAGATTTAAAATGTTCTATTAACTTGCAATCAGTTTTTATCTAGACCACGCCATTTTTTATATAAGATACAGACCCGCCATGATGAATATTTTCAATAGCCAAAGAAAAAAATATTATTGAAATATATGCGTTTTACATCCTCTTAAATAACTGAAGGACGGTGTGTCCAAACATGCAATTTAATAAAAAAAATGCATTTGGATGTTTAGATGCAAAATAAAAATTGACGATATTTTTAAAAAATTTTTAGATAAAAAAAAACCATTATATTGGTGGCGCTCGAGTTATGTAGAAGTATTTTATTATATTTTGTCAGAAAAGTGCCATCCGTTGGTAATTTTTATTTTTTACCAGAATAGTTTGCGTTTGAATACTATTTTTGATCAGCTTTATATGCGTTACGTTTAAAATATTACCACTCTGCCCCATAGAGACTTGCCGTTGTTTTAACTATTTCACGCATAAAGTTGTCCGACTTTAAAAGAAAATAAAACCCTTTTAGGCTTAATTATAATGATTCTCAAGGCAATTTAGTCTGTTGCAATTTTATTTTAAATGCAAAACGTTTTAATACATAAATTTAAGGTTGCCTTGAAGAACTCTTTAAGAATATGAAATTAAAACTAAATGGTTTTTAATATAGTTTTAAAATTTAGTCTTCAAGACCCTTTTAGGATGGGCCCTTTTTGGCTAGAAGCTGCTGTATGGTGATCCTAAGCTTGTCTTGAAGATCATTTGGTTTTATTCGAAGTTTTATTGTATAATTTTAAAGCGACCTTGGAGATCTTAATAAGAGCATTAGTGTTACCTGGGTGATTTCAAAACATGCCCAAACTTACCCAATATTTTTGAGATGCAGGGCGTTTTACGGTTTTTAACTAAAACTGTAATCGGCCATATTTCTAGAACGGCCTCAAGTTTTTGATTAAAATTTGGTACAAATATTATACTCTTTTAGTTCAATTAAAATCATAATTCACTTTGAAAAAATTCCAGGAGCGGACTCAATTTTTATGATACTACTCTCATTGTCAATAATGTGTGTCATTTTTTTTGTAAATATTAGTAAATGTTTAAATAGTCAATGGATCAGTGTATAAAATATTATAATATTTGATGATACATTTAAGGTTTATTCTCCAAAAAATTTTCAAAAATATTGATTGACCGAATTTTAAATTCTATAAATTAGGCAACTAACCAGTCACTACATATTTTATTACTTAAATACTTTACACTAATTGATCATCTTCATTTTTTTTTTGACAAGAACTACACATTTATTGAAAAATTAATGTTCGTGCAGGGCTGGACTCGCTTAAAATTCCATGATTAAGTACATTTTATTTAAATTTGTTATTCACATTATTTACATCATTTTTGAAATACATTACGAGTAATACGAAATTTTTCATGTTCATTACTAAATTGGAATACTTTTGAAAATGTCGTATGATTTAACACACACACACACGCACTCACACTCACGCACGCACCGACAGACATCATTCGGAAAATAATCAGAATGGATTCAGGAGGGTTCAAAACGTATATATCGATCAAAATCTTGAGGTCGAAGAATATCACGATTACTATACTTCCTTATATTGGGTAAGAAAATAAAAAACTTAGAACCGCTGATTACAAAAAAAAAAAAAGAAACAAATAACAAGCTCTTATTAATATTAACTTATTAGTCTCTTATTATAGAATATCAAAAATTATTTACATAATGTGAATAACAAATTTAAATAAAATGTATTTTACCATGGAAGTCCAATCCTGCAAAAACCATTAATTTTTCTATAAATGTGTACATCTTGTCCAAAAAAATAAATTGGTTAATTAGTGTAGGATATTTTAAGTAAAAATAATAAGATAGTGACGTTAGTTAGTTGGTTAACTAATAATATAAGACTTTGAAATTTGTTCTTTCAAGATTTTTATAAATTTATTGGAGGATAACCTTTAACGTGCCATCAAATATTGTGACTTTATTTTATACATTGAATCATTGACTTTTTAAACGCTTACTAATATTTACAAAAAAAATAATACACAGGGTGATATTATCGACACTGAGAACCACATTATAAAAATTGAGTCCAGTCTGAGAATTTTTCCAAAGCGAATTATTATTTTGATTGGACTAAAAGAGTATAACATTTATACCAAATTTTATTCAAATATTTGAAGCCGTTCGAGAAATAGGGCCGACTACAGTTTTAGTAAAAAAACCATAAAACGCCGCTGTATCTCAAAAACGATTCAGGGATACATTTGGGGATGTTTTGAACTCAGTTAAGTGTGCCTATCTCCAGTTACTCTTCTTTTCTCAGGAATCCAAATTCGAAAAAAAAAAAGAAACAATTTTACATCAAATAAAAAGGTTATGGCGGAAAAACCTAAAACTACAAAAATTGACACCTTGTACATTAATACAGAAATGGACATGTTACATTCCACTGATTATAAACATTACATTCATATTTTTCACTTCCTATTTAACCCGAAGTTCCTTCAACTTTTTCATTTTAAATGATACACTCTGTATATTACGCTCAGTAAGGTTGCGTTTCCACCGGATATCCAACTTAAATTTACAAATCGCTATTAACATTTTTTTGTTAGTAATATCGAAAAACGAAAACATTAGGTTCTTTCTAAATACTCTGTGGATTTAATACATAAAATTACAGTCAATGCTCATGCGTATTTTTTTTTAAACCTAGAAAATACAATTATTTAGTTTCATAAAATGACACTAAATAAAATATTCGTATTTTCTGGGTTAAAAAAACGCATCAGTATGGCTTGTATTGTAATTGTATATATTAAATCTACATCGAATTTGGAATAAACCGTTTTTCGTTACTACTAACAGAAAAATTTTAACAGTGATTTATCCTGGCGACGAGGGAGTGCAAACGCCGCCTGTATAACTATACACTTTATAAAAACAAATAAAAACATTTAAATAATTAATTCCCGAGGTAATTCCATATATTTTATTTATAACAAATCTTCGAAAACTTTACCACTTTGCTGCAAACAAAGGCGAGGGCATTTGATCAAATTTTCTCCGCATCTGCTTATAATAGGGTTTTCAGGTTTATTGTTGAATTTTAACTTTGATCAAACGCCTTCGCCTCCATTTGCAGCAAAATAATAATGTTCTCGAACATTAGTTGT
This sequence comes from Rhamnusium bicolor, assembly GCA_029963845.1. NCBI lineage: Eukaryota > Metazoa > Arthropoda > Insecta > Coleoptera > Cerambycidae > Rhamnusium > Rhamnusium bicolor. Next base: position 95,773 of record JANEYF010001542.1, read on the forward strand.
AAATAAAAGAATTACTTTAATTTTTTAAATAAATATATCATTTAGATGTTTATTATTTGTTTTCACAGATGACTTTGTTTCACAATATATATTTGTTGTTATTTTAAATTTAAACCCTAATTAAATATGAAAGATATTGTACTGCTGAATTCAGAGATTTTTTTTAACTAAAATAAATCTACAGGGTGCATCACTTAAAATAACAAAGTTGCATGATGTAATTTTCGGTTAAACCTGAAGTGAAAATATGTATGTGATAACTGATAAGGATTTATAATCAGTGGAAGGTGACATGTCCATTTCCATAGACACAGGGAATACATTTTTTTTAAATTCATTGCAAATTAAAAATCAGTCGCGAACATATCCAGCGATAATTTAATTTGAAGAGATATTACAAAAGTAAAATTTTATTGTATGCCTAACGTTATTCCTGCTTACTACTTCACACAAGATAAACGCCTTAAACTGGTAAAGATCCACTGAACATACAGTTTGCATTTCACTCGTTTATTTATTAAATCATATTTTTAGTTAGCTTCGCCAGTAGCACTAAACATTTCTGCAATAAAAATTAATAACATTAATGTTATGTAATTTAAAAATTAATAACATTAATGTTATGTAATTATATTGTTTGCGAAAATTTTTTTTTATACACATGAAATGTTTTTGATATATTTTTGCAATATTTTTGTTACATTTTTTAAATATTTTTGATGTATTACGAATTATGTATCTATTCTTAAATATTACTTAAATATTTTTGAAATAATCCGGTTAATATATTTATTTTTTATTATTTCTTAAATATTGCTGATATAGCTTATATCATATATTTATTACTGAATATCTTTTAAATATGCCCTATTGTATATTTATTGTCAATTATTTCTTAAATATCTTTAAAATATTTTCCATTTTATATTCATTATGGCATATTTCTAAAACATTTCTTAATTCTTCGCAATGTTGTGGAAATATTCTATATCTGTATCAATGTATTATACGTATTTCAGAAATATTTGGTGGTATTAGGGTTTACAGAACTATTTCGTAATTTTAGTATTTGCAAAATATGTCTAGATCGTTTTAATCAATAATATTAGATAGGAAATGAGCTTACCCCAAATTTTTTGGTAACTTCTTGTAGTGTTTATATATATAAAAAATATGGTGCCAAATTGATATGGTAGATTCTCTAGGATAAATAACGAAGAAATCTCGCGAATAAAATGTTTTCTTAATCATATGCACTTTTTCACTGAAACTGACATTATCGAAATTATCGAACGTCGCGGAAAACATAGTTATTTGAACTAAATTTAATGCAGAATTGAAGATTAGCATATATTTTAATTTTGATTAGTATCTACTATATTATTTTCATAATAATTTCACGACTCTCCTTATAACTACGCTACTGGTTAGATTATTCATGTAAAATTTTTTGAAATAGTGAGGAACCACAAGCAAAACAATCAGTATATTTTACGTTTCTTCCTTATTTGTCTTTGAGAATATACCAATTTGGGCATCTTATTTCTGAAACACCCTGTATAAGTCTTGAAAGTCTTAATTAATTGAAACATCCAGTGTATATAGTGTGTCTCATTTATCGTGAAGCAACACCCGTATAAAGGATTTATTTCTTTACCGTTTTCTTATTAGATATATGAGTTTTTCACATAGATATGCTAACAATTTTTGAAAAAGGTTAATCAGAATCCAAAATGATGTTTTCGAACAAAGCTTTAGTAAAATTTGTTTACTTTGACGAAATTGTTATTTTCAAATTTTTTTCTATGCATTGTTTTGCTGATATTTTGTACAGGCGTAAACTTTCTCCAATAAATGTTTGCCCTATCCTCTACCGAAAAGTAATTACTTAAAAAAAAATCTGTATCAATAAAAAGGCGGATTTTCCTGCAATTATTATCCAATCATGTAGTTTATATTTTGAATAAGGTTTCTTAATAGTATGTTGTCATATTTTAATAGAAAAATAAACAAAAATATACGTTTTTTTCTTAATCATTTGATTTCGAAAAATCGACAATATACTAAAAATTAGTTTCAAATAGAGTAGGGCTTAACTCCCTAATATGAAATTTGACCCAAAACGTTTTATTATTGGTTACAATTCTCATTTTCAAAATTCATAATTCATGTTAAAATTAGGCATGATTTATAAATATTACTATATTACTTATACAGGGTGGGGCAACAGTGCGTCGGACTTCGATATCTCGAGTTCTACAATAGCTAGAAATAAAAAAAAATACAAGTAAACTAGATAAAAAAAGTCTATAATCGGGAATTATTTTCGAATATATGCGAACCAAGACAAAATTACAGGATCAAGTGCCTTTTTTTAAATGGAATGCTATGTATATCAGTACATTTTTTGAAGCCTCTTTCTAGACTCTTCATTTATATATTATTATTGACTATCTCCCAACCACAAAAAGATTCATTACGTATGAATCATTTTGTTGAAATAATGCCATCTGGAGATGCATATATTGAAATAATCACCAAAGTCACAATTATGGGTTTTTAGAAAAACTTATGTGAATTCTAGTTACGATCTTAATCTTAATTAATGTTTTTGAATCATTTTTACTTTCTAACAATGGACAGGGTGACCAAAAAATTATTTTTTAACTAAGAACTTTTTAAATTGAATTTTCTCAATTTTTTTCAAATGGAACACCCTGTATATTTTTCAACGATGTGATGTGTAAATGAAAAACGAATATTTTTTAAAGTACTCCCTATGGCTATTTGCAACCAGTTTCGTTTTATTGAGCAATAAGTGCAAAATTCAAGATAAACTTAAAAAATAGAGGTTTCTTGATATAATTCATTAGAAAAAATTATAAGTGCTCCACATGTTACCCACTTTGATTGACACACGTCTGTATATGCTTTTAAAATGAGGCCATTTAGTGGGATCATTTGTTCCAATCCATTGAAGTGGGTAAATAGTATTTAACTGGTCCCTTACTGTAATAGTTTTTTGTAAATATTTTTCTGTTTTCGTCATTCGACAAGCAATAAAACCTCAGTTTAGTATAAATTGTCTTGTACAAACGAAAATTTATCGCACTTATCTGTTATCATTTGTATTAAATTTAAAATATTTCGAATTTTATAAAATGAATTTTAATAAAGCGGAACTTGTCGACATGCTTTTGTTTTGGGCGAATCAGACAGAAAATGTTTGCTTGCCAATAGAATTTATAAGAAAGGTATCCTGAAAGAAGGATTCCTGATGTTAGCAGCTTTCAAAAAAACCTTCTCGATAGATTTGTGGAAACTGGAAATGTCGAATATAAAAAAGTGAAAGAATAAAACGTGTTGTGAATGAAGAAAATGAGTTTTCTGTGGTGCTGGCAACGGTTGAGAATCCCCATATTAGTCAGAGAGAAGTGAGCTCATTAGTAGGAATAAGTAGAATCTTAAAAACAAACAAGTTTCATGCATATCATATTTAGATGCACCAGGAACTATCTGATGACGATTTTTAAAGGCGTCAACAGTTTTGTAATTTTGCCAGAGGTAAGATGTTACCTTCTTCAGTAATGGTTGCCTCGCTGATGAGGCAACTTTTCATAAAAATGGATTTGTTAATAGGCGCAATTTCCATTATTATGCTTCGGAAAATCCTCACTTTTTTTAGGCAAGTTGACAACCAGCACAGATGGTCTATAAACGTTTGCGGAGGAATTATTGGAGAACATGTAATAGGGTCACATTTCTTTGTTGGTACATTGACTGGAGCTATTTATCTTCATTTTCTGGAAAGTTTTTCAGAAGATTCACCAATAATTGTGGCAGATAGTTATCTGCCGCAATTATTGATGAATCTTCCTGAAAGGATTCGAAATAGGATGTGGTTTCAGCAAGATGGTGCTCCACCACATTATTTAAATTCAGTTAGAGACCACTTAAATAATACCTACCCACTTCAATGGATTGGAAGAAATATGGACCCACTAAATGGCCTGCTAGATCCCCAGATCGTACAAAAATGGATTTCTTTTTATGGGGATACGTGATGGAAATTGTTTATAAACACACACCAACAACAGTACAAAATATTGTTACGCCACTGGACTGTGTAGACTGGTTAGATGAGACTGGAATTGTACGCGAACGGCCGGGAATATTCTGGAATGCTCTAGATCGTGTGAATGGATGTATAAATAAAACGCAAGGTGGGCCGAGACTCAGTATTAAGGTAAACGTGAACGAGTAAAGAAGAAATACGAAAGAGACTTATAAGTGTATTAAGACAGTAATTAATCTATTGTTGTTAATTGTTAATTAGTAAATAAAGTAGTGAGTAAGTGTTACCTGGACTTTCAATCAACGAATCTACGAGTATAGGTGTTTGGATAGTAAACACGTAACAGTATGAAGGAAAGGATAACAACTGCCTTTAGATCTATCACACCGGCAATTTTAGGAACAGTAGAAACCTCATTTCAAAAGCACATAGAGACATGTGTCAATTAAAATGGACAATATATGGAGCACTTATTATAATTTTTTCTAATGAATTATTTGAAGAAACCTCTATTTTTTAAGTTTATTCTTGACTTTTGTACTTATTGCTCAATAAAACGAAAATGGTTGCAATTAGCCATAGGGAAGTACTTACAAAAAATTGTCTTTTTTCATTCCTACATCATATCGTTGAAAAATATAGAGGGTGTTCCATTTGAAAAAATTGAGAAAATTCAATTTAAAAAGTTCTTAATTGAAAAGTAATTTTTGGTCACCCCGTACATTTTTAGAAAGTAAAAATGATTCAAAAACATTAATTGGATATCTCGTAACTAGTATTCACATAAGTTTTTCTTAAAATCCATAATTGTGATTTCTCCAATATGCATCTGCAGATGGTATTATTTTAACAAAAAAATTCATTACATCCAAGTGGTTAAGAGATAGTCAATAATAATATAGGAATGAATAGAGTCTAGAAAGAGGCTTCAAAAAATGTACTGATATACATAGCATTCCATTTTAAAAAATGGTACTTGATCCTGCAATTTCTTCTTGGCTCGCCCTGTATATTCGAAAATAATTTCCGGTTACAGACTTTTTATCTAGTTTACTTGTATTTTTTTTTAAATTTCTATCTATCGTAGAACTCGAGATATCGAAGTCCGATGCACTATGGCCCCACCCTGTATATTAAAAAGTGAAAAATGAAACTTTAGAGGGAACTGGTTCATAATTCAATACGATCACTGTTTGGTTATTTCATTAACACACTGGATAGGTGTATACAACCGAAATCTTAACTGGAACATCCGCTATGTAGATAAATATTGTAGGTTTATTATAACTTAGAAGAAAAAAATAAATTTGATGTACCGATTGTATTTTTGTATAACTTATGTTTAAAATAAAAAGTTTATTGTAAAAGAATATTATACTACATTAAAAAGAATAGTAGCACACAAAACATTCTATAAAAAGGCGAATGCGCCAATGACATAATAATTTTGTGATAATAGTAATAAAAAAAGTCGGTCGCGACAGACGTTCTCATCATCATATTCAATTTGAAATCAAAGAAATAAATTGCTTTGATTGAAAATGCCATTTCCATTTTTAAAATTTATTTAAAATAATTAAAATGAATAAAATAAACAAAATAAGATAAATATGATAAATAATATAATAAGATAAATTAGACAAATTAGATAAACCAGATAAATGATATAAACGAGACAAATGAAATGAACGAAACAAATCGAAATAAACGAAACAAATCGAAAGAAAACAATTTACTTTTCATTCAATCATCCAAAATTGGGTATGATGAGTACTTTCGAGACCGACTTTATATTTTTAATTGGGTGAAATTAATAATAAACCTTTATTCTCGGTAACGGTTAACCTTACAAGAAATTTTCAAGTATTCTTTTAGGCACATTTCCTCATTCTGAGCAACTTTTATGTAAAACAATTTTTTATCCTCTTAAGACGGCCCTTCCTGGTACACCAATTTTACTTATATTCAATAGGGTTCGTCCTTGAACGTATTATATGTAGATTTTCAGGTTGCCACGTTGAGACGTGTTTGAGAAAATGCAGGCACAACAAATGACCAGCGATATAGAGACACACAGATGCAGACGACATGCCAATTCGGATAAATTTTCTATTTTCCGCTCTCAAAGTGTCCATTTTCATCATAATCCAGAGAACTAATTTTACTATTGACACAGAATAGTTCAATGGTATTAAAGTGATATATGACTATAATACTTTTTGATGTACTTCTTTCAATAATAAGCTTGTTCCGTCACCGAAAGTAGACACAGATATCAGCGCCCTCCGGTAATTTAAAGTAGACGTAGCTGTAAGTAAATAGAACTGAGGTCATGACTGTTCATAAAAATTAAAAAAAGAACTTTAAAACTAAAAACTAATATGCCCCACGCATAAAATATAATTTTGGCATTTTTAGATTCTTTACTTAATACAAAATACAGTGTGTAAGTTATAATATCGTAAAACCCTTACATCAGCAAAAGCGATAGCCAGATAAGTTTATAAATAAGAGCGCTTTCAGCGCTCTTCAAGTTTTTCATCCTAGACTTTAATCAGCAAAGTTTGTTGTAATGTGTAAATAATTGATCCATCAAATAAATTTTTTAAAGAATCTTTTTGCTTTTGTTTTTAAAAAGCCAATCGCTCGTCTACGATTCTTAAGTTGTAAAGGTTCTTTTTTATTTTTTTTATTTTACAAAAGTTACTTAACATTACAAGTGAATAGTCTATTACGCACTACCGGCCGAGCAAGTCAATGCGGTGACGTCAGAAGATCCTTTTTCTAATGCAGAAAGCATGTGAAAATACTTCAATACAAATGACAGAAAAAACTTTTGTCCAAGTTTCAAGAAACGGAAAACGTAGAAAAGTGTATTTTACAGAAACAAGTTTCGTTTTTGCATGTGTGGACCTTTTTGATGTGAGTAAATAAACACTAAATATGCAAAGGTAATAAAAAATAATGTGTAAAGTATATGGTACGGTAACAACAGGGATCCCGGGTTTCAAATGCTTTTTCTCATTTTTTTTTAGTCATGTAAATTATCCAGCTAATTTTATTTTTAGCATTTTTAGCCGATATATAAAAAATATTTATTTAAAGCATATTTATTTAATGCATTAATTAAACATGCATTAAATAAATATTTTTTATATTTATGTACAGTTAAATATATCCAGACTGTTCTCGATATTACTACAATTTAAGCACATTTGATACATAGGAGATGCAATTAAAATGTTTGTACGAGATGTAGGAAACATAACTATATTTGTCCTCGCATTTAATCTGGAAGTTCTATATTTAATAAGTGAGGTAATATCTCATTATTAATTGTTTTGTACAAAAAAATTACTGAGTGCATCAGTCGTCTCCTAATTAGACTGCTCATTTCAAATTTATTTAAAAATACTTCTTGAGGTGTTCCTCTAACAGGATATGTACCCTCCAAAATGAAAATTACAGATTTGAAAAATCTTAGTTGTACTTTTTCTAGTGCTGTTATGTAAATAGTTTAACTAGGATTCCAAACAATAGAAGCATATTCTAGTTGGGACATAACAAAACTAACAAACAACATGCGTAGAGTAGACAATTTCTTAAAATCCTTGTTGTTGCGCAAAATAAAACCTAAACTTTTGAATGCTCCAGATACACATTCTTCAATATGTTTAGAAAAAGTTAATTTGGAATCAAATGTAATACGAAGGTCTTTAATAAACTCGGGTCTCTCTAGGGTGGTGTTGTCCAAACTGTAGTCAAATATAAATGGATTTATTTTCCATGAAAATGACATGACATTACATTTGGTAGCATTTAAAGGGAGACGATTGTTAACGCACCAGTTATTAAGAATGTCAAGATTGTGCTCCAGTCTCAGGCAATCAAAATCAGAGTTTATGCAGAAATATAATTTTAGATCATCAGCATATAGTAAATAATACACGTAGGTTATCAACAATATTATTAATGAATAATATAAAAAAAAATGGACCGAGTATAGAACCCTGCGGCACTCCAGATATTTGAGTAAATTCAACAGATTGGTAATCACGATATTGTACAAATTGAGATCGGCGAGATAGATATGAATAGAATAAATTTATCAAAGAAGTGCTAAGGCCAACGTCTTCCAATTTTGTTAATAATATACCGTGGTCTAATCTGTCAAACGCCTTGGAAAAATCAGTGTAAATAACGTCCACTTGACCTTTACGATCTATTGCTTCGGAGATAAATTGAGTCTTGCACACAAGGTACGATACCGTGGACCGTCCCTAGATAAATACATGCTGATCTTCAACAATTACAGTTTTAGTATGAAATGAAATATAATCATATATCAAAAATTCAAGAACTTTAGAGAAATTGCATCAGATGGTAATGGGACGATGATTTTCAATTTCGTGCTTATTGCCCTTTTTAAATACTGGACAAATTCTGGATTGTTTCCACAGATCCGAAAATGTCTCAGTTTCTAATATCAAATTAAAGATAATGCAGAGCGATTTAGTTTAGTGACTAGCACAATCTTTAATAATAAATGCAGGAACTTGATCAGGTCCAGTGGTCATATTTGTTTTCAACTTTTTAATTGACTTCCTCATTCTCACTAAACTGCCCAATGCGGAGAACGTTATTATTACATAAGCAGTTGCCAGGTATGTATTCACTAGAATTGATAAAGGCATTGGAAAAAAAGTAGCAAAATAATTGACAATGTCTTGAGGATTTTCATGGCTGGTATTGTTATAATTCATACTACTGGGAATACCTGTACAATTTTTTTTTTTTTGAATTAATGATTCCCCAAAATTTATTTGGATTGGCTTTTATATCTTTAATGTATCTAGTATATGCATCACGAATATATCTTTTAAAGAAAGTTCTTAAGTCTTTAAACTGGTTGTAGTCAACCTGTTGCTTGGACTTCATATACGTACTCCGAGTTCGGCCTTTCTGTTTTAAAAGTCTAATCGTGTTGGAATTAAACCAAGGAGGGTACTGTTTGTGGCAAGGTATCTTTTTAGGGACATTATTTCTAAAGACAGCATATATTTTTTCATAAAATTCAAATAAAACTTCATTAACCGACATATCCGACGGGAAAGCCCAATCAATTAAGTTTAATTCACAATAAAGTGCGGGAAAATTAGCTTTTTAAAATTGAAGGGAAAGTTATTTGCTTTTTGTTTCTGTATAAGCACTCTGATGCAGAGGGCAGGGTGATGCAAATCTTCTGCATGGCACATTACACAAAATTAGATCCAACAGCCTATTGTTACTATTAATTATTTTACTGTGCTGCTCTAAGTTATAAAAATTATACAATTCGAAAATAGTGTACATAGTTCCAATTAGTGAGTGCGATTTGATGTATACAGGGTGAAAAATTTTTTCTCTGCAAAACTTCAAAAATCGAGAGAACAAGTCGAAATAATGGCAGTTTCCTGAAGAAACTTAGTTCCAAAACTTCAACGTTTTTGAGAAGGGGGACAAAGTGTAATTTATACACCTCTCCCAAAAATCGACTAGGCAATATGAAATCACTTAAAGGAGATTAAAGAATGGTGCAGTGCTAAGAAAATTAAAAAAAAGAGCCTGAAAATATGCTATTCATTTATTTTGAATATAAAATTAACAAAATGAAACCCTTAACACTATTGTCTGTATCCATTAACTGTCAAGAAAAATAAAAATATAACAAAATTTTCAAAATTGACACCATATTTAAAAAGTAAATCTGTTGGGTATCGTCGAAAAAAGTCGAGAATGTTAATAAAAGAATAATTTGTGAAATTTATACAAGAAGCGCCTGATAAACTTTTCCTATTATTGAAGGTAACATTAGTTTAAATTTGATATTAATACTAAATTAAATATAATATTAAAACAAAATTATATATCAAATATTCGCAGAGTAGACTCTAGGAACGAAAATAAAACTAGACTGGTAATTCGAAATTTGTCTTACTGAATAATCGTAAAAATCTAAAAGATACTACCTACGGTATTGTTGAAAATAATACTGACACAGTAATGGAGGAAAGGAAATGTTTAATTCCTTACCTCATAAAAGCAAGAGAAATGAATAAAATGGCATATTTAAGACAAAACAGCATATTTATTGAAAAACAGTAATGTAGCCTAAATGAGATAAGAAAATCTAAGGAATATGCTAATAAATAATTCGAGGGACAATATAGGAAGTTATGAATACACATTCATAAATGAAATCGAGAAAGATACAGAAGCGGATATACAAACACGAATGGTTATTCAAATCAGGCGGGATAGAGTACTATCAACAGAACTAAGAACTATACATAGCAAGAAACCATAGCAAAAAAAATCATTGTCTACCCTTTGTTGTATGCATTTTAATGTTCAATCACTACGAAATAAATGTGATGAAATAAATGTATTTTTAGAAGATTATAATAAAAATAACCATCCGATTGGTCATATGTTTCTCAAAATATTATAATCACTCATACCAGTGCAAAAAACGCGTGGTCTCGACTTTCTGCCGCTCTTTGTCGTAGGTTGAGGGAGAAGGGGTCATAGCTCAGGGCTGTGGGAGCGGTCATGTGACTTGTTAAATTCAAATTGAAATTTCACATCGGATTTTTGCACTGGCATGTGTGACTATTAGTTGCATAGTAATGTAGAGGTATATTTCCAACGAAGCCGATATAAAATAATTTCTTTTTTTCGGAATTTGTATGCACATGGTGGTAATAGTTTATTCCAAAATAACTTGAAGATACAGAAACTTCACACATATAAAAAGATATTGAATTTATTATAGTCTACAACATAGATCTAAAAATTATTATTGTATGTGTATAGAAAGATCCACAGGATGAGTTTGAGTTGCTTTTGAATAGTTTCTGAGATTTATTAAATGAAATTTAGGATAGGTTAATTCTTATTAACAATAAGCAATCTGATGTTTATGATTATCTAACAAACGAAAAAATTATTTTACCTAAATATAACGAACTCGAAATGCGCCTCTGTATACAGGTATAAGAGTATATAACCATTTACCAACAAATTTTAAATCCTTTTTAATAGGAAATTTAAAATGGAACTAAATAAAGTACTTTATGACCTTAATGAGTTTTTTCAAACCACCTTGTAGGTAGATTTATAACTTGTTTCTGTTTATTATTTTCTTTGATCTTATTTTGTACTTTCAGAAGTTTATACCAATTATAACAGTATATAAGTAATGGTATAGAGGAATTAAATCGATCCCACATTATATGGATTTAATGAATTTTAGTAGACTGTATGGAAAACAAAATAAATTATAAAATGACTTCTTTAACGGCAATTTGGGTCATTCTCACTCGTGGTCAAAGGAAAAGGAAAAGAGGTTCAAATTGGGAAAAATTGGAAATGTGAGAATACACTTATAGGTATTTCTTTAAGGCACAATAATAATTTTAAGACTAATGGCTGCAGAAAAAAAGGACGTGTTTTTGGCAAAAACGTTCGAGTGAAATATTCATTATACTGAGTGTTTTTACATTAATAAAAGAGCAAGTTAAGGAAACAATATAAACGGCAAAAACAAATAGTATACATTTATAGTAAAATATTGTCAATCTTTCCCTACGTGTATGGCAAAGGAAATATACATAACGTGTAACTATTTCTTTGATTTATTAATTTAATTTACAAACGTGTCTATTTTTGGGAAATAAATCTAATCTAATTCAATCTAATTTAACCTAATCTAATCCCAGCAAACATTTTGATTTAATTTGACATCAAGATTACCTAAATTATGTATAATAAATTTAGTCGCAAGATTGGAATTAACGATATTTAAGTGACATTTACGTTGACAAGACGTGAAATCGACATAAGTGGATAATAAGACGACATCGAAATTTAGTTAAATTGACTAAGATAAGTAAAATTACATATAAATCTTCCTTGTAGTTGCACAGTATGTTTGGTTACTAATATTTAGATATATTTGACTTCATTTCGATGTCAATTCGACATCGAGGTGACTAGTTTTAGGTAAAATCTGTGAATTTATGTGCAAATGGCAAATGACTCCTATTAAAAAAAGAAGAATTTTATATTTATTTGGTATTTGTTATATAAGTAGTAGCAACATTGCTGACAGTCATCTACAAAATTGAAAAAACACCTAATTCATAGTAAGATATAAAATAAATGAATGTCGGTGATAAAAATAAATCCAATTGCGTAGTATCAGAAGTTCCCGGTTGATAAAATTAATACGCCGAAAATTTTTCATTTGAACTTCGAAAAATAACCTTGCGCCGCCAAAATAATCATTAATATGAAAACTTCTCTTATAAAGTAAAAAAATTATAATTATACTTTGAGCCAATATAATTATACTTTGAGCCGCAATAAGTAAATTCGTCTTTTACCAAGTCTAGTTATAGCTAATTTTATGGATAATGTTTGATGGGATCTAATCTAATTTAATCTGATCTAATCTGATCTGATCGGATCTGATCTAATCTAATCTAATCTAATCTCATCTAATCTAATATAATCTAATCTAATCTAATCTAATCTAATATAATCTAATTAATTAATTAACAGGTTGAGTGCCACCTTAAAATAAAAAAGTTGGATCCCACAGGCCAATCGTTTTTTTTTGCTAAAACACTTAGATAATAGAGCCCTAACACGCAAACAGTGGTTTGTGATAAGAAAAAATAATCTAAACTACCTAAAATTTCATTTTTTTTTGTGATGCTACATTGGCCTCACGCGGCCACCAATTTGGCTATTTGTCCTAAAATGCCATGTAAGACCAATGTGTCACCACGGATTCTTCATGTTCTAACATGTCAGAGAGTGCTGACTATAATAAATGCGAAGCTTGTGGGAAATACTTTTGTTTACATTGTTTTTTTGTTGTCCATAAAACGACCAAGTGAATCATTTATATTGATTTTGTAAGAATCAAGCTTATTTTAATTTTTTTATATTTGTTATGTGAGTCGTTTATTTTAATTTTTTATATTTGTTATACAACTTTTAACAAATAAAAGTATTAAGTTTATCATTTACCTGTTTTAAAAAAATTAAATATTTAAAATTAATTTCTCGGCCGCGTGGTGACACTCTGGTCTCGCCAGTGCACAGGCCAAATAACGTTTCAGGACCGACAGGCCATGCATTAGATGATCCCATATGTTTTATACAGTTACATGAGACCATAGTCGACTTACGCAGCCAATTGTCACACAAGTGCTTGAGAGTCCACATTTGTCTCACGCGGCTGGTAAAGCAAAATCATGTGCGAGACCACATTGCCACCGCTTGGCACTCAACCTGTTAATTGTATTACAATACTTGTTAAAACTAACTGTTAAAGTTAAAATTATAAATATATTGATGTATTTTAATTAATAAATTAAATAAAACATTCATGGACGCGATGTAGATTTTATGTTCTAGAACGTAAAAGTGTTTCGCGTCCTGTTTGAAAATGGTCCGCTTGCCCAATGAAAACAGAATGAAAATATCAACATTTTTCGAAAGAAACCATTTTCCATACTGCTTCGCAAATCAGAAATTCAGATTTTTACACGGTCGCGGTCGTAAAAAAATATTTAATAAGTCTATTTTATTATCATTGGCGCATTCGCCATTTTATTGAATTCAATACAAATTCCAGTTATTTTCGATTAAGCAGAGCCCGTCATGCTAACCGCTTTTAACGGCTCTGAGGATTTGACAACATCTCGACTATAAATTTGGTACTGTATATGATAATAATCCAATAGAGTATGCAACTTTTTATTTTTTTCTAATTATAAGTAAAATTGTAACTACATACGGTGTAACAAGAAAGTGTGACAAAAATTTAAAAGCAAATTCTGGGTGGCAACTAATTTTAAGGGTGTTTTGTCAATAATGCTGTTAATAATAATAAAAATATAATAAATAATAAACACCACAGAAATCGGACAACCCCGAATTCAAAACGGAAACACAATCATTCTCATTGACATTGCCATTGCCAGTAGTGGGATTCGAACCCGCAGCTACAATGGAGGGGTTATCTAGTCACACTTGTTATCACGCGCTTAAGCCAACTACTTTAACGAGACGGCTACTCATACTATATATATATATATATATATATATATATATATATATATATATATTATATATATATATATATATATATATATATATATATATATATATATATATATATATATATATATATATATATATATATATATATATATATATATATATATATATATATATATATATATATATATATATATATATATATATATATATATATATATATATATATATATATATATATATATATATATATATATATATATATATATATATATATATATATATATATATATATATATATATATATATATATATATATATATATATATATATATATATATATATATATATATATATATACATATATATATATATATATATATATATATATATATATATATATATATATATATATATATATATATATATATATATATATATATATATATATATATATATATATATATATATATATATATATATATATATATATATATATATATATATATAAATATATCCGTTTGAGATATCTGTTCCAGTTTTGATACGGAATAATTATAATACCAATTAAATCTTCAATAAACATTTGGTTGATGTTGATACACTGGATGTTAAATTTTCCAGTCCAGTTATCTTTTAACCCACCTCAATTTTATTTTTGGCACGTCTATGACGTTCCTATTTTTAGGTATAAAGTTGCCGTTTTTATACTATTGTAATTTTTTGATATATCTAAAGGTTTAGGGACAATTTGACAAAATGTAACTACACTGTGTTACATAAAGATGGAAAATATGGATTAATAAAAAAATTTAATCCACTTTCGGTTTACTGTGTACGTGATGTTCGATCAGTTATTAAAATTTTACTATAATTTATGATTTTCGAAAGTTTTAATATGATGATTAAAAATTTCGACAAATCGCAGGAAATTTTCAACGATTTGATTCTTCTGCTTAGAACGTGCAAGGATGTGTCTTCAAAATAATGGAAGAACTTTTAAACCTTTAGTTTAATTTATAGCCATTTTCACTCTCTATTATTTTTGTTATTAAAATAATTACTCTATTCTTTTGTACTTTAGTATAGGTATGTATGGCTCAAATGCAATAATTTAGGGTCTAGAATCTACCATTAAGAGATTGACTTCCAATTTTGGGACAGTTTGTATATTGATGTTCTTTTCTGATCATTCATACAAATATCAGCTATAAGTAATTCACAACACTTTAAAATTATTGTAGAATCTATTAAAACAACTGCCTCATCCTAGCTAGTACTAGAAAAAATTGGATTAAATACAATTCATATCATTTTAAAACAAAAAAAAATTTGCGATAAATTATTAAATGTTTATTCACTTACCAAAATCCTTTATTTTCACTCTGGTTACAAATCATAAAGAAATCCCAAAAAAATTGTAACAAACGAAAATAATATAAAGTCAGAAGTTTGGTTGTCGAAGACAAATAGAAAATAAGTTGGAGCAACAAATATTAGATTATTGTGGTGAACATCCTGAATGTGGTATCAGAAACGCCGGTCTTCAATTCAACATAACAATATTATCAGTCATAGTGAGTGTTATGTGTATCCCTCTGGTGGTCAGTGCTACCTACCTGTTAGACAACACTGATATCATAGTGACTGATAGCGATTTGCAAAGCAGGTTTCAAGAGCTGCGACCTTTAACCCTGGTGGGCTAAACTATATATTGAATAAGATTCACAGGAAACAACTACTCAGCGGACAGAAGCCTCAACCTGCGTTGAATTAAACCTGCAAGACTTGCATTTATTTTTTTCATCGAACTGACAGTTTTTGAATAAAAAAATAAAATATTCTTAGTTCATCTAGTTATTTAGGAAATTGCATTATTTAATAAAATGGAAAATGCTTAGTAGGCTGCTGTCAAATAATGTTTATTCATTGTGGAATCAAGTTAAGCTTACTAGACATTTTCCATTTTATTAAATAGTGCAGTTTCCCAAATATGGTGTGTCGAGACTATTTTAGTTTTTTATTCAAAAACTGTGAGTTTGATGAAAACAGTTAAAGAGACAAAAAAGTTTCTAAATGAATCAAGCTTTTTAAGGCGCATTTTATATGATGAAATTTGGATCCGTTAAAAAATTCGAATAAAGAAATGAAATGGGGTTGCTGATTTCACCCATTTTACCTATAAGGTGTGAATGAGAAAATAGCCTTTAGAAGCGTTCCTATTCGCAGAAAATCTCTATCAAAGTTTATCTTTTCATCTTTTTACAAATTTGAGAAAAAAAATTAAGAACCTAATTTTAGCCTCCATCTTTGAAGGGGCGTAACTCTTTAACAAAGCATTTCCGGGCACACCTCCATAGGAAACTTTTCTTTATTTTGAGGTCCTGAATTCCGATTTTAAGTTTGTGCCGTTTTTCCTGCAACACCCTGTATATTAAATCTATATGGTATTTAGGATGAATTATTTGTTTTTGTTTTTCAATATTACTAACAGAAAAATGTTACCAGCGATTTAGAGATTAAAATTGGGTACTTGGAGAAAACACAGCCGATAGCCGCAGACGATAACCCAGCGCGCCGCTGGAATTCGCACATTCAACTGTCTGATAAGTGCACTATATTGATTTAATTTGTATGGTATTGTAATAAATAACCCTTTAGTATTTTAACCCCTTTAGGGGTTAAAATACTAAATAGATATCTGCATAACTATTAAATACCAGGTAGTAAGTTTTTATGGTTTCTTCATATAATTAGGTAATAAAAGGCAATAAACTGGTTAAAATATTCTTGATTTAATGTAATATTCTTTGTTGGTGATTATATATGGGGCAAAAGGATTTATTTTCCTAATTGCATTTTAATAACTAATAGTCCGAAAGATTAAGCACATAACTGTGCATTTTATAGATAAAAGCATGACACTTGGCAAGCGTATTATTTTCGTCTTATTAGTTATTAGTAATTTTAATCGTTGTTAGTATCAGCGGAATGCACATTGCGCAGCCATATTCGAAAATGACTGTCAAAACCCGTTTTCAGCTTGTAATTTTTTGAATGGATGATCCGATTTTATTTTTTTGCATGAATGCTCTCTTTAAGACAAAAATGTTTAGTAATTACAAATTTGTCTCCAAACCTTAAGGGTTCCGTAGAATTATCAATAAACTGAGAACCTAGTTCTAATATTTTGATTTCTCCATTCAGTATCTTATTATGATTCACAATGCACACTATCACTTTTAGACCCAGAGTAAAAGAGAATTTCATCAGCTTTCCATTGATGTTTCTTAAGTCGTATTTTGATAAGGAATCTCTGATCAAAACTAAAATGTTAAAATCACAAAATTAATTTTCTACCACCAAATTTAGAATGAGTTATTCGTATTTAAGCATTTTTTTTAATTTTAAAGCACGGTTGTTGACAGGTTTACTTGCATGAAGGAAAGATAAATTAAATTCGTGTTTAATAATATATTTTATTAGCGTAATTAACAGAAATACAAACGTACATAAATAAAATATGATAATAAAATATGCAGGTATGATAAAATGAGTAACATAAGAGTTTTATAGAAACAATAAAAATATTCTTTTTATTTTTGTCAAGAAATAACAAATATTTATAAATGTTACATAATAACTACGGCCTTCCGTATAATTAATTGTCAAAATGTTTGTCTTAAATTTTTATCATTTAAATACAATACAAAACATTATTTGATAAAATAAACCGATTCGGTGGTATAATTGGCGATAGCAAGCGTGAGTAGAGATATTTCTATCATAGCTGCGGGTTCGAATCCAGCTTTGTCAAAATGGCCTTCCTGATAATCGGTGTACTCGGAGGGATGAATCACATGTTTTTAACATAAATATATCTCAATTATTGTGTCTTACACTTTTTTTTTTAATTTTTCATTAAAATGTTTTTACAGCTCGTCGTAATTTATAATTAGCTCCAATCCAAGGTAATCGTAAATTTTTTAAAGAAGGCAAATCAAAAATACAGTTGAACTTTCGTTTGACACAAATTTTACAATCTGCGAATGGAATAAGATTCCCAGAAATAATTCCTTTTGGTGGAGTATCAACTCCTCGAACTTTTAATGAGGGCCTCGAGTATTCCAGATAATCACACCATTTCTTATACTGACCGTCCAAATCTGTTGGATTTTCAGGAAATTGCAGTTTTTTCAAAACAGATGTAGATGTCAGATTATAATTTGTAGGTACTTCAGTTTTTGTTAATGGTAGTAGATCCAAATGATGCTGTATGTCATTGATCTAAGAAAAATTAACAATTTAAAAACATAATTAAAAATAAACTAGCAAATCTATATATATATACATATATATATATATATATATATATATATATATATATATATATATATATATATATATATATATATATATATATATATATATATATATATATATATATATATATATATATATATATATATATATATATATATATATATATATATATATATATATATATATATATATATATATATATATATATATATATATATATATATATATATATATATATATATATATATATATATATATATATATATATATATATATATCTTTTCATATATATATATATATATATATATATATATATATATATATATATATATATATATATATATATATATATATATATATATATATATATATATATATATATATAATTATCATGAACTCGAAACTTACCAGAGCAGTTTCAGTTTCAGCTGCTAATTTATAATCACATGTGTACTCCATTCTGACAAACACAATTTAAAACAAACTAACTATTCACTGAGATGTGTACTTGATTTGGGACTGGATTAATATTACTGTAGAAATAACAGGTATAAGTAAGTCGCTATATATATCCTTTACCTCCAGTAATCAGGACCTCACAGCTTAGGCAGGACACCAGAAGGATTTCTGGTTGGCCCTTGTAAAACAATTTTGGTATAAAACTCTTCGAATAAACATTCCCGAATAAAAATCAAAATAACTCAAGAACAGCCCATTCTAGTGTATTTCAACGAGAATATATTTTTTGAGATTATTAAACTAAAGAATATTTTTCTTGTTGATATTTATCTCAAAGGTTGAAAATAAAAAAGTTAGGGCGGAAAAGGAGGGACTACCATCCGAAAAAAAGAGCTAAAAAAAGGGGACACACCCAAAAATAGATTCCATTACCCTTCTTTCCTGCCTGAAATTACCATTTGATATTTCAAGTCATTTAGAAGTAATCGTCAAAAAAAGGACTTTCATGAGACTCCTTTGGGCGCTTGTATCACTTTTTATTATGCGGTATCGAACTTTGGTTTATGTAACAAACTACAATGGCCTTTAAGGCACCAGTCAGGGCTGGACTGAACTATAGGGCGCCGCCCCTGCGCATTTCGTCCCCTGACGTCCCAATGCCGTAGTAAATCCCAGAGCGTCACTCAACTGGCTCAACGATTGTTGTAAAATAATATCTAATCCTTGTGCAACAATACGAATACTACCACTACATGTCGAGTTGACTATTTTTGTTTTTTTCACTTATTTTATTTTTAATATTTGTTTTCTACAGGGTGATCGGTTCAAAATCCTATTTTTTAAACATATTTTTTTTATACTTAAAAACATATCTAGAGAAAACAAAAAAAATTAGTCGGTAGCATATTTCACCAAATTTTAGTATCTGCTATGAGTTAATGAATATACAGGAGGCACCACGTAGCCACGTTTCTTTAAATGAAATACTGTGCAAATTTTTAGATATTATAATATAGATTTATTGGGGCCAAAATAAAACAAAGAAGGTTTAGTGTCATATCCCCAAAAAAAAAACAACTATGCAGCTACGGACACGTGTTTCGGAGTTATTGCCACTCATCAGCGTAGCGTAGCTAAAGAATTGGATCTAGGATGGGATAGATCAGGAACAAGAACTAAAATAAAGCTGGAAAGTACAGTACACAGTACTCAATTAGTGCCTTCATGTTCCCATGTGCCACAATTGGGGCCTCGATGAGCACAGTCAACAAACACACAGAGCTACGATACGCTGATGAGGGGCAATAACTCCGAAACACGTGTCCGTAGCTGCATAGTTGTTTTTTTTGGGGATATGGCACTAAACCTTCTTCGTTTTTAGATATTTTAACAGATCTTTTTGCCCCATTATAATTATGATTATTTTACATTTAATCCTCAAGTAACTGAGTTATTCAAATGAATAAACTTAAATACGAAAAAAACAAGTTTACGTTATAAATGAATTTTTAACAAAATTAACAATGTGTAAAAAATGCCACCATTATTTTGCAAAGATTTAATTTTTTTATATATTTTTCTCTAATTTGTTGAAATATTTCTATAGTATTTAAATTTCTTATTTCGTAAAAGACCATAGTATAATGCCACCTCTGCCTTTCCACGTTTGATATTTATGGTTTAAAAATTCAGTTAGCTCCATTTTATCAATTGTTTGTATCTTCTTCCATTTAAACAGCCGTCGTAAAAAATTGCCTAAAAAATTTTATTATTTAATATTCTACACCAAACCAACTACCTTGTCGCTGAATTGGGAGATTGAGGAGTCCAACTGCTAATTTCTTCTAATTAAATCAAAGCCTAAATTAACCTCGTCTGTGAAAAATATGTTTGCATTATTATCTTGTTCTATCCGTGCTCATACATATACATTAATGCAAAAATACATACGTGTTTTGTAATCATTAACACTCAATAATTGGACAATACTAAATTTAAGATTTAAATTTGTTTTACTCGAGTGCATTTTAAACATCATCCGTAGAACATCTCAACATCTCGTACTCCATCCTTAATGAATTTTTAGCGCGTTATTCGGAAAAGATAATATAAGGCATTTGAGCCTTTTTCTTCATTTGCATTATAATTTCTTTTAGTATGCAAGGAAAATTTTCTTCTAAATTTGTTTTCAAAATATTCAAATTAAGTTTCATGTGGGCCTTTTACCTGGGGATATTTTCTTGGTATAAACGTTTGGCTTTAATTATATTTTTACTTAAAAAAAACATTTAACAAATCATTACGTTCTTCTACAGAATATATAGACATTTTTAATTATTTTTATACTGAAAACTTCTAAAAAGTAAATAGTAATCAAAACCGACTCTTAGAGATTAATTTGACAGTTCAACAATTGCTATTTTAAATCATTTATTGTTTTATGCATGGCCATCTATACAAAAATAATGTACTATATGTAACCCAAACTTTTAAGAGTTTAATAATTTAGTTATTTGAAGATGAAATGTGTAATTAGCAACTAGCACATATATTTATAATGGAGAGGAGACCTTTGGATTTCCTATATATTTATTATGACATAAACTTATAGCTAGTACATATGAAAATTTAAAATATACTACTAATCCATTATTTATATTTTTCTCTAGCTATATTGTTAAGAAAAAATGGGTTTAAAGCAAAATTTTCAGTTGATCATCCTATATATCGTACAAAAATTAAACATCTCATTTTTTATTTTTGTTTCCCACCAAAAAACAAAAAAAGAAGGTACCTACAGGTATTTTTTACCAACAAAAAGTTTAGCGACTCTGCTTGATCAAGAATCCGCGCCGTTTTTTAAAACCGGCCCGGCCCTGACAACAGTAATCATACTAAAATACTTCAGAATATATTCAAATGATGAGATATTTTTTAAAAAGTGTGTTTACTGGAAACATTCCGCTTAAAAATTACTTTTTCTTCCACCTCTAGACTGGGATTGAAAACTGCAACACTCTGTATATTTAAAATATGGGCAAAATTGACATACAAACCTTCTTTATATGATTAGATAATATTCTGGCTTGAAAGTGAGGTACAATTTTAAAAATTATGTAATTAATAATTACATAAAATATAAGGAAACATATCTTCCAAGGATGGACCGGTTATTTGAATTCCCCTGGAAATTTCTAATATTTGTTTCTATTCATGTATACCTAAAATATCTAAATTTAGTTAGCAGTATAAATTTAAAATTTTCGCCCTATACAGGGTGTCTCACCAGGAACTAACTGCATCGATCGATATAAGAAAAAAGATAATTCAACAGAAAATTTGAAAATTTAGAGAATTACTAATGGCAGTATGGTCAATCCAATTAAAATAATTACAAGCATCTGTACTTCCTGGTTATACTGGAAGTCGATACCAACTTGCTTATTTTATGGAATAACCTATATATTTTAGGGTTTTCGAAAAGAGCATAAACATATAGGATACTCTATGCCTAAATCCAGCCGTTTCAAAGATATTTGACATTTTTAAAAAATTTTGACAGGTGTAATGATTTACAATAACCTTTATAACTTTCTTAGCGTAAAAGATACTCATTTGCTTTTTGGCACACAGAAAGACCATAGGGTGAGCTACGCTCTACAGTTTAAAGAATTCAATATGAGTATACCAAGTGTTCCATTTTTGCTGTTACATTTTGTAAAGTTCAAACCGCGAAACTTGCTTAAGTCAAATGGAACATCCTGGATTTTTTTACATCAAGTTATGTATAATTAAATTCTTTTTTCCGACATAGTATTATGGAGGTTTAAGTTACAACTTTTTGAAATATTTGCGATTTTCTTAAAGATTCAAGAATTTTTAGTAAAAATTTTATCAAATTAGCCATGATTAGAAACAATCAGTAATGTCAGTCATTCTCTTATGTCAAAAAATGCCAGCGCGTTTAAATTACATCCACGAAGACTTTTGTTTGTTTATTATTTATGGAGAATGTGATAAAGTAATATCAAGAACTTGTAGTACATTTGTTACTAGATATCCACAAAAACGGAAAATAACACTAAACACTGTAAAACGCATACTGGATAATTTTAAATACTATGGCTCGGTCAAGGCAAGAATTCAAAAACAGAAACCTATTATTGATGACGAAAACGTAGAAATAGCAATTCTGGGATATTTTCATGCATTTCCAATGATGTCATTAAGACAAGCTGCTCTGGAATCGGGACTATACAAGGATTCAGTTCACAGAATCAGTTAAACCTAAATTTCTCCCGTTTTCGTTCCAAATGGTTCAACGATTAAAGAAACAGATTTCCTAAGACGAGAAAATTTTGTGAATTTATTCTAATAAGGTCTGCAGGCGACGATTCTTATTTGGGAAATATTATATGGTCAGATGAAGAATAAATTTACCAAAAAATGGACTTTTTAATCGACACAATTCGCATTATTGGAGTGACTCGAATCCCTCATGTGTTCAGGGAGCGAAATTTTCAAGAAAGTTGGCAGTTTAATGTTTACTGTGCCATAAGAAACGATAGAGTGGTGGCATTAGAATTTTATCAGGAAAATTTAAACAGTAAGTTATAAAGATTTCTTCTTCTGCTAATATGTATAGTTAATTTTTTTGGTTTTGCTTTTTTTAGGTGGAATATATCTAAATATTTTACAAAATTTGATTAATAACTATTTAGAAAATTTACCTCTTGCCGAACATAGAAACATTTTATATCAGCATAACGCACACAGGCGAATTTACAAGAAATTGTTGTCAAAATCGGGTTTTCTGGGAATTATTATATGTAATTACTTTATTTGTTACCTGGGTACAATAACCGACCCTTTTCCTAAATCAGGTAGCATCCCTTTTGATATTTTATCAGTTTAAACTTTATGTTTGTGGAAGGTGGATGTTAGTGATTGTAGTGTGCTTTATTAATAATTGTTTTGTGCAATTTATTTTTAAACTTTTGTGGTGAATTATCTAACTAAATTGATCTGGAGCCTGTTGCTGGAGGTAAATAGAATATTTTCATGTTATATATACAGATTTTTTCAATTCATAGTAGCTGTTAAAGATGTTGTAAATAGGTGCTTTTTAAATTATAAAAAATAAATTTCCCATCTGTTTTTCTAAGCAAAAAGTTATATATAAAGTTAGATGAAGCGGCGATTTCTGCTTAAAAAATACTTTAGGGTTTACGGAATCAGTTTCTGAAAAAAATAGTTGCGATAATTTGCGATGTTGCCAGATTTTCTTTATTACACTGTAAAGTGTACATCTAAGTTCTTTTGTTGCAGGTTCGCAGTCTAGTAACATTTCATTTACGAGAAATAAACTAGTTGATTTCCTAAGAAATTGTCCATCGACTAATTTTCAAGAAAAATGTAATTACCTGCATGAAGAAATCAGAAGAGCTACTGGAAGTACCGAATTATCAGCGGAAATAAAACAAATATTGGCAAATTTTTGTTCGCAGTACAACAGCAAATGGAATGCGTCATCTAGAAATCACCAGGCCTTTCAGAATAAAAATCAATCGTGGCTAGAAATCAGGATTGAATTTCCTGGTAATCCAGAAGCGTTTGCGATTCGCAAAGGATGTGGAAGACCACCAGCTGATTTTTCTGGAATTAGTGAAAGATCAAAAAGAAGAAAAACTGAGGCCCTGCGAGCACAGTTCAGTCCTCAAGAATTGAGCTACGCGGCTCAAATGCAACTTCGAGTAGAAGGAAAACTAGATTCTGCAGTTGTTATGAAAGACATAGTATTTTCTACGCCCAAATGTGCAACAAAATACCAAGAAGCCTACGCCAAAATTAGCCAAAGCGTTATTCCATATTCTTCTGATAAAGCCTCATCAATAGTTGTTGAAGCAAAGTTAACAAAATTCCAGTATAATATCATTAGAAATGCAGCCAAAGATACCAACAGTAATATTTATCCCAACTACGAAACTATTACAGCATCTAAAAAGAAGTGTTATCCTGACAATTTGGTTATTACTAAATCAATCGCAGAAGCATTTTTGCGGTAATCAAAGAGACATGAGTACTTTCGAGCAGCGGTAGAAAACATCTGAAGTAAGACAGACCAGCGAGTAAGAAAGATATTCATTGTTTTTTATTTGGGTGTTGTAAATACAATTTTTATAAGGAAAATCACAAACAATCCATTTGTGAATTTTTTTTAATTAGAACTTTAATCAATACCTATTGGGGAGGAGTAAGAAAAACGTATTTGGAACCTCTTGAGATAATTCAAAAGAAAATTTTAAAAATTGTTTATTTCAAACCCTTTAGATACTCCACAGTACAACTGTTTTCAGAATTGAATATATTAGATTTAAGGCGGCTATTCTCTAAAACGGTTTTATTATTTTTGTTTAAAAATAAACCATATATAAGTGAGATTAGTTATGAGCGTAACACTAGAAATAAAAAAGCTCTCCACTTAGTTTTATCTAGGGCATATAAAAGTATTGGCCAACGATGTTTTGTCTATATTGGACCAAAATTCTTTAATATTTTACCAAACTTTCTGAAAAGCATAAAATCAGTGCAACTTTTTAAAAAAGAAGTTAAAAACATCGATTACTTCAAACGATAGAAATTTATTCCATAATATTATTGACCCTCCATTGAATTAATATTTTCAATTATTTATGTTTTTCCCTTTAACTATTTAGTATGTTGTTGAGATAAAGAAATGACAATGTATTTATTCAAATCGATTAATTTTATTTTGTTTTATTTTATTTAATTTTTCTACTATTCAATTATTCTTTATTTTTTTATGTTGTCTTGAATCACTTAAAACTTAAATGACTTTCTGAATTTTTTTCTGTATTTTTGCATTTACTTGAGTGAAATATATTCATAGACAGGCTTTGAATAAGCCTAAATGGATATTCTATATTTATTTGCGAAATCCAGATTATGTCTCATTATTTTGTATTTTGTACTTAATATTTGTAATTTAAATTTTTGTAACCATTTGTATCTATCTATCTATTTTTGTAAATAAATATTATTATCTCTAAATAATAAACAATATATTGTTTAATGTTTATAAAATTCAGATCATATAAATAAATGTATTTAATTACAACATAACTTTCCCTAGTGATTGTTTTTTATACCTAAAATGAAATGTATCGATTTATAAGAGAAAATGTTAATAATCATCAATAAAAGTTCATATAGGTATTCTTAAACAAATTATTTCATCTCTATTATTGTATTATTATTTCCTGCGCATGCACGCCATTGAATCATCATTCCTATATTCTTCAGAATTTCCGAAAATACTATAGTGTCATATATTAATTTATAACGGATAATCTTTAATGTTATTTAAATAATAGTTTAAAAATATTCCTACAAACTATAAGTACCTACCTATGTAAAACTTAATCCTTCTAAGAAGAAGGTAGATCAACAGGTTTCTTCATAGAAGCTACCTAGGAGTAGTAGGTACTTAAAGAGGCTGTCGAAAGCTATTGCGCATAGCCAATAAAATTTTGGACTATTTTCGATTAGTCTGTGAACAAACTACATGTAAATATATAAATGACCACAAGAGATATTAATTTTCCAGTTGAGTGTTTGAAGTAGTATCAGTGAGGTGTACTAATACTAGGTGTAAAAAAACGACAACAGATATTAATACTGGATACTGGATTAATACCGGATAACGTAAGTACATTTATTTGACAAATAATTATTAATTGTAGCTCTAATAATTATTAGTTTATTAATTCATGTTCATTTTCTTTAGATGGAAATTCTAAAAGACGATAAAAACTGTAGATTATGTATGAAAAGGAACGCTGCAATAGCTCAGACTGTGAAAATTATACATATAAAAAATGATATACAAAATGAAAGGCAGTGGAACCATATATCTTGTTATAAGGTAATGTACAAACCAAAGAGGAAGTGCAATTATCTCTTGTACAGGGCCGCATATTTTTTATTCAAGAAAAAATGTAAAAGACAATAGATATCCTTCATAATAAATAGTATTACTAGCACTTTCTGTAAATTTTAATTTTTCTTATTTTCAGTTTAGTTTTTAGTTTAGAATTAATTAATTATTTAGTTAAATATTAATTTGTTTAGGTAAATTAGTTTTCACATTTCAATTTACTAAATTTGTATTAGGTTTATTAATGTATATAATAAATATGTCCTTTTTACGATATTTAAAAAAGATAAATGTTATGTATGAACCAAGACTTCGGCGTACCTAACAACATATTGTAATACTAAATTTTTGTATAGGTATTGTATAAAAATTTTCAAGTTTTATTTTGATGTAAATCATAGTCCACAAAAGTTGTTAGAAATAAAAAATAATGAATAATTAAGTAAGTAAAAATAAATTTAACTTATTTTAAACTATTTATGATAGATATAATATTTACTTTTTAGTCTTCTCTGAATAAAATTTTATTTATATTAATAACAAATTGAACTATGCATTTTTCTTGTAAAGTACTCTGGGTAAACAGAAGAGTCAACAGTAAACTTTCTTTAGTTTCTTGTGTATATTTCGAAAATGTAGTTGTTGTGTTTCGAAAGGAGTACAAAAATGTACAGCTCACCACTAC